>OV049926.1:85419344-85940083 GCA_920104205.1 Eupeodes latifasciatus | reverse complement strand
GGGATATGAAACGTTCATTGTGTTATCAATTAGCCATTATTTTAACAAAAGTGTCAATTTAGCTGTTTTTGGGATATTTATATTCTTGAAATTCGTGTTTAAATCTCAGTTCTAGAACATCTTAAGCAAATTCACTTCAAAAAGTAGATTTTTTTAATTTAAGTTTTTGTATTCAACACAAAATGAGAAAGAAATAAAATGCACGATTGGGTCGCTACAACTTGCTAATTTCTTCCAAAAAGTCTGTTTAAAAATATTTCCTATATTTTAAGATCTAAAAATGTACCTGCAAAATGAGTTTTTCTCAAAAATGTAAATGTCATTTTATTTCTCAAAAAACCTATGTATATTAATTTAATTTTTTTTTTCCAAAATCATATTAATTTTTAAATTTTGTCTTAAAAATATTTTTGGTAAGCACTAAATAAAGTGCATATAATTATGCATTGTACATTTAATATTCGTTAAAAAATATTCACCCTATCGAGAATGTAAAAAAAATGTATATTTAAAAAAAAATAATGACATTTTTGATCATCAAAAATAATCATAATCAATTTGATCATTTGATTATCGACAAGAGCTTGCACAGAAAGAGAAGTTTATTGAAATCTGTCCATTAGTTTTTGAGAAAACTTAAAAAAACAAAATAATGGTTTTATGAAGGGTACCTTTCCGGAGCAATACAAAAATATGTTTTTTCTTGTAAAAAGAAGCCAAATTAAGAACAACAAATTTAGAGAAAGTTTAAATAATATCTATCGGTTCATTTTTGAAAAAACATGACCCCTATGACCCCCCTCTCCCCTGGATCCGCCATTTGTACTCACGCCCACACAGTAATCTCTCTTAAAATCATTGATATAGATTCTAGGGACTTTGAAACGTTCGGGAAAATATGTCAAAATGTTCAATTCGACAAAACGGACCAAATACAAAAACTTCCTATGGGAGATGTAATTTGACTAAATGATTTGACGTGTACACCTTAATAATTAGTTACTATGTTAAAAATTTCATTAAACTTGTTAGTCCAATGCTTGAATTATAAAACACCTGTATCTTTGTTTATTTTTTGTTTACTATATTGATATTAAACTCTTACAAGTTCTTTTAAGATTGTTTTCTTTTTGCTCTTCTTATACGAATATTTATTAAAAACGATAGCAATATCAGAACTGACAATAATACTTAAAGGCACAAACTGTTTGGAAACTTAAATTTACGACATCGATATGCTAAGTAAATATAAAAAATGGTTTACATTTTAGTGCACTTGTGAGCTTAGTGTGATCTGAATTCAGCAAAGACCTTGACAAATCTAACCATATTGTAGAGGTGTGTATACATAATGTTAATACATATTTGTGTATCTGAATCATATATAGTATGTGATTGGATAGCGTGTGTTGTGTTATGAAAGTTGTCTTGCAATCTTTTATGTTCATTGGACCAACTGTCAACATGGTTTTTTTCCTTTGTATATCTTAAAGTTAAGATTTAACGCAGTATCTAGATCTTTTATGAGTAAGGGGTTGATCATTTTATTTCATCTTTCCTTTTACTCAACTCAATTTCTGGGTTCATTGATTTTATAAAGCAAATTAAACAAAGTAACATTTAAGTATTTTTTTTGTTTGAATAGCAACAATTGTTTTAAATATACGTTAATATTGTAAATATCTGTTTCTAACAAAATGCAGATGTTTTAATAAAATGAGTTATCATTTGTTAAAAATAAAGTTTGCAATTATTGCGAGTTAAGCAGCAACACAATGTAAAATTTTACAAAGCTATACATTATACGTGTTGCGGAGTAGGTATACATATTTTTTGCAGAATAAAATCCTGAACAAAATATTAGTCACCTTGGATATTTAAGGAACAAAAAATGATATTACCTCCAGAATAATTTAATGCAACGAAGAATAACGTTTTTGACATCTGTTAAAAAACTGCTACGCCAAATTGCTGAAAATTGATGTTCGATTCTATGCAAAATTTTATTGTTATCGTAAAATAATGGTCTTAGAAAAATCCAATCGGTCCGATTTGTTGAATTTTGACATTTCTCGACGTTTCAAGGCCCTACAGTCGAAATAAAAGATTTTAGAGAGATGTCTGTGCATGTGTATACGTATGTTAGTAACGTAGGTACGTTCGGCAAGTTTTTTTCGTCGTTCATAGCTCAAGAACCAGTAGAGATATCGACTTCAAATAAATGTTGTTATACAGATAATAATGCAGAAAGATGCATAAAGGACTCTGAAAAAATTGAGTGAGTGTTTTTTTTGCCATAGCAATTTAAAAAAAGGTGAACATTTTGGTTAACCCAAAATATCTCACGAACCAACAACGCTAGAAACTTGAATTAAATTGTACATTATATATTGTAAAGTGATTCCAAACAAACATACATTTTTGGAAAAAATCCAATTAACGTTTTTTTTTTTATAAATCAAAAAAGCTGAAAAAAAAAATATTTGTCACCTCGAATATTTTACAAAAAAAAAATGTAACTCCAAAATGATAAGAAGAATAAGTTTTTGACATCTGAAAAATCGAATTGACAGTTTTCTTACAAAAAATAAAAACCTAAACAAAATTAGTAAAAGTTGGTAAAAATTGATTTTCGACTCAAATATATTTTCAAAAATTTGAGATATTGGTTTCAAATCAATTTTATCTCAAAAAAAATATTGTTTTCAACATTCAGTTAAATTTTGAGAAAAATCAAATTGATAGTTTTTTTTTACAAAAAACTAAGAACCTGAACAAAACATTGTTAAAAGTTGGTAAAAATGGATGCTTAAATATCTATTAAAAAAATTGAGATTATGGCTTCAAACTATTTATAAAAAATATTGTTTTCAACATTCGTTAAAATTTTGAGAAAAATTGAATTGACTTTTTTTTACAAAAAATAAAAAAAAACCTAAAAAAAACAGTACTAAAACTTGGTAAAAATTTACTTTCTACTCGAATATCTTTTCAAAATTAAAAAAAAATTGGCTTCAAACAATTTTTATCTCACAGAAAATATTGTTTTCGACATTTAGTAAATTTTTAATTGAAATGCAACAGTCAGTTTTTTCATGAACAAATTAAAATCTACAAAAAATAGTACGCAAAATTGGTAAAAATTGATGTTCGGTTCTTGATATCTCCTGAATAATAGGAGACACTGACTTAAAATTAATTTCATTCATCCTATTTGTATTTGTTTATAAAAGAAATAAAAACTTTTAAGAAATGCTACTAAATTTGGTAAAAATTGGTAAATTGTTGGTAATTTAAATTTTTTTTAATAGTTTAACAGACACGTTTTTTAACAAAACACGAAAACCTACAAACCTTTTAAGCAATACAAATCGACAGACGGGATGGGAAGTTATCAGTGTGGGTCGCATCCCAGCCTCTTTTTTTAAATGACCTTTTATCTAAAACTTTCACACTAAAATTGTTTACCCCCAACTTTTAATATATGTTTTTAGATTCTCAATCTTGACAGCATTGTCTAATGGGGAATCAAAAACCGTGTAGAATTTAATACTCTGAATACTCAATGCTGTCTACTGTAGCAAAAGCGTTACCCTCCCCCAATACCACACAAATTTAGTTTTCGACTTAAAATGTCTGTAACCTAAACACAAAAACAACAAACAACTGATAAGAAATGTGTTCGACTTAAGTATTATGAGAACATAGATAGATATTGACTTAAATTTTTGTATTAATATTTTGTAAACGTTTTAGAAAAATGGCGGGATTTGAAAATTTATTTGTATTATATTTCATCGATGATAATATTGTTGTAGTTATTATAAGCCTAAAATAGTTTCTTCAGATTTTAATAAAACTTTTTGAAACCAACTTTTACTGGATTATAAAACAGTTAAGAGTGTAAAAAATGTTCTATCCCGTCAAATTATGTTAGTCAAACTTTTTGTCAATATACATAAATTAAATTATGTAGGTACTAGTATATTTTTATATCTACTGACTAGGTTTTTCCATGAAAGTTTAAAATATTTACTTTCATGCAAAGAGATTTTAAATAAACTTAAATAAAAATATAATGGAACTCCTCCAAAGAAAACCACAAAAATACTCCGATTGCAGTAGTGCCAATTCAACTGTTACACGCTAAACTTGTTCCGTGTTTTTTTGTTATTGTTCACCAGCTGCAGAATTGAAATTCTATTTAATCGATAGAAAGAGGATATTTGATCGATTTATAAAGATCTTCTATCATCTGCCCCCACAAAAATCAATTTTCCTGTTTACAAACAACCTCAACCTTATCTAGTCTGTGGTCATAAAATGTTTACAGTCAAAAGGCATTAAGTCAGGAAATGATTCAAGTGTCAAAAATATTAGATTTCAGAGAAAAGAAAATCATATAAACGCACTCAATACCTTACATACTTCAGTTAGATGCATTTTTGTCGGGAAAGTAAATAAAAATGAATAGATTTATTAATTAAAATAAAAAAACATTAAACATCATTTTGGGTTAAGCCTCACCCTTTTTATAAACTAAAAAGCCTAGAACACGTTGAACATACCAAAAAATTGTTTAAGTTTGATTTCTTTATTGGAAATAAAAACATTCCTCCATATGATTATGATATGAACTCGTAACGACATTATGCTCTTATGATGTGTACCTATGTGAGGGATATTTTTTGGTCTGCTCCAAAAATGAAACTGTCAATGTGTCAAATAGTATCATGAATAAATTAACATGACGCACGTTCTTGACATATGATCATAAGCTTCAGAGGAATAATTAATCAAACTATTCTAAACAAAAATCAGTTTTACTTTCAATTTTGTTTCTTTTTTATTTTTAAATAACCAAGAAGTGTGTGTTGTCCCAAATTCTTTATTTTGTTTTTCTTAACTATGAGACTTTTTTTGACAATAATTCTATGCCTTTAGGTATGGGAGATTCTCAAATATTGTTGTTTTTTTTTTATTCTTTGTGTTTGTCACTTTTGGTAACACAAATTTGATGAAGTTAATTTTGAAACTCTATAGTAATCCAACATGCGAACATCAACTTGGCATCAATTTAATATAATTTTCTACGCGTTCGAACAATGGACAATTAAAAACATACTTCTTGTCTTTATTTTTTTAAAGTACGACTACATAATCATATTCTATACCTACTATACGCTTTTGGTTATGTTCAAGTGTCGAGACTCCAAGTTAAGAGAAAAATGCAGTAGCATGGTTAAAGTAGGTAAAGTCTTATAAAGTTGCTTAACTCGTCTGCGAGATGCTTTTTTGAATGGCTTATTAAGAATATCATGGTCAAATGAAACAAGGAAATCTATTGCATTTTAGTTTCCGCTCTTAACCACTTTATATTAAGGGTGTTGTTTGAGACGCGTGGTTTCTAAGAAGAGACAAAGCGCGTATAATTTAATGTTATGTTTTAGAACTTAACAAAATATTATGTACAATATTTTGTTTGAGACAGAAAAATTTGAAGTTTTCGCTCAAAACTTGAGTTGAAAACCATAAATTATATTTTTCCACAACATTAACTAAAAGTTAAAAACAATATTTCCCATATGTTAAAATACATTTAATGTTAATATCTGTTTTTGTTCCCGACTAAAATTACTAAAATTGGGTTTTTCTAAAAACAGTATCTTTTCTGAAAATATTCGAATCGAATATTAGTTTTTACCAATTTTGCGTAGTATTTTTTTGAGGATTCTTACTTTTTTTTTTATAATTTTAATAAATTTGTTTTAGGTTTTTATGTTTTGTTTTTCTCAAAATTTTACCAGATGTCAAAGACGTTATTCTTCATCGCATACAATTTTCCGGAGGCTATATCATTGTTTGGTTCGTAAAATATTTGAGCTGACAAATATTTTGTTTTCAGTTTTGTTGGTTTATAAAAAAACTGTTAGGTAATAGATTTTTTTAAATAATAATTGTTAGTTATCACGTCACATTTTGTTGTATAAAATTCAATTGTACGCTATTGTCATTGGTTCGATGGATTTTTCATGTCAATCAACATTTTGACACTTGAAACAAATTTGCTTTAGTAAAAAACCACCCACTGGTGTCCTTTTTTGCATCTTTCTATGTTATTATCTGTATAAATAAATTTATTTAAAGTCGATATCAAATACTGGTTCTTGAGATATAGACGACGAAAAACGGTTCCCCGAAGGCACACGCAAATATCTTTCTAAATATCTGTGATTTAGATTCTAGGGATTTTGAAACAAATCGGATCGATTGCAATACTTCCTATGGAAAGTTAATAAGAACAACCATCAGGCCTGAAATTTGTTTGGATTTGATGGATTGAAGACGGATTTCTCATAAAAAAAGCAATAGGCAGGTTCAGACACCATAAGCGACTTCATTTGCAGGCAACTGCATTCTTTGACCATATATTTTGACAAAGGCAACTAGTCAGTTTTTTCAATAACCTCTACCTTCAGTTTCAAGTCCTTTATGTCGTCTGAACCTGCCCAATGCCTTTCACTCAACGGTAAATCCTGGTTGATGTGTGTCCCAAATTCGCATCTCTGATCAACATGTTTAGCTCCTAGTAAGCGAATAAATAGGCTCAAATTTGTCAGCATTCTTATATAGATGTAGGCCCTATTTCCAGGTGAAACGTCTTTATTTCGCATCCATTTGTGTCTACTTGGTGGCGTAAGATCTGAAACACCACGACTTTCACGTTCAAAATTATGAAGAATTTCATGTCCACTTTACAGCTATGAAGGTCCCAACCTCAAGACTTAATTCATGTACGTAGCGCATACCCAAAGGAGTCGTAATTTCCATGATTACAAAACAATTGTCAAAAGAATTTAAATCTATTTACACTTTGTTAAAAATATACAATCTACAAAAAATTAAGAACACTTTCTTGAGGCCTTCAAAAAAGTTATAAAGGCCTTTAGCAATCCAAATAAGAAGGATTTCAACAATCCGGATAGCAACAATGTCATACAAAATTCGATTTTATTTGTGTTTAAATTTCCTCGACATTTCGAAGATTGTTTCCATTCATAATTTCACTGACGCATTGATAGTATAATGCGAACAAAAGTTTAATATAACTTGCGCAAATTTAGCTACATATTTAAAAATTATTTAATTCGTTAACCTCGAGGTTTTTAATTACGCATAAATTGGATGACAAAAAATAATTTTTTTTTAAATAGTTTTCAGTATACTCAGCATACTTTCCAACTTATGAATCTTTACTTACTTTAGAAGTCAAAGTCAAATTCAAGTCCACAAATTGCCATTGAATAATAAATTCACTTAGGCTCTCCACCAGACCATATCGAATAAATTTTGTGCAAGCTATTCGCGAAACCAGCAGATGTCTTCAATAACTAGCGCAAATGTATGTTTATATTATTTGTATTCCTTTGTTATCAAGGAAATAGAATCTCTAAAGTTCGAGCAATAAGGGAGCAATGAAATTAAAACAAAATAAACACGACATATCAAGAGCAAGTTTCAATTTTAGTTCCCAGTTTCCCAGAACCAAACTTACTTCAATGTAAGAAGTACTTCAGGAAGAGACAAAATACATTTTATTACTTCTTTTTAAAGTGATTCCAATAACTAAACTAAATACGTAGGTACACCTTTTAGTGCAAGGGAACCTAAGTAGGAAAAAAAATAAAATAAAAAAAGAAGCTTAACAACATTATAGCCTCGAGTAAGGGAAAGGCTCTTTGGAACACCCATTTCTTGAACAACCCGTTTATTATCGTTCCTTGTTGGATGCTTTTTTTGTTGTTGTTGTTTTGTTTAAATGCCTGCCGATCAATATTATGCGATAACAGTGAATTGTTGCATTGGTTTCTTGAGGTTTCAGTTCTTACTACTGCAACCCACTTGTGAAGCCGCACCACCGACCGACCGACCGACCGTGCCGGGATACAAGGAGGTTATGTAATCGAATACTACAAGCAACAACAACAACAACAACTAACTAACTAACTTGTTTTCCAACATTAAATGCCAGAGACCTTCTTAATGTTAAGTCGTTACTCTGACACTACTCTGGCACCGACTGCAACGAATATAGTATTGTTATAGTGGTGACGACCGACACGACGACGCGACGACGTAGTAGTGTCGCAAACAGCAACAACACCTTGTGAAGCAGGCTCAGTTTTATAATTTTTGTATTCGCACAGATACAATTTTGTGTTCCTAGTGTAACCAAACCCAAAAAAAAAATACTTTATTTTAAAACAAAAATTGTCATAGGGTGGATTTGACACGATGATTAAACTGAGATGTTTTTAATTTGAATCTCATCTTTAAATGTTTCTATCACACAAAGTTTTTAAAATATGACTCAAACCAAAGACGGGTTTTGTAAGGCTAAGGTAAGTTAAAACTCAAAATGTCTCATAACAATAAATTGTATGATGCATTTCCAAAGTAAACATTTTTCTCTTCTAGATACAATTTTAATTATTTTAGTATCTTACTTAGTTTCTGGAAATTTTCATTAGTTATGAGTATTTATTTGACTCGATATGAAGTTTTGAGAAAACCATGAATTTAATACTTTCATAGTTTTTAAAGTTTGGATTTAATTTGATTTGATCAAGTTTTAAAAATACCCGTTTTCAACATTATTTTTTTATTTTTTAATATATTTTAAAGACTACATACATGCAATAGAATTGTTCAGACAACAGATTCTTTACAAGAACAAAACTTACTTTTAAACCACCGTTTTACCATTTTGTATTGAAAACTGTATAGTGTTTCTTTCAGATTTTTTAGCACATATGAAATCTAACGACTAATGAAGATTTTACTAATACTACATGAAATAATACAAATATTTATACTGAACATTGAAAAAAGGGATTATAAAATTGGAAAACCATCACGGGTTTAATTGAAGAAAGGCCTTATATACGTGTTTTTTTCCAATTTTAAAAAATGATTTCTCAAAAACCTCTCGTAATACATTCATTTTAAAGTCGTATTTGAATAAATGTCAACAAAATCCATTGTAAAAGTGCGATTTTATTGTCAGGAAGAAATTCTTGCAGACCAGTGATATAAAAAAAAGTTACTGATGGTAACCACAGCACTTGTTATTATTTTGGTTTTGTGTCAAATAAGTATGATTTTGTAAGTCTGTTAAGTCTTTGAGCTGGGAACATAATGTTATATGAATCAAACTTTTTTGCATTTATGAATTCATAGCCTAAATAGATTTAACTTATGGCTTTTATTGTTTTACTTTTATGTATGTAGTGTGACTTTTGATGGGTAAGTGGAAAACTGGAATCAGACATAAATCGAGAAGTTAATCTAACGTGCGTCGTCTAGATTTTTCTGTACTTATGTATGTATGTAAATTTCAAAACCTCTCAAAGTGACGATCTTTTTATAATTCCCTCTGTTGCTATCTGACTTCAAATTAAAAGACCTAACCAGGGATCAGCGAAGTAAAACAGTTTTGGTCAACTGCGTCACAATAGTAAACGTGCGGACGGACGCGACAACGATGACCAAAGAGGATGTGGACGTGGACGTTTGAGAAAGGCTCCTTACTTGGAAATGTTATGCACAGCAATGCCTTGTTCATGTCCAGCCCATATGTCGCCTCGTATAGTCGACGCGACGACGACGACGACGCGACGATGACAAAAACGACGCGATGGTCGTGATGTGTTGAATTAAATGAAAGGGGACCCATACTCATTTCATTCTCAAGATTCAGAGCAGGTGGATAGTACGAATGGTAAAATGCATGTACAAAGAGTACGAATGTGTGATGTGGTTAACGGGGGTTGCATTGACGTTGAACAATTTTATGTTTTTATTTAGTTTTTTTTTTGTTGTCGTGTCTTTTTATACTACACAGGCACCTGATCCAAGGACGCTGACAAATTAACTTAAACTAAACTCATATTTTTAAATGTAAATTAAAATCCAAGTAGAAATCTACACGAAAATACATAGGTATATAAAAACATACCTTCACCTACATGCTTGTAACTTTTTAATAGAAAAATATATATATGCTAATAACCATGCTGTTTTTTTTTTTATTTAGAATCGAATGCTCAAACTCATGAATACATAATTTTTTGATAAAATTTGCATTTGTATAAAACTAGAGTATACCTACATTTTTGTGCTGTCATATGTACCTATAATTCTTTAATTACCATAAAAGCAGGAATTATATCTTTTTTGAAAGCAACAATGTCGGTATTTGAAACAAGATTAAATGTCTAGTCAAAGAGCCTAGAAGATTATAAAATTTGCTAAAATAATTATAATAAACGACTCATTCAAATAGTTTATAGATTTTACATTGATTTTCACTTAGTTACTTATATTTCTTTTAAATATGTTGCCAAACTATAAAATGAAGTATTTATGAGTACACAAACGATATTTGCCATTCAGTGCATATAATTTGATTCTTATCATTAACTTGTAGCTAGCTTACTTAAAGCTTGCAGATTTAAGATTATCATTTGTAGAGTCAAAGAGTATAAAGAATTAGTTGAATTGACTGATTAATTGATTTAGAGGACTGCTAACGCCATGGTTTGATCTGTTAAAAATAGTTCTAAGGGGTTTATTTCTTCTTAAGCTAGGCTGGCTTAGATTGAAATACAATCGACAAAGTATAATAGATGGACATGAAATCGTTCCATTCAATACCCAGCTATAGAGCAGAACTGCAAATGCTCTCCGTAACTAGAAATAGATGGGAGATTTACCAAGGTAATCCTTCCAGTGTGTGGAGGGGAAAAAACTAAGACAAAATATTAAAAATCTACGTTGAATACTTTCTATTCTATCAATATTAACGGAATACATAGTATGGCGTGTCCATACAACACAAGTGTATTCAAAAATTGACCTGACAAAAGAAACATACGGAATTTTAATAAAATTTGGATCGCGGAACTCTCGGGAAAATCTGTTGATGAAACCAAGTATTTTGTTAAAGCTATTCTTTTATATTATACGAGGGCGGGTCAATAAGTCCGTGACTTTTGGAATAAAACACAGATTTTTTGATAAAAAAAATAATTTTATTTTTCAACGTAGTCTCCCTTGAGCTCTATACACTTTGTCCAACGCTTCTCCAATTTTTTTATCCCTTCCAATAAAATGATTTGTCGAGGTCCTCAAAATAGGCCTTTGTTTGCGAGATGACTTTATCATTGGAGTCAAATCTTTTTCCACAAAGCCATTTCTTCAGGTTTGGGAACAAGAAGTAGTCGCTCGGAGCCAAATCTGGAGAATAGGGTGGATGAGGGAGCAATTCATAGCCCAATTCATGGATTTTTGCCATGGCAACTGCACATGTGTGCACCCTTGCATTGTCGCGGCACCCATCTTGCGGAAAGCTTTCTCATGCCCAAGTGATCATTCAAAATTGAAACCACTGAGCCATGCGAGATCCCTACGGCTTCCACAATCTCTCACACTTTCAATCTTCGGTCGGCCAACACCATATCGTGAATTATTTCGATTGTTTCGGATGTAGAGACCTCAACTGGGCGTCCAGAACGTTCAGCATCTTCAGTGCTTGTACGGCCACAACGAAATTCAGTAAACCACTTTTTTACCATTGAAATCGATGGTGCAGAGTCCTCATAGCATTTATCAAGCTTAGCTTTGGTCTCGGTAATGTTTTTTTTCGCAAGAAATAATGCTTAATAAGCACACGAAATTCATTTTTTTTTTCCATTTTCTCCTCAAATTAGTGAGTAGTCTGATAAAAATAGCTGTCAAACACAAACTAACTGACACAGCAAGTTTAAAATTTGACAGGAGTCAACTGACAGATTCCTGTTGACAGGAGCAGTGTTGCTGTTTCAGTAAAGAGGTCAGAAATTCAAAAAGTCACGGACTTATTGACCCGCCCTTAATTATAATGATCAGTAAACGTCAAGGTCAGAATAACTGGATTTCTATTCAAACTTGACGAATTCATAAGCTATTATTTTACTTTTGCGTATAAAACACATTTTTATTGCACCATTTCCAAAATTGATTTAGATATTCTTGTAGCTCTTTACAATCCTCGATGGAGTTAATAATTCTAAAAATTTTAATATCATTTGCATAGATTAGCGATATAGAATTATTTAAAACAGTAGGCAAATTATTATTAAATAAAATAAATAGCAATGGACCAAGGTGACTCCATTGAGGTACCCCAAAATTTACTTTAAATTGACATGGAGGGTCATCATCGATCTTTACGATATTACGAAATTCACATAATGAATTCGTTAAGTGCAATTTTATTTTTCAGAAGACCACAAAAAAAAAGTAAATTAGTAGTTGTACATTTTTTTTCACAAATCCATGTTGATTTTCACTTATAATAGAAGCTTAATCAAAAGAAATTATAGAGACCTCAGAAATCGAAAAATGATTAATAAAAGATGACGTATTTTTGTGTGTTAGAAGAAATAAGAGAAAAGGTGCTTGAAGAAAAAAGATCTTGAAAGGCAGTCTCAAAATAATCTGCGAACATGTTTGAAATTGACTCTGGAAGATAGCTTCAAGAAGTTTAAAAGATAATACTAGCAGGATATCCGTCAAATTTACGTTTTCTTAGATCACACTCGGTATTCAAAAAGAATTGAGAGTACTGAAAGTTTTAACAAGCACGAAGGCGTATTGCAGTTATAAGCTTCTCATCACTCTTTGATAGATTGAACTTTAATTAGGCTTTATTTCTCTATTTTTTTTTGTTAAGTTTTTAAATGTGAATAAAATCATGGTTGCCTGCTGTTTAAAGTTTTTAATTGCGTAGTCGCATAGTATCTAAAAAACAATCAATCAATCATTTCATCTAAACACAAATTTGAAAATAATGTATCATAGTTAATTTCGAGTGTTAAGTTAAATAGCTGAGTAAAATTAAATTTTTTAAGGTCAAACTCGATATGATTTTATATATGTATGTAAGTTAAGAACATTGCACACACATAAATGCATATGGATTTGGATTGAATGTTTTTAACTATGGTGGAAATGTAAAAATTGATAATTGATTTTCTCCGAAGCATTCTCGCTGTATAATGTATTCGATGTCAATGTAACGTTTACTCCAACCGTCTATTTTCTAAATAGTGAATTCAAAAAGAATGTTTAAAGAGACTTAACAGCTTAATTGGAACGAATACGAAATAAGTGTATCCAGATATCTAATAAGTGAAAAAAACACCATACATTTCATTAATTTAAAATAAAGACTATCAGCTATAAAGCTGAGTAAGCCGTTGGCGAGTAAACTTTCTTTTTGTTCATGGTAAAGGTATAGGTTAGTACTTTTCAGATGTCAAACCAACCATGGTTGATCCGTCCAACTTAAAAAAAACCATAATTAGTTCACCTAAACTGATTCGATTCATTAATTTCAACCTCCATTACCTTCGTTTTATATGATTTCACTTCAAGCTGTATACAAAAATTCTCTAATATGCAAGTTGTTGAGTTTTTTTACAGGTTGAAATGCAAAACAATCATCATGATTCATGGAATGCAAGGAAAATAAAAGAAACAAAAAACTTACCTTCAAGACACTTCACTTTTCTCTCCCTAACAAAGGAAAGAACAACAAAAAAAAAACAAGACGACTTACAGTAGTTCACTGCACTTTACTGCCAACTTTAACTCTATCGTTACCACCATCGCCGCAGCCGCTGCGCCGCTAGTTAAGATTGAGACTTTTTTCCACGATACGTATAATGTACAATACTGTCAGTTTTTGTAATATAGATGCAGCAATCAAGTTGGAAAAAGAAATCTTTGCCCTATGGTGAGTGAAATAACCAAAGGTGATAATTTCACTGTAAAAGCAACACCCTCTATTTATTTATAGACTGTGTAATCAGATCTTTGGGGGTTTCAATCTCGCAATTCTTACAAATATCTCGCCTAGCAGGTACTATGACAAAATTGAAGGCGTGCTTAGCGCTATTTCCAGAGTGAAAATTGTGGTAGTTTTGTGAACTAATATTCAATTCAGCTTAAAGCTTGTGTCAACAAGCAATCAAATTTGTGAAAGAAACTAACTGAATAATTGGCCCTTATGGAAATCATTTGAGAAAGTTTAGCAATATGAATGATTTAATATATATAGATGGATTAAAATTCAATGAAAGTTAAGCATAAACTTGTTGTTGTTCAACTTTATCGAAACATATTCAACAGTACTCAAGGCGGTGAGGTGAGGTGATAGCAGTTGGTGTTATTGAGTTGTCAAAGTTTTATAAAAGAATTCAATTAAAACTGACAATGACCTTACAGTCTTTCGTGCTGAATTTAACCAATTATGCTCAGTTTATTGTTCTGTAATAAATCAAATCCATACTGGGTTCATACTAAAATTGGACTTCATTCCACACTTTACAATGGTAGCAGCAGTGTAGCACACCTCAATAACTAATCATCGCAACCGCGCACCGTCGCCTTTGCCGCCGTAGTCAGTCAGCTTTAACTTTAGCTCAGCATAGTAGTTTCCTGATAGCTTTTGTCCCACTTTCACGTTCTATTGAGAGAAACGAACTGAAAGATGAGTATCACACGCAATCTTGGTGAATGAACGCCTCTTTCGACGAAGACCATTATTGTAGCTATACATGACTCTGATGAAGATGAAAGATGATGATGGTGATTCTCAAGAGGAGTGTTTTGTTAATTGTATTTCTTTTGAACGTTTGTTTTAACTTTATTTTTCTTTGAATGAAATCAGAAAAATCGACAAGTTCTTATGACAAGATATAGAAGAATATTATACATTTTGTTGTTGTCACTTTTGAGAGTCTTGCAGTATGAAAAATTGTTCAAAGGCAGGTGTTAATGGTGATCCAGAGTCATGAAACTTGATAAATTGTTGGGAGTTGGATATATCAAAGCATTCGAAATTGTTTTGTTTTACTGCTTCAAAGAACAAAAGGGAGACTTTATTTTGTCTTAAGTGGGGAAATTTATGCATATTTTATTTGAAAAGAAAAAAAAGAGATAACATAACTTTTTTTCTTATCACAAAAACTTTTAGGTGAATAAGCTAAGTTTTGAAAATATGTACATGTACGTGTCTATTTTCGTTAGCTGGAAAAAATATTACTTAATTTTTGAAATTCACTTTTGAGTTTTGCAATAAAAATGGAGTAAAAAACAGTCATGCACTTTTTCTGCCATTTACGGATGCATGTTTTATATATAAATCATAGCGCGTAAGAATCGGTTGTTCCAAGCAATTTGAAATTCATGAGTTCAAGTATTTGGTAGCCCCCCGGTAGTATTAAAAAAGTTCATAATTTTCTCCCTAAAAACAAGAAAATTTCCTATTATAGGGAAGAAGAAGTCGTCTTGGCCCTTTTTTGTTCATCCTTTTTATTAATGACGTTACGCATTGTCTGCGCTCAAGTGAGGTTCTCATTTTTGCTGATGGCATAACAAATAATGAAGTCCACCTATGATTGTGTTCTTTTACAATGCTGACATTGATATAGTTTTACATTTTGGTGTAGGAAAAATAGCCTTTCACCCCATGCCAGACGATACCTTTTACTAAAAAACGAATCGGAAGTGTATTTGATTATTGTATTTTAAAGATTTAGGCGTTCATTTCTGTTGCAACTAAGAATTTAGATATCATATGAATTTTATTGTCTATAAAGCAAGTTCTGTGTTTGGTTTTATAAAACGCTGGGCAAAGGAGTCCAATAGTCCCTATGTTACTATGTCTCTGTACAGCTGCCATGTTCATCCTCATCTTGAATATGCTTCACAAGTATGGATTCCATTTTACGAAATTCAAAGAAATTATCATTGAATCAATTCAACATAATTTCATTCGCTTTGATCTATGATCTGCCTCCCTATGAACATTCTTCAAATGCAATCCCTCAACAAAAGGTGTTTGGGGCTGAAAAATTAAAAAATAGTTGGACCTTACTCTGCAACTTAAACGTGAATCGGGAGATGTGCAAATAACTTGACTGATGTTGTTCCTCTAAATGACCTTCCATTGACTTCGCTAAAAAATATTCTGTTTTTTTGTTAGAATATCAAAATGAAACATCTTATTGGCAAACCCTATAAAACTAATGATGATGATTTTTTTGTTGTCAGACATTTTTTTGAAAATCTTTTACTTTGGTTTGTATTGTTAATATCAATGTGAATATTATGACACACATCTTCCTAAAGCATTCGTTTTTGTTGGTCTTATTAATTTGTTTTATTACTTTAGTTGAGATCAGCGCTGAAAGATTATTATTATAAATTCCCAACTTGGCAAAACGATTTCATAATTGCAAGAGTGATTCACAAAAACTTAAAGCAACTCATCATCGCACAACGGAAATGCAACCTAACAATCATTACAAATTGATGCGTAGGCATAATCAATTTACAAACCTAAAAGAAGAAGTATATCTAATTAAAATTCGAAGTCACAATACGTATAAAATTATAAGAAGAAAAACCCACTTTAAACAAGAAGCAACTTCATGGCCAAGACAATTTAACTAGTATAAAAAAAGCTATGAACTAGCTACTACGCAAAAATTTATAAACACTTTAAAACAATGGATGCGTCTATCGTCACTCCCTCGTCGGTTGCCGTCTTCATCGGTCGTCGCATTTTTATGATTTACGTTGATGACTCTGATGACTTAATTTAAGCATTTTTTTGATATCATTAGTTTCCGTTTTGGTGAAGACAAAATTATAAAGGTATTAATGTATCTTTATTGTTTGACTTTTTATAGATCGTAGTTCGAGAAAAGGACGTTGTTTATTGCAAATGAACCAAAGTTTGTTATGAGTTGCAGTCTAGAGCAATCTTTTTCTTTTCTTACCCATTTTTGAATCAATTTATAACCATTACGACGTATTTAAACTTCAAAAACGGCAGGACCGATTTTAATGATCTCCTATATTAGCCGCAGTTTAACTTATAACTGTAAAACAATCCCATTGTTGTATGCTCATGAACCCCCTTTTTCGCAGTAATTCCCTTGAATTCAAATCAAATTGTATTGTATTATTGGAAAGTAAAGCTTTAAAATAATTTTAATAAGATTTTTTCTGAGAGCAAATATTCGTTTTTTTTAAAAAGAAACCTTGAATTAGAGATCGTTAATTTGAAATTATATTTTGAGATAAAATCAATTTTTAATTTCTTTACACAAACTAAAGTTTCCTTTAAATTCCTGAAACTCGTGTTCAATTCCATCTTATTTTGTTGAACTAATGGCTAATTGAAAAACTTAATCAACATTTTATATCTATGAATTTAATATAAAAGCTTTAAATTGAGAATTGATGTGAGAAGAGATTCTGCCACGTGTAATTTGTAAGTGAAACACTATATTTTCTTATTTGTTTACCTTATTTTTTGTACTTGTAATTTGTAGAAAAACTATTTAACTTAATGCAACTATTTCTTTAAATTCGAGAACTAAACATTTTTCCCTCTCTAATTTTAAGTTTTGTTGACATTTTTTTGATCAAAATAATATTTGAAAATGTCCACTCAAAACACTCATTTTTTAGAATTTGTCTTTTAGCATCAGCTTCAATTCAGTACTTAGTACTGAAAATGATAGTATTAATAGACTCCCGGAAATGGCGTCAAAAGGAAATACGCTGAAAAAAGCCAGACAATTCTTCATATTAAATTCTGTTTTATTTTCCTAGGAAAAAGGATCGAACAAACTTTCTCATTTTCTGGCTTTTTGCATCTAAATTTTTGTAACGTTTATCCCATTTATTGAAATGGTAACAAAAACAGAATTTATTATTTTTGGAAAAAAAGCTACGCTTCAACACAATTGCGAAAATTTCTGCATGAAATGCACCCAAAACCCCTTTAAACTATTGTATGTTAGCTCTTATATAGGGTATATTTAGAAAATTTTTGGAATCTTGGAATGCTCTCATTTGTAGGGAGTTGTCCCAATTAAAGAGTTAGACCATACTTTGCTGTAGAACAATGTTCTTCAAGAATCTAATAATTAAAATTGTTACTTTAGCCTTTGAAATATCTAAATGTAAGGTTAAGATACACATTATGGTATTTTAATGTGGTCAGCCTTCTTTACAGAGCTCTTTATCGGTTTCCAAAAACTCGTCTTTGTGTTAAGTGTGTGATACACTCCCCCGCCCCTTATAAAAACTCAGGATCCGCTCTTGGTTTAGAGGCGATTACTTTCTGTTTTGATGATAACGCCCAATTCCAGGTATTCAGATATTAAAATAAATAATAATTACGAAATTTAAATAGGTTGTCCTCTTTCTCATCATATTAAAGATACATATACCTATGCACACGAGTAAAATGGGATCGCAAAAGTTTATGTGAGAATTTTGGTATAAAATTATAATTTGGGTGGGTAACCCAATCATTGATTAGGGACAATCAAATTTTATTTTTTTTTTAAGCTGAGATTTTTCTGTACCCATGGCTTACTTTGATGTACATATATGGTGTAGATACAAATGTATATATGTATGTTCATATTTAGGTACACAAACCTGGGAGTTTTTGTTTTGAATTAATTTAATTTTACTTTTACGTGATGGATGGTTTTTAAGTTGTCAATATAACAAAGGGTATTTATTGTGGTATCACAGCTTTTGAATGACAATTTTTGTATTTAAGTTTCGGGGTCAGAAAAAAACGATAAATCTATATACATACATAAGTTGTTGTGCATATATGTATATTATTGTTGTTGGGTGTGTTGCAACGGGTGAATAGTAATTCGCTTAATAAACAAGTCATTTTGCAGCAGACGTGTAGAGTGAAAGTTATCTGGAATAAGCCTTTTAAATTTTTTTTTATTTGACGATATTGGGCTTATGTTTGTTGTTGAACAGTTATTATTATCTCTCAGAATAAATATAATCTAAAAATTAGCAATATTTGCGGCTAAGAAATGGATTTCTCTTTTGTTCGAGATATTGGAAATATGGCGCATGATGTCGATGTGTATATTTTGTTTGCTTATTGTGATTCGGTCATAAATTAAGTGATTTGATGATTTGGAGAAAATTTACAAATATGATAGGATAAGTGCCTGTTAATTTAATTGCTATACAAAACCAAATTGAGAAATGGACATCATAACCGACAACTTAATGTTGAGAATCCTAAGTTAATTCCTAACAGAAACTTTCGTTAGCTCAGTTTTATATCGTGCGATAGAGAGTGGGGGAGGGTTATTTTTTTAAAATCCCACGTAGTAAAAAAATTTAAAATAACATAATTTTCACAAATTAAAAAAATTATGTTACCAGAACTCTTAATTCTCATAAAATTGAAATAAACGAGTTCTTATGTCAGTTCTTTTGTTTAGTAGAGTTTATTTTCTTTTGCTTGTTAACACATCATCATGAGCAACAGGAAAAAAATATAATTGATGTTTGACTTAATTACTACGATTGAAGAAAAACACCTTATAAAAAGGTATCAGTATAGCGTTTATATTTTATGTAACAACTTAACGGTAAAAACAATCAACACTTAATTGATGTAAATTGATAGATAAAGTAGTTCAACGGTGAAAAGAAATATCAGGTTAGTGCGTTAATTTTTTTGATCAATACATTTTTTTTTCTATCCAAACTTGTCAATTGAATTAGCAGTTCTTGACTTTGTGAAAAGTTTCTTGAGTTCAAAGATCTTCCAACTGTAGGAGTACTTTAAACTTAACATAATATTAAAATCTAGTTTTTAATTATTTTGTTTTGACGAATAAAATTATTTAATAAATTCATTCGAAATAAAAGATTCAAAATAAAAACATAAATATTTTGTTAATAAGAAATTTCGTTTTTAATTAAAGAGCCTATAACTTCAGAATTGAAGACTACCTATTACTGCAATATTCCTTTTTCGAGTTCAGCTTCCTTAATACAATTAAGGAAATTATATAATGAAAAAAGGAATGAACTGGATCTAAATGATGAAGATAATGATGACAATTTTAATGACGCCGAAAATGAACCGCTCAACCCGCAACAAGAAGAAATTAATCTTGATGCAGAGATTAGAATCTTAGAAAAACGACAACGTATACAACAATTGCAGCGAGAGTTAACCATAAATTCTGTAGTCAGCTGTCCAAATTTTGAAGATGTTCAACACTTAATGAATCTGTTTGACGAAACTTATGATGGCTATAAGTGGCTTAAAGATTTTGAACGTGTTTGTGATTCAATGAGTGCGGATGATGTTTTTCGCTTAAGGTCAGTCCGACGTTTAATGAAAATGAACTCTGCTGCTGAATTGTTTTTGCGAGTAGATAATTCTACCAATTTTTCCAATTTTCGACAATATTTTGTATCGAATTTTGGTCGAAAGCATACCATATCTAAAGTAATCAATGAACTCCGAAAAACAAAATATTGCTCATCCAAACTTTCAATTATTGGATATATCCTGAAAATGCAAGAACTTGCTGGTCAAGCGAACATCGATGAAAAAGAAGTTATTCAATTTATAATTGCCGGCTTTGAAGATGATTCAGTGGACATTGCTGTTTTGTATCCAGCTAATGACTTTCAACAACTCAAGGAATTGTCACATCGTTATGGTCAATTACGAAGTCAACGGAATTTTAAAAATCAGAAAAGAAATCCATCTTCTACGTTTTCATTGAATAAGAATGACGACATTAAAAAACAAAAGTGTTTCAATCGTTCACAAATAGGACACTTTTCAAGTTCGTGTCCAAATCCAAAGCGAGAAAAAGGTTCCTGTTTTCGTTGTGGTTCAAAAGAACACATTTTGAATAATTGCACGAAGAAATCAAATCCTCAAGTTGCATTAGTGGACCAATTTGAAAAGAATAATATTATAGTTTTAAGACAAGCAATTCACATGATGAACATTTCCAAGAGATTAACGATATAAGAAACTACACAAAAGATATTGAAAAAGTATAAAATGATTTGGAATCCATCCAAAAGGAAAATCAAACACTACAACATGAATTAAATTTAGCAAAAGAACAAATTTTCGAATCGGAAAAGAATGCAATTGAAGCAACAAATAATTTAAAAAATCAACAAAAACTACTCGAACGGATAAAACAACTTGAACAAAAGAATATCGAGCTTCAGGATGAGACACATGAGTTGCGTGAACAAAACGAACTTTTAGAATTTAGGATATTAGAATTAGAAGAGAGCAATGAATAGTGGTCGCTTCAGAGCAATACCACACCCAGCAGTAAAAATGTCTGGAACAATGTTGGTGGAAAGGAATCGGATGAAGCGATTATTTTCACAGATCGTTCAGATTCTGGAGTAACGTCACCACATAGCCATCATCATATTGATGATAGGATAAATGTTATATCACCATGTGATTTGAATTTATTGGACCACATGACAAATGAGGATTTGCGTCGACGCTTAAGTCAAATACTCAAAAAGCCAAACATCGACGAAGAAGACAAAATATGCCTTCAACAAGTTTTGGCTTTTGTTCAAAATCTAGAAGCAATGTCTCATGGTCACGATTCACTGCCTTCAAGCGAAGAATCATCAAGCTTAGAATACATCAAATCTCGAGTATCGGACTATAGTTCATCATCCCGTTCATCAGACATCTCACCCACCCTTCACCTTCAGAAACCAAAATCAACCCCCACATCACAAGGCATAATAGTTGCTACCGTCCTTCCATACAGCAGTGCAGTTTCGACACCCAACGATTCGCCACAACGAAAGCTGCGAGCTTGGCATACGACAAGTTTGACTGAGTTTTTGAGGGTGACTTGAGTGAAACATCAGTGTACACTCAGACCGAGCCAGAAGGCTTCTCCAACTCGAGGGAAACTACCAAAGCACAAAAGCTAAACAGGATCCTTGAACAGTTCGAGGAGTGTGCCAAAAAATCCGTTTACGCCAAAGTACCTGTGACGAGCTCACAAAGCTCAGAAACGCATTCAGTACTACAAGGAACGGCTGGAGGTGCTAGAGAGCAAGCTTCTGTTGGGTTGCCACACGTGATTCTCAAAATTAATTTAATTTCGGAAAGGTTATACTTACTTAATTGCTATTAACTGTGTATTTATTTCGTTTAAAATTAATCTTTGTATTATTGTATTATATAAATTAACTGTTTCATGTTTTGATTAAATTATATAATATGGTTATTGATCGGGTCGATCAAAATGGTCAGGATGGCCGAGTTGTAGGAGTACTTTAAACTTATCATAATATTAAAATCTAGTTTTTAATTATTTTGTTTTAACGAATAAAATTATTTAATAAATTCAAATATAAATAAAAGATTCAAAATAAAAACATAAATATTTTGTTAATAAGAAATTTCGTTTTTAATTAAAGAACCTATACAACTATAGTAACATGTTTTAGAAAAAAATCATTGCTTTAGTTGCGGTCATGTACCTTTTGTGTCAAGACAACACCTCTATTTCCTTGTATTTTACATTTTTTTAAAATGTCTATACTTATGTAGATATATAGTTTACTCAATAATTAATTAGCCATTCTGATCACGACATTTTTATATACACAACATTGTTTTATTTTTTGATTTTAAATATATATTTGTAGCTTGTTGCACATATACATATAATATATGTTGTATGGATTGTTTCGAAGTTTCTTTGGTTCGTATGGTTTACTCTCGGACTCTAAATCTAAATTCAAATCCTAATTTTGTTCATTTCTATAGCTGATTTGTATTGGTTATGTAAGACTCGTAAAGTGCACTTATTTTCATAGCATACATTCACTATGGTTGCGCGTTGAATTTTAGTTATTGTTGTTGTTGTTTATTGAACTTATTTCTTTTGCCATGGTTCTTTTTGTTGCACTTTAGAAAAATAGATAAATACAACAAAAAAACTATAAATAATCAGAGTTTCGAGAGGGATCAGCTATCACACTGGAAGCAATGAACCAACAAAAAAGTTAAAGAGCAAGTGGCAGGAAACAGACATTTTCGTTTTTTTTAAACGTTTTGCAACTCTATGCTTCTTCCAAGAATCTGAGGTGGAATCAGCTAAAGTGATAGTTGACTATTCTATTTTTATAGTCAAATTGACTATCACCGAGTTTTATGCCTGTGAAAGATGATTAGAATAATTGTCACAATTCATTGTCGCCATGGTGATATTTTAAAATTATTCCTATAAAATATCTTAATAAAAGTATTAAATTGGCTGTGTTTTAATAACATTTTTACTTTTCTTGTGTTTTTTTTTATAAATTTCGTAAGCTTTGTCTTTCACGAGAATGTTTTTTTTTAACTAAAAAAGCTAACTAAAAAAATGTCCATTTGTTTGTGTAAGCTTTTGGTAGCTCTATTCAGAAACGACACATTTGTTGGAAAATCGCTATCACATTTTTGTTGTGACAGCTTTTTAGCTATCAATTTGACTATCACTTTACATAGATCAAATTATTTTGATTGTCATTTATCAAAAATTACCTTAGACGATTCCACCCTTGGTTTGTTTATAAATGTTTAAAATTACAATAAAGACTTAAAGGTTCCCATTATACACCCTTTTAAAATTTGTCAAAAATTGCTACAAGTGTATAGATGTTATTCCGAAAGTACATAATATTTGAAATGAAACATTGCCTCTCGTAATAGCCATTTGGATGGAATTTAAAGTCTCATCCTTTTTAGAAAGAAATAATTAAAATTGGAAGAAGATGGCTGTGAAATTCTGTAGTTAATATTAAAAGATGTCTGTAACCAATTTCAAATAAGCGGCTTTTGATTCACAAGATCTTGGTTACCAAGATTACCACGTCGTCGATAAAAAACCGCTGTTTGTTTCAAACGTAGATGTCTTGTCAAAAATTAAATATAATCCAATTCGGCACTAAAAAAATCATTAATCATGGCTCGGTAGAGCAATCCATTCTGTTGCACCATCAGCTTCGTTTTGGAATAAGTAAGGACCACGTTTTGCCAGTACAAAAACCATACCAAAAAGATCTCGATTAAGAAAAATATAATTTAAAAAACATAGCATTTAAAATTGTTTAACCAATACTTTTTTTCAATTTCAGGTAAATGTCAACTTAAATGTTAATGTCCACTTCATATCGCTACGGAATGGACCGAAATTTTTAACGTAACTTAATCAACTGACACTATCACCTTAACTTAACTTACAAACAAAATATCAACTGTGAGAGGAATTATAATGGCTAAATGAAAAATTCCTTCGTGCGGAGACTAAAATGCGGTTTTGGAATCAAATTTTCCGTTACAAATAACGAGATGGTGAAAATGCTCTGAATTTAAATTGCTAACTGTAAAGTGTTAAACATAGAGAAAAGGTTTACATCTAAATACTAAAGAGTTTTAAGGCTTGAAAGGTTTTTTTTTCCTCAATACGTTGCATATTGAAATAAAAATAGGTTTAGCATAATGCTGCTGCTGCTGGTGCACGTTTGCATGTCTTCCATGTCATTCTTTGAACTAAGTACTAAATTGATCATGAATAGTTTTGCGTGTTAGCTTGCAGGTTTTAATCGTTTATAACTCTTGTGGATTAGTTTTTAATTCCCTTCAGCATGATTTGAAATATATTTTTTTTCAGTAGATACCTTCAATATAACGTTATAATAACTTAAATTAATACTCCTTTTTTATATTGGATTCTAACATATCTATGCGGGCAAAAATATTAAGAAAAATAAATCCATGTAAACTACTTCTTCGTTGAGTAAAAATTAAATGGTATTCTATTGATTAAGGTCAACGTCGAAAGGAGAATGATGTTCAATAAAAGAAAAAGAGGTAGAAATTGGTAATAAAATTCCTTAGAATTTTAAGAAATGAAAACCATCAGACATTTTAAGTTCAGAAGGAGGTACCCCTGTTCTAGATAAAGATATCTTTGTGATATTTTTTTTATTAAAAAATCAGTAATGTTTTTGTAGAATTAAATGTCAATATTTTTACCAGATTTTGAAGTTTCGTTTTGCTCAAACGTGATTCTCCTATTTAAATCTTTTGAACTTTAGAAAGAAAAGAAACCAAATGAAATAAATTAAAAGTCGAAGTTTAATTCATAAAAAATTTGTAGATCATTATGTAGGTGAAATAATATGGGATAAGTTGCCAGGGCTCTTGTTATCGCACTTTTCGCAATCTGAGCCGTTTATGTTTATGTGGGAAAGTTAAGTCTCACCTCCTGTATAGTAAGTGGTTTGGTATTGAAAAATTCTAGAGGAATTTGATTGGCCTTTTAAATACGTTTTATTTTTTGGACTAAGTTAACTTCTTTCAAAAATATCAAAGGGCAAAGTGAAATGTATGGTCCATTAATTTGTATATTTATATTTATAAAATATATTAAATGTTAATTTTTACAATCATAGGTACTCAAACCTGTGTTTTAAAGTCTTGACAGCTCCAGCGCAGCCCTAAAATTGTTCGCTCGTTATATTCACTGAAGTGACATAGGAAATGTTTTCTACTGTACGCATCTTTACCACAATAATTAAATATTTTGTTACAAAAGGTAACTGGCATGAAATTTATCAACTTACTGTAAGCAGACAAATTTCAAAGATTTCAAAGACTTTGGCTTTCTAGCTAATGCAATGTATTTCTTATCCTCTGCAAGCCATTTTTTAACCTGTTTCTAATCAAACAGAGCTGCCAAGTTCCTTGTGAATAGCAGCTACATATGTCTAACATATATGTTAAATTTAGACTCCAGTTCAAATAGACTCGGGTTTAAAATATGGCTTTTGAAAATGCCCCATTGTCAATATTTACAATCAAATTATTCTTATTGGACCATCCCAAAATTGATAACAATATTCTTGTAACTCTTTACAATCATCGATGGAGTTAATAATGTGAAAAATTTTAACATCATCTACATAGATTAGCGATACAAAATTATTTAAAACAGAAGCAATGGGCCATGGTGACTCCCTTGAGGTACACCAGAATTGACTTTAAATTGACATGAACATGGCGCTATAATATTTATCATTAAAGGTCTTAATTTGTCAAATGCCTTGCTGAACTCTGTAAAAATGCAATCGACTTGAGAGTGTTTTTCGAATGCATCCAAACAAAAAGTGGACATTTGTAAAAAATTGGGAATTGTAGTTTTTTTTCCACAAACTCATTTTGTTTTTCACTTATAACAGAAGAGTATATTTAAAACTCTTATGATGAGCCTCTGATCGTAGTTTGAAGCTTGCTATAAGCTAACTAGTTTCTGAAAATTCTGAAGTGTAAAAAACAAATTAATTCACAAACATAGGAACATAATTCGTTACTAAATGTTTGGAACCTTTTTATGGATTGGCGTTAGGTATTAATATTTCCAAAGATCTGGAAACTTAAAACATTTAAGAGACTCGTTAAAAAGAAGAAACAATGGATAGGAAAAATAAGACACACAATTTTTTAAAATAAATCATGGTATTCCATCATTCATTTAGCTTTAAAATATTATCATGTATTGAGGCCTCAGAAATCAAAAAATCGATTGATGTAAGATGATTGTATTCTTGTGTGTTAGGAGCAATAAGAGTAGAGGTGCTTGCAGAAGAAAAATCTTCAAAGGGAGACTTAAAATCACCTGCGAATATTTTCGATATTCACTGTGGAAGATGGCTTAAAGAATTTTGAAAGGTCTTAGCTAGGTAGCCATCAAATTTACGTTTACTTTTAACGTACATATGTATCTCCAAAACATATTGAGAGTGCAAAAAGTTTGAATAAGTCAAAAAGTTAGATTGCATAAATTTAATGAAATAGTAAGGGCGGGATGGTGGCGATCTTTATGTACGAGCTTTGAACCCCATAAGATAACAGTAGCACCCGTATCATCATTTAACAGTTTTTTCGATCACCTGTTTAAATTATCAGCAATGCACAGCAAAATCTATAAACAAAGTTTTTATTTTAAGTAAGTATAGAGAAGAACAGGGCTGCTCTTTTGCTGAGATTTTGGTTTATTTTGATTGTATTTTAATAAAGGCTTTTGAAGTTCTAAAAAGTACGAATAACCTTTAGTAACGTAAACTTGATTTGCTGATAGCTATAAACACGAGAAAAAAACAAGTAAGCGTGCAATAATAGCCGCGTTTTATTATCACCATGATCTGATCCGGATCAGATCATGATAATAAAACAGCATTGGATCATCATATTTTTTGTTATTTAAAGTTTGGTAGCAGTGTCAAAATCGTTCTTTCAAAAGTGACATTACGAAGCAAAAAAAAAAACAAACACATACCAAAAATGGAAGCTCCACAACTTTTGAAAATGTTTCTGCAAATCACCATTGCACTCTCAAACTCAAAGCATCCAGGAACGCTTTGGTCTCACATGTGGTCCAGATTCTTTTTGACCTTTTAATAAATGTGACACTTAAATAATTGAATTTAGAGATTACTTACAATTTATTTGAACATCTTTTCTCCCATTTGTGCTGCAGCTTTCTCGATTTTATTTATATTTTTTGACATTTAAAGCGGGGTTGCCCAAATAACATTTTGCTCAATGATTTTTTTTTTCCTTTTTTTGGGGGAAAATAATACCCATAAATTATGTCAAATATACATTTTTTTGGACTTAATTATTTTAATTTCACCAATTAATATCTAGTTTTGTTAAAATATCTAATTATTTCATGGATTATATACCAAATAAATAGATATAAAGCTTTTAGCTTTCTATTTAAAAAATATTTTATTTCAGTCAAATGGAAATGTTTATATGGCAATACAGGTTTTATTTAATTTGTTTGCAATGATACCAACATTTACATGTGAAATAACAATGATAAAGCGCTCCTTGTTGTGAAAAATAGAATTAAATTTTGGATCTCAAATTGAGATCCAAACACAAAGCAGGATCTTGTGTTGTTGTTGTAATGCATGTAAATTCAAGATCCGGATCAGATCATGGTGATAATAAAACGCGGCTAATGTTTCTGTTGAGTTATAGATAATTTGAATTTCATGCATCACTCATGATAACAATTCAAATGACACTAACTCCCATTACACAATTATGTTCTTTCCAAGTTGTTTTATATTTAGCCTCACTTAATACCATGATGTTCAAATGGTAGACATGTGCATTCAAGAGGACACAAGCGTCCACAGGTTTTTTCTCAAAACCCACCTCTGTCTATCAACTCCTACTCTCACCTCCCCGTGGTGAACATCGGGTGCCTAGTACCTCAACTGGAGATTGGGTTCTAACCCCAGTGGAAAGTTGTTGGGGCAGCAAACGAGAGAGGGGGGAGAGGTGTTTCCACTAAGGCACCTCTCCTTATCCAGACGGCAGCGGACGAATTCTCGAGATGGAATCAACGGTGGCGTCTACAGTTCCAGTAAGGTTGAACTACTTAGTGAACACCTTATAGGGCTTCTACGACTTATTCGGAGCCCAGGTCTATAAGGAGCGGTTTATCCGGCTCCCCGTCCTTGGAGTTATACTAAGGATCTGGCCCTCCAGTTTGGGGGTTGTGCCGTCAGGGTGACTTCCTGACCACGTAAAAATCTTCTAGTTGCGAGGCACCAACAAGCCTCGGATACGGACGGATTCACTGTTGACAACCCAAGCAAACGAAATAAGGACAACGAACTTCGGATCTGTACGTGGAATCTTAGGTCCCTTAACAGACCACGTACAGCCGAACAATTAGCGGAAGCCCTAAACTGCTGCAAGGCAGATATTACCGCTATCCAAGAAGTGCGATGGGATGGACCGGGCAAACGCAAACTAAAAGACTGCGATGTATACTACGGCGACTGCTACCGAGAACAAAGGCAGCGTCTATTTGGGTGTGGATTTGTTGTTGGAACTAGACTCAGGCAAAAAGTCTTGAGTTTCAACAGTGTGAGCGAGCGCATCACGTCAATCCGCATCAAGGCTAAATTCGCCAACATAAGCCTAATATGCGCGCATGCCCCAACAGAGGAGAAAGATGAAGACACCAAAGACATATTCTTCGAGCTCTTGGACAAGACATATGAGCAGTGCCCTGGCTATGACATTAAAATTGTCTTAGGAGATTTTAATGCCAAGCTAGGAAGAGAAGACATCTTTGGTGGCACAATCGGAAGATACAGCCTGCACGACACCACCCCCGACAACGGATTCAGGCTGATCGATTTCGCTGCGGGGCGAGACGTTCTGGTAGCTAGTACGCAGTTCACACATCTCAATATCCACAAGGGGACATGGAAATCTCCTGATCAATCAACCGTCAACCAGATTGACCACATTGCGATCGACGCACGACACTTCTCCAGTATACAGGATATCCGAACATTCCGAGGGGCCAACATTGACTCGGACCACTACCTCGTTGTAGCCAAGGTACGGCTACGGATATCCCGGTCCAAGCCAAAACAAGGAAGTACTGTGAGAAGTTTCGACGTTAGACGGCTACAATCGCAAGAGACTGCCATGTCCTTTTCCGATCGAGTCTCTAGTAACCTCTTAAGGAGTCCTATGCTGCATGCATTAAGCATTGAAAACCAGTGGCAACATTGCCTTGCAGCCATCAGAGATGCCGCCTCTGAAGTGCTAGGTTTCACACGTCCACAACAGCGAAACCCCTGGTTTGACGACGAATGCCGGCAAGCGCACGCAGCGAAGCAAGAGGCATACAAAACGGCCCTGCACAGAAGGACCAGAGCTGCTCGCGAGCTCTACGAGCAGAGGAGGAGAGAGGAACACCGGCTTCTTAGATGGAAAAAAAGAAAGCACGAGAAGCGCGCGATCGAGGAGATAGAGGGATGTTACAACAGGAATGAGGTTCGTAAATTTTACCAAAAGGTAAAAAAGAACTCCCAAGGGTACCAGCCACGAACCGAAGCCTGTAAAGACGATCAGGGGAACATCGTAGTAGAACCGCAGTCTATGTTGAGAATATGGAAAGACCACTTCTCCAAATTATATAACGGCGATGACGAACCGAATCCCGCTGTAAGGGAGGTAGAACCACTCAACTTAGGCGACGCAGACCAACAATTCCGCCTACCCGACCTAGACGAAGTGAAGATAGCTATATCTAAACTGAAGTCAAACAAAGCTGCTGGAGCTGACGGCATAGCTGCCGAACTATTTAAAGCAGCAGGCGATGACTTGGTAGGGAGCATGCACCAACTCATCTGCAAAATATGGTCGGAAGAAAGCATGCCCGATGAGTGGAATCTCAGCATAGTTTGTCCGATACATAAAAAAGGAGACCCTTTAAATTGCGCCAACTACAGAGGAATCAGTCTCCTTGACATTGCATATAAGATCCTTTCTGCCGTACTATGTGAACGTCTGAAGCCGTTCGTCAACAACCTGATAGGTCCTTATCAGTGTGGCTTCAGACCAAGAAAGTCCACTATCGACCAAATATTCACACTACGGCAGATCTTAGAAAAAACCCAGGAGCTTCATATCGATACCCACCATCTCTTTATCGATTTTAAAGCCGCGTATGACAGCATCCATAGGGAAGAGCTCTACAGAGCAATGTCTAGTTTTGGCATCCCTGTCAAACTTATCCGTTTGTGCAGAATGACGATGGAGAATGCACGCTGCTCCATCAAGGTCGGAAAAGATCTCACCGATGCATTTGATGTCAAAAAAGGTTTTAGACAAGGCGATGCACTGTCATGCGACTTCTTCAACATCGTTCTGGAAAGAATTGTGCAAAACTCAACCGTACGTATAGATGGAGAATGGAGGAGAAGATATGACGACGAACTGTACGGGCTGTACAGCGACACTGACCTAGTTAGCAGAATAAAAGTCCAACGGCTTAGATGGCTGGGTCATGTAGAGCGAATGGACATCAACGCTCCAGCCCGGAAGGTCTTCGAATCCAATCCCGAGGGACGGCGCAGTAGAGGAAGACCGCGACTCAGGTGGCGCACTCAGGTGGGTGAGGACCTCAACCAACTTGGCGTGCGAAACTGGAGACAGCTAGCTAGGGACCGAGCTGGCTGGAGACGCATGTTGGTTGAGGCCCAGGTCCGCCCGAACTGTAGCGCCACCTTAAGTAAGTAAGTAAGTAACTTAATACCATAAATTAAAATGACATTATTTTCTCTATAAAAAAAAACGACCATGACCTTTTAACAATAAAATTGACTATGAGTAAAAAAAAGAGCGCATGACAGAATATAAATTGTTAATCTTATTTGAATGGTTATTATATATAAAACTCAATCTGTTAAAATTGACCTCAATCACAATAATATCAAATTCTTAAAATCAAAATATCAAAACCCTTAAAAAAGACAACAAACAAAATTTAAAAAAAAAAAACAAAAGATCCGCTTGAAAATAAGAAAAAGTAAAAGTTACAAGATTAACGATCAATGAATTTGTGTTTTGCTTTTTTTGTTTTGAAATTTAAGCAAAGTAAAAGTCTTCTAGTTGGGCGATTAGAAAATACGTAAGTTTTCTTCTCTAATAGTCCAAGAAATAACGTCGCAAAATTTTAAACAACCATATTGCTAAAAGCGTATCATGTTGCTGGTTAACAGTTTTCTAAAAACTTAACAATTTGCCAGATTTTCCAAATTGTAATGGCTGGCTATCTAAAGGAATACTTATTACCTTTTATTTTAAACAGTTAATTTGAGTACATAAAAAAAAACAAATAGTCCTAAATTTGGAGAACAAGTCTGTTATTAATTAAAATATGTATCATTATATCAAGAGTCACATGGATCTAGCAAAGTAACCATTTTGAATCAAATAATTTTGTTCTACAGAAATATAAAAACCAAAACTATTTTACAATTAAAAATTAATTTGTACGACTGGATCGCACGAACTTGCTCCTGTATCCAAATACTTTAATAACAAATAGAACTTATATTTTAAAATTTAAAAATTTTTTAAAATATACCAATTAAATAAGTTTGTCTTCAAAAATGTAAATGCCATTTAATTATTCAAAAAAAAACTTCATATATTAAATTTTTCTTCGAAAATCGTTTTAGACTGTTTTTTTTTGTTATTAATTTTTATATATAAAATATTAGTCTAAGAATATTTTTAGTATGCTGTTTCTTACAATTTATAAATATACGTTTTACGTTTAATTTTCGTTAAAAAAAATATACACCCGTTTTTGAGATATCAAATTTTGAAAACAAAATTTAATATTTCTGAGCTTGTGCATAGATAAAATTATTGAAATCGGTTCATTTGTTCTTGAAGAAACTTAAACACAAAATAACGGTTCTGTGGGGGTACCCTTCTGGAGCAATACATAAAATATTTGTTTTGTATTGAAAGAAGTCAAATTAAGAACACAAATTTTAAAGATAATTTTAAAAAAATTTGACCAACAATTTGTAAGGGGATTAATGTGATTTTTATAAAAATAGAAAAAATAAAACCGAATGCGAATATGTTTAAAACCTTAACATAAAAGTTTTAACTCAATGGACCCAATGATTTGGGCTATAGGGGCAAAGACAGACAGACGGACGGAATCGGGGGACCGAATTTTTTCGAATTCTCTAATCTCTACCATCGTAATGTCGAAATTTCTAACGAATGCAATACTTGCGACATATAGGAACTTAAAATATGCAAATGATGTCTACATCGATCGAAGGGAAGCTAAGTACATGAGAAGGTTTCTATTAGGTCCAATTTTTGATACTCTGACCTATTCACGCTTGTATTCGGCTTAAGACCAAACATGAAACAGAAATAGTGTAAAATGAAACTATATCCTTTTGATTGGTAGAAACGTGGTCAACATAGCAGTCGAAAACTTATGAAATATATAAAATAAGTACTGAACGGGTATAAGTTATAACAAAACACTATTTTAAGGTTCTTAGGCAGTTTTTAACTGAGATCTTTATCTTTAAATCTTGAAATTGTGAGATAGTTAGATGGCGATACGTTGCACTCCATGTCGAATTAATACCTTAGGACCATGCGGTTCATGTATAGTTCAAGAAAAACACAAAGAACATAATTAACTCTCAGACTATATCATGACTCCAACCTCGGTTCAGAAACATTCTTGTCAAAGATTGAACAGTGAAATTATATTTTTAAATACAAATGAGACATAGACGGTGATAAAGCCTTAAGCCACCACCACTGCAGCAGTTTCATTCTCACAACAGAACCAGTTCTCTAACTCAAATTTAGGCGCACACTTTTTCAAGTTACTCGTATATGTATATCTACTTGGTTTTGGTCATATTTTTATAAACCCAGCTAGCTTATAAATACTGACTTTAAGTGTTACCAGGGTAAGCCTCGCTGTCATGAGAATAGTATATGGTAATTTATTTTTTCGCAGTAATGATTGTTTGGTGTATAATGTTGCTATTAAGTTTGATATTTTCACCGCTTTACTGTTAGACGCCATCGCTAGTAGATTCGGGTGTAAGGGAGTTTCATTCCGCAGAGCTAACTAAAAGGTTAACTTGAATGTTGTTAAGTCTTGAGTGTCTGCTTGGCTTGCCTATACATTTCTTTATACGGTCTATTATTTACCTGAAATGGTATACGTATGACTTTTGTTTATTTTCGTTATTCTTAAACAAAGTTATTGATCATTTGAACTTTAAAAAATAAACTTTTTTTTTCATGGGGTTTAGTCAGAAGTCTGAAGAATAAGAAAGTGAAACATTTTGGCATGAAGGTGAGAGTTAAAATGATAATTTATGAATATGTATTTTTATTTGCTGAAAGCTTGTCATCACTTCATTTGCATAGGTTTTGTATTCGGATTATGTTAATAGGTTCAGGGAACTTATAAAAAATATGCTTATAATTTTAACATTCTACAGATTATCGAACTTTATTAATTTAGATATTATTAGGAGTTTTTTTATATAAGTTTACTCAGGTTAATTTTGATGTATATTTTTGCGAGTTTCTCAATGAAAACAAGTAATTCTATTTTGTGGTATCGAGGGTAAATAGAAATTTCGTAACGAAACAAAGCAGTGAAAAATATATTGGTTTCACATTATTAACATTAATTCTGTTAAAAAGTGTCTTCTACTAATTTTAGTGTTATTCGTTTTGTTCGCTACTACCTATTATACCTATCCTATCATAATTTACAAGTTTTTTCCATGATCCCTAACCTGTTTGTGCCTAAAGAAATTATTAAAAAATACATAGCTTTTTCAATATTTGAAATAAACAGAAGTCTTGTATGGTAGTTATGATTAAAATTAATTCTGGGCTATTCATTTTGACGTCTCTTCCTCAAATCTCTAAGTGGTGTAGTTAAATGATGTTAAATGAGGAGCCATCTTAAATAATCATAATTTTAGAATGTGATTAAAACTTAAAAAATGCACACATATTTTATTATCGAAAATCTGCATCATTCTCATACTTAAAAAGTTATTGTTTACTATAAACATTATGACCTGAGTACTATTGTTGTTATATAAATATTGTAGTTCTTATTAACCTTCCATAGGAAGTTATTGTAATCGGTCCAATTGTTCGAACTGAAAATTTTGACATTTCTTGACTTTTAAAGATCTATAGAATCTAAATCCAAGATTTTTAGAGAGATGTCTGTGTGTGCGTATGTACGTCTGTCGTTTATATTTAATAACTAGTATAGATAACGACTTCAAACAAATTTTGTCATGCAGATAATAACACATAAAGATACTGAAAGGACTTTTAAAAAAATTGACTGGGGTTTTGTTTTACTATACAAATAAAAAAAAAACGAAATTTTGGTTGACCCAAAATATCTAACAAACCCCCAACGCTAGCGACTTTAATCAAATTTTACATTATATACATAATCTGAAGTGATACCAAACTACTATAATTTTGAAAAAAAAAAACAAATTTATAAATGAAAAAAAAACTGAAAAAAAAACTGAAAAAAAAACTATTTGTCACTTCGAATATTTTACGAGGAAAAAATGGTATGATCTCCAGAATATTTTATAGCAACAAAGAAAAATGTAACATTTGTTTACAAGAAATGGAAAACTAAAAAAAAATACTGAAAGTCGGTAAAAATTAATTTTTTACTCGACATATCTTGACATAGTTAAAAATATTTGCTTCAAACTTATAAATAAATATTGTTTTCAACATCCAATACATTTTTTTATAAAAATCCAACAGTTATTTTTTTTATAAAAGTAAAAACTTCAAAAATACTAGGTAAGGGTAGTTAAAGTGGCTGTCCGTGATGGAGTAGGGTAGGACACACTTAGGCCAGTTTAATGGCCCATTGTGATACCACATGAATCTTGAGGCTTTGCTCTATGCTAGAAACTAGTTTGAGTCCTTTACGAAACGTGAAAGACTGAGTATGTTAATATGATTGTACCATTTCTGGCAAGTTCATCTGCCCTACAATTTCTTCTATAAATTAGAAATTCGGAGTGGCCAATGTTGTTGTTAACCGACTGCAATGAAGCTTTGAGAGAACTTATGCAGCTATTTGTTTGCTAAGTATGTCAAGAGGTGTTAGGTAGAGTAGGGACCCGCAGATGGGGTCGTGCCAAGCAAATACCTTATACTTAAAATTGGCAATAATCACATCCAAGTTCCTTTTTTTTTTACATATAACCAGTGTAGGGGGGGAGATTCTCCACTTTTTTTTTCATATGATTATATGTGAAGCTCGATAAGAAATTAAAATTAAATTTGCAATAACTTGCAATCGAACTCAGATTATTCAAAATCAAACAAAACCATCTTAAAACACGGTGAGGGTATATTTAAAGAATGACTCCGATTGAAGTTGTTTTTTTTACAGAAACAAATTTAACCCGAACCACAACGAAGCAATATATGTTTTTACCTTCAATTAAACAGGTATTTCAACTTGATTCAGTTCGAAATTATTGAATCTGCCCACTTGAATAAATGTAATCTACTCCATTTCACTTCATTACTTAACCCAGAATCTCTGAAATAAAATATGCTTGTGCGTGTCGTGTGATATCAATTGAAAAGTAAAGCAACTTGATATGCACTGCGTAAAGATAAATTTATTATATCGAGGTTCATCATCTAAGAGATAAAACTGGTTCAGCTTATTCATCTCTCAAGAAATCAAACTTCTAATAGATATTTATACAGCTTTCGGCGGGAATATAGTATCTCCTCTATGAGCGGGTATATATGCAAATGTATCTGATGGCTTATAGATATAAATTGCTCTCGCTGTGGGAGCAATTTACCCACTTTCCATTATTTTCTCAGTCTCAGCTCCATGGATGCACATTTCCATTTCCCTCAGATTGAAGACCTTGACATTAGCGGCGACTGCAAGTCGGGAGGATGGGTTGGCTGGTTTATAAATCCATGGAAAGTAAGTTCCAATGTTGAATTGCATCAAAAACTTGTAGTTCACACAAGAAAAAAATAAAAATATAAAATAAATCAAAACGAGTGTCGTGTTGGTCGTTAAATTCGCTTTCACTAACAACGATGACGTTTTTCTTTTTGAATTTGTTTTTTTTTTTTTTTTTTTGAGTAGATATACAATACAGATACACCACCATCACTATACCGCTCCGGTGGAAAGTGAAATGGTGCTCCAAGCTTGATTCGCACAAATGCGGTAGCAACCTTAAGGTGGATTTATTTGCTGATGATGCGCTTGACATTGCTTCTTTGCTGAATCCACCACACCGTTTGTTCGGATGGAAGAAAAGTAACGAACCAACTTACGTTAAGAAGTTTTTAGTTTTTGGAGTTCATGGTACTCAATCAATGACCGACCGACCGTCAGAAGTGGGTAAATGTTTTGTTTTGCTTTGTGTTTCGGCTGTTTGCTGTATTTTTACTTTTTGTTTTGACAATTGCAAGATTTCACTTTTTTGCCATAACGCCATCATGGGAAACACTAAGGTCTTTTCGGTTGATTTTATGGTACCATGATGCACACGGCATGGAAAACCAATTTATTAAGCAGACCAGGATGGTGGAACAGCATCTTTAAGCCATATGTTTGAGCCAGCTCGTGATATGGTGACATCTTCTGTGCTGCTGCTGCTGTTGTGGTTGATTGGATATCGTGGGATGATTTGACTTCTAACAAAGAGGCAAATCTGTGTACTTGGCTTTTATGTGTACATAATATTGATGGCGGAAAGTTTCCTTATCGCAAAATAAAATTTATTGATAGAAATTCTTCTGACAATTTTACTATTTACAATTAATTGAATCCCATCAGTTGACTATAATATATTGTAGATATTGTAGAAAGTCTTGTAAAATGGAATTTTGAAGGTGCTGACTTCTGAGCGCTGAGCGAAAGTGATTATTCTCAATGAAAGTTTTTGTAGACAAATTTAAGGGGCAAGTGGAAAAAGAAAAGACGTTAATTATTCAAGAACAAAAAGATCTGATGTCTTTATATTGCTTGGTTACTATGAAAAAGTTTGCCCCATTATTGAATCACAGTTGCCAAAATGTGGTCCCTTTACTTGACTTCATTCCTTATTTTACTTTCTTCACTCTGGTACAAGGGATGATTCAGACTTTTTATAAAGGGGGGGGGGGGTGGTGTTGTGGTTGTTAAAACACTTAACATAAAGACGAATTATTGGCCATCGCTCAAAAATGTTGTATAATGTTCTGTAAAGGAGGCTGAAAACTTTAAAATGCATATTGTGTAGTGTACAAGTGACAAGTGACAAATATAGCTATTAAATTTTTTAAGAAACTTTTATTTAGCATGTCATGGTAATAACTTATTTGGACGACTCCCTACATATTAAAGCATTCCAAGATTCCAACATTTTTCTAAATATGCTCTATTTTTGGGTGCGTTTCATGCAGAAATGTTTGAAATTGTGCCAGACAGGAATGACATGCATTCAGCCAATCTTGCACTTACACCAAATCCTAGTGTGCAGAAGAAGGGGGTGTTCATAGTTACCATCACTGTTCACCGGCCTTATTACATAATTTAGTTTTAATCAATACACAAGAGCTTACTGTTTTTTTGTTTAAAAAATAAGGTAATACTTAAAATTCTCCATCGTATAACTGTTTTTTTTTAACTTTCCATAGGAAGTTATTGTAATCGGTCCGATTTGTCGAATTGAAAGTTTTGAAATTTCTAGTAGTTTCAAGGCCCTTAGAGTCGAAATAAAAGATTTTTAGAGAGATGTCTGTGCGTGCGTGTTTACGCACGTTCATACGTCGGTTAGGGAAGCTTTTTTCGTCATCCATAGCTCAAAACCAGCAGACATATCGACTTCAAATAAATGTTGTTATACAGATAATAATGCAGAAAGATGCAGAAAGGACTCTCAAAAAAAATTGCGTGGGTGGTTTTTTTTACCATAGCAATTTCCAAATAAAGTGAAAATTTTGGTTAACACAACATATCTCAAGAACCAGTAAGGCTAGCGACTTGAGTTAAATTTTATATTATATACAGTGACATGATACCAAACTAATACAATTTTGAAAAAAAAATCAACTAACGGAATAATTTTACGAACAATAAAGGACTTTATCTCCAAAATAATTTCATGGAACGAAAAATAACGTTTTTGACATCTGGTACAATTTTGAGAAAAATCAAATTGACATTACTAAAAGTTATCAGTGTGGGACGCATCCCAGCCTCTTTTTTTGTAAGCAATGGGTCAAAGGATTGTAAGAGTTGATACGTTGTACTTTCTTGTGACACATTAATCCTACTATTTTCCCTCTCCTAACTCTAAGTGAGTAGGACTGTCAAGCCAGATGTCTTTGGTTCAATCCCTACCTGAGCCATCTAAAGTTTTATTTCACGGGTACTGCCTCTTGCGAGGAATTGACAAAAGTTCTTTTTCAAATAAGCCGTTCGGATTCGGCTTAAAACTCCATCCCTGGCAACATTACTCGCACACATGAATGGTTGAGACACTTGTAAATCACTAGGCCCAAGTTCTCAATGGACTTTTGGGCCACCTAATTTATCCACTTTTTAACTCGAAGAATAGAGTATTAACCTTTTTTATAATATTTTGTTCAATAACAAAACTTAAGAATAAGAGACAAACAAATGTTTGGTTCATGAATTTGAAGAAAGAGTTGCATTTAGGTAAAAAGTTTTTCAAAAACTACAAGCAAATTAATTAGCGTAAACAAATTAGTTGGGAAGAAAATATACATAGTTTGGAGCTCAAAAATTACTAGTGGCAGAATCTTTTCTCACTTCAATTTTCGAGAGATTGGAAGCTTTTATATTTTTGATTGATAGATATTACGTACACTACGTATTTAAATTAGCCATTTGTTTAACGAGAATAACACTGTTGCTGTTTTTGACACATTTATATTCTTAAAATTCATGTTTAAATCTAAATTCTTGAGCATCCATGCAAATTCACTTCAAAAAGTAGATTTCTTCAATTTATTTAGATCTTAAAAGTTTTTGTATTTAATAGATAATCAATTTTGAAAGTAAAAAACACTTTAAGAAAGCCTTACAATTGTTATGTGTTTCAAAAAAATAAGATTGAACTGATGACGAGTTTCGTTAAGAAAATAAAGAAGTGCTGTTTTTTCCCAGAATAGAATTTCAAATTGACGATCTCTTTATCAAGGTTTCTTCTTAAAAAATCTAAATGTTTACTTTTTTTCTCAGAAAAGATCTTATTAAAATAATCTTAAGCATTACCAAAGTTTTTCCAAATCTTAAATTTTTTGAACATCTACAAGATTATTACAACGAATTTTGTTGTTTTTGACAACAAATTTTCGTCAGTTTTTTTGATTTATTAAAAAGATCACTAATTTAGTATACGTCACATTATACAAAATTGAAGTCGCTGGCGTTATCAGTTTCTGAGATGTTTGGGTAAACCGAAGTGTTCACTTTTTTTTTTAATTTCTAAAGTAAAAAAACTACCCATTGAATTTTTTTGAAAGCCCATGCTTCATCTTCCGATGTTTTTAGCTGTTAAACAAAATTTATTAAGATCTCGATGTCCAAATGTAATCACCTCTTTGAGAAATATCAAACATTGACAGTGAAATAAATGAGGTTGAAGATGCTTTTTATTTTTGTAACGTAGTCTCTAAGTTGAAAAAAACCTCATGAAACTACGGCCGATAAAGTGATTCACGAAGACGCGACGTTGGCCCAAAAATGATTAATTTAATTTTGCAAAAACTGTGCAAAGCTTTTCACCCTTCTTATAGTGAATTTTAAAAACTATTTTTTATTTTTCCAAAAAGATTCGAGTGTTTCATTACAGAACCTTTGTTTGGTCATATCTTGAACGATAATTTTGCTACCAGTATTTTTGTAGTATTTTACAACTTTTTTTTTTTAAGTTAAGATTGCTTTGTTAACTTTTGTTGATAAAATAGAATAGTAAAAATAGATAGTGCGGCTAATTTATAAAGACATTGACATTGCACAATTGAGCAAGAACAACTTGAACAAAATTTATTGATTATATTTATATGTATTTCTATTTTTACTTTTAAAACTGGCCTAATTGCATAGGCAGCTTCATTAAAACACACAAAAATACCAATATCTTTAAGATACCTACTTTGACTTCAAGTTCCCGTTTATGTGTTCAAAATTAATTGCACTATACTTCTTTGTGCAAGTTGTCAACTTCACTTAAGTCCGATAAACCATATATTCAAGGTCTATAAATATAGAGATGAAAATACATATACATATGTAAGCATATTACTTTTATTATGAATCATTGATTTTTGGTTCAAGCAAAAAGAGTCAAATTCGCAAAACTGAAATTTTAAATAAATTGTTTACATACTATATGTAGGTACGTACCTACCTACCGGCTTTTTCTGTTGTCTTGGAGCTATATTTGAATCCGAATATACATATATACATAAGTAGGTATAGGTTTGCCACAATAGCATTTATCAAAACCATCAAGCTCATGCAGCTAATTCTAATTTATGCCTTGACAAGACAATGTTATAGGTAAATAAAGTTAAATATTTTATTTTGCGTTATATGAGCAAAGCCTGACCTAGTTCACCAATATGGCTTCTTCTATCATATAATGTAATATGCCAATGTTCTGTCAATAAATGTGAAGTAATTCACATCTTAGGTATGTAGAGAAGACCAGACCAAGTGGGAAGACCTACTTTAAGATGTAATAAGTGCTTGGTGGCTTTGAATTAAAATGTTTGTTCTTAATTTTTTTTTATTTTCATGAAAGAGTGCTTTATAAGTTTCTTCAGATCCACCAACAGAGTCTATTTTTTAAAGTTTTCTTAAAGTCAACTTTTTTCCTTTATACAAAAACAGCTTCAAAGCATTTTCAGAATCCTAAAGTAAATTCAGTGCTTCTTCGTTAAATTGTCCCACTTTGTTATGGTTATTTAAGTTAAAAATGGATGTGGCTTTCCTTATTTTTTTTTTAATTTAATTTTCTCTATCATATAACAATGCATCAAAAACAGTGAAACAATTTTTAATATAAATTTAATAAACTAGGAAATGCACACACGCCACTACATTATAAACCAGGTAATTAGAAATACAAGCGCATTAGAAAAAATTACCAATTTTCCGATTGATGAGCTAACATTGGCTGATGCTCCGGCTAAAGCTGCTGACTGATGGCAGACTTTTGAAGTCATTATTTTATCTGCTTTTGCACAGGAAAAAAATAAACCTGTGGTCTTTATGCATATACTTTCACTTCATTTCTTTATATTTACCACTTGGCTCACTTGACCATTAATATTTGTCGATGGATCATTTGCGCGGATTGATTACACGAGAAATGAAATTTCAAAACATATCTACACGCATCAAGGAAGATACTAAGTTATCTATTCATCTATCTATCTGCATCAGGTTTTCCTATAGTGATGATGATGACGATGGAGTTTGCTGACCTTTTGCGTAATGATAAAATCATCTTTGTTTTTTTTTTTTTTTTTTTTTTTTATTATTGAGGTTGAAGATTTAAGCTGTGAGAGTAATGTGAAAAACTTAATGTTTATTTTCAAAAGCTCTTACATTTGAAAATTTAAAGTTTTAATTTCCATTTTAATAACCTAACTGTAGATGTTTTTTTTATGATATTGTCTTTTTTAAATAATGTTTGAGAAGTTTTAACGTTTTTATATTTGTCACCAACTTTAGGCCTAGTATTTGTTTTGTATAAAATGTAATGATTACAATATATCAAAAATTTGCTATGAAGGTTCAAAACTATAATGTGTTTAGGTACGTAGTTCACATAATTCAGTTTATAAGTTCGTATTTGATTTGTTGTCAATCTTTGAAAAGAATAAGTTCAAGATCAAGAATTCCTCAGGTTAGTCATTTAAAGTCAATTTTCTTCATCATAGCTATGTATATGAAGCAGAATTTTAATCTTTATGGGTGATATTCAAAACCTTGAAAATATAAGGTGGATTTAGCTTTCGTGACCTTTTTTTGCAGGCATATAAACTGTTTCTATAATGGTTGCTATAAGATGAATTACATTTCTAACCCACTTAATTTCAATGAATGGAGTTCTCGAATAACTATTCGTAAGAAAAACTATTCGTATAATTATAAAATATATAACCTCATATTTTTTACCTTGTTCAACGTTTTAAATACCGGAAATTAATGATAATGAGGTAACAAAATTGTCAGTTTGATAATTGTTAAGGAAGAAATATAACACCTCAGAATTAAAAGCATTCCTGTTGAAATTGTAATCTCATAAAATCGAATGCGTTCGTAGAAAGTTATGAAATGTTAAAGGCCTCAAAGATCGGTTTTTCGTGATTATCTTCTGTTCTATATCCCTCGGATGATGTTAACTAATCAAAATTGACTGTTTTGGGCTTTCCTTTATTTTAAATATTATAAACGACTGTCAGTAGTAAGGTAGATTTATACCATAACTCTGAAAATTATGCAATATAGTTTATGAACAAATTATGTAAATATTCATGCATAACATACATATCTATATAAAACAAAAACAATTGACAAGGACACGATTTTTGACAGTTTTCTTAATTTTTTTCATATGCTTAACTGTTTCAGAATTGATACTTACTTAAATACACAGAATTGATACTTACTTAAATACACATTTCTTCAAAATGTGTATTTTCTAACTAGTTATCTATATATTCCACTAATAAGTTCAGCAGTTTTTGAAAGGAACATTCTACAACAACATGAACAACAAAATGCCTGACTGTTTCTGTTTCTTTGAACTATCATTTGTAGTCTTCGAAGCACTTGAATCTTTTAATTATACGAGCAAGTACATGGAACCAATCATCAGTTGTATATTTTATAATTACTGAATGATTCCCATAGTTGTTTTTATTGAAATTCTTATGTTGGCACACTTACGTAAGTGATTTTTTTGTTTATAATTTTTATGGTATCATTGTTTCGACTTAAGTTTTTGTACAGAAAAGTTTTAAAGAGTTATAATATAGCTAATGGACTGGACAGTCACTACAGTACATTAACTTACAAACAGAAAAGCAGTGCCGTTTCTTAGTTATTCTGTAGTCTTAAGAAGTTTACCTACATATATAGAATAAATGTTGGTTTTGTGTTGAAAAACACTTGAGGTTTTTATTAAGACAAAAATGTAAACCCGACATATTGATGAAGAGTTTTTCTATAGTTTGTATAATTTTCAAGCCCGTGTTAAAAATTGGAATTTCATCTATTCCTCCATTCTATTCATTGGTGTACCATCATTAGCCAAACGTGTTAGAATGGGTTGCATTGTATCAATTCTGGCGAGTTCATCTGACTTACAATTTCCTGGAATGTCTCTATGGCCACGCACCCAGTTTGAATGTTTGATGTTTTGACATCGCCATCAAAGATGATTGATGGTTATGGACTGTAAGAGAGTTTGCAGAGACAGAGTCCAGAAATTTGATATCACGTTTCCTTTAATCCAGGACAAGACTTCTTTCATCGCCAAAAGTTTCGCCTGAAACAATGATTGGGAAAGCGAAATGAGCGACTTAATTTCAATCGTTTAAGTACACACCTCCACCAATCCCTTCCATCTGAGACTCGTCTTCCAAGAATGCCATATCCTCCCAGAAAGATTTGGAAGGTATAGAAACCTGGATGTTTCAGTCGAATTGCAGTTGGGGGATGGTGTAGTCTGTGTTCTTTGGAATTGCTTCTAAATACTAAAGAATTATGGAATGGCAGATGCTGTTGTTAAACACTGTGATAAAGCTTTGAAGAGAACAGCAAAGCTTGCAGCTATTTGTTTGCTAAGTATATCAAGAGGTCGTTATATCAACTAATGATATACGCATAGCTTGCAGCTATTTGTTTGCTAAGTATATCAAGAGGTCGTTATATCAACTAATGATATACGCATCTTCTCGGATAGCCAAGCTGCGTTAAAGTCCCTAGACTCTGTCTCCACAAATTCACTAACAGCCCTTAATTGTCGATCATCTCTTACGGAGATGGCTACACAGTTCAACATTCACCTTTTCTGGGTGCCGGGCCATAGAGACATTCCAGGAAATTGCAAAGCTGACGAACTTGCAAAAAGCGGAACAACTTTACCTCTGCTGGCTCACAATGCTAGCATAGGTATCCCCTTAGCTACATGTAAACTCATGCTAAAGCAAGATACCATAGAGAAAACAAACTTCAGGTGGAATAACACCACCACCTGTGTAGCGACTAAACTAATTTGGCCTAATCTTAGCGCCAGGCGCTCAAAACAATTAATCTCTCTGAGTAGATTGCACATTAGCTATACGTTATAGGTGTCCTGACTGGGCACTGCTTAATAGGAAGGCATGCTATTCGACTTGGAGCCCCTGCAAATGATTTTTGTAGGAGTTGCATGGACGAAGAAGAAGAGGAGACAATCTCTCATCTTCTGTGCACATGCTCTGCCTTATCACAAAGACGTAGAATCCACCTTGGAGACTACTACTTTAACGATACCAGCGATTTAAAAAATTCAGACATTACTTGTCTCCTACGCTTCATTCGAAGCTCCAATTGGTTCAACAAGTTAAGCTGATTAACTGATCCATGTGGTATCACAACGGACCATACTTTGGTCTAAGTGTGTTGGACTTCCCAACCAACAGCCACTTTAACCTAACCTAACCTAACCATATCAAGAGGTGTTAGGTAGAGTAGGGTATCCACCGCACTGCCACACCGTACAGTAAAATCAGTCTGATTACCGATGTGTTGTAAGCCCCATTCAATACCAGTAGCTTCTTAGCAAGAAAATAGAGCTAAAATAGCTTTTTTGACTCTTTCTGGTATGTTAAATATCCAATTAATTGTTTTGTCTAAAATAAGACCCAGATAATAAGCCTCGTCTGAGATCTTTAATTGGATGCTTTTTATATAGGGAGGGTAAACATATGGAATTTTGTATTTCCTCACAAATAGGACTAAATCAGTTTTGTGTGGGTTGACACCCAGTCCGGAACGATCAGCCCAAAGTATTAGTTTGTGTAAGGCATTTTGTAAGAGTTCTTTAAGGGTGTTAAATTGCTTTCCTGAAACCGCTATATCAACGTCATCCGCAAGGGTAATCACTCTGAAACCATCCGCATCCAGACAAATTAAGATGTTATTTACCACCAGGTTCCGGAGGTCAAGAACAACTTTCATTTCTCTTTCTCTGAATTGTATAAAACAAGAATTATTGTGTCAATTGAAGAATTAAAAATATACATTCTCGATTTTCTAACTTAAGACGTCTATTTTTTTTTCTCTACAGTACCCGTGGCTTGATGGTTAGTACGTAGGGCTGTCATGCCAGAGGTCTTGGGTTCTGCCTGTGCCATCTAATTTTTTTTCCACGGGTACTGCCACTTGCGAGGAATTAACAAATCCTCCAAGAGTAATTCTTGTCATGAAAAATGCACCCAGAAATTGTTGAGAGTTGTAAGTCACTAGGCCCTAGTTCTCAACAGATTGTTGCGCCACCTAATTTATTTATCTTATTTGTTCCTAATTTTCTGAAAGCCCATAAACCTATAAGTATTTTGAACTTTCAAAAACTTAAATCAGGACTATGCATCATAGTTGCACTGGAAATCTTATAAGTACAAACATTTTGATATATTACCGAACTTTATGTCCAACAATTAGAAAGCAAACTCGGCTTTCTAAATTTAGTTGTTTGAGAAACTGACACAATAAGTCATTGTCGCACAATTATGGAGAGTATATCACAAAAATGGTTGCAGAATCTTTCTGCGAGTATAATGGTACATATATCATTCTCTCATATATGTATGGAAAGAAACATTTCGTGTGCATTATTTTCCACCCAAACTGTGAGGTTTTCGTGTTGTACGATTGGTGCAATTTGGATTTATCATTCATCTCAAGCACTGGTATTGTTTATAAGTTCATACATCTGGGTGCAACTTTCTGAATCTGCATTACGAAAGCAAACATTTTTTTCTATGCGAATAAATTCGCAGGCAGCTCATCGGAATTCTGCATCTGTTAGATTGCATTGATGGCGTACTGCAGTGTTGCATCTTTAGCACAAAACTATGAGTATAAGAATGGTGTAAGCTCCATACGCTGTCGATCGTGAGAATCACATTTTTGTATGTGGTTTGGTTACACTTCATTGATCTGATCTTACCTAGAAATATGCGAAAGACTATGATGGATGTTCGCTGAAGGAACCGGAATAACAGATCCGGTACCTGTTTCCATTTATTTATTTTCTTTACATATTTCTTTGAACTTATAAGATATTTCTATTGATTTATTTATGTGTTTTAATTTTTTTTTTTCTATAGAAAAAATCGGAAAAAATGTCATCAGCTGAGAAAGGAACTAAAAGCACGACTACAAATAACACACATAATACCAACAGCAACAGTAACAATAATAATAATAACAATAACTTAACCAGCCGGGATAGCAATAACATTTGCGGGAAGCATTCAAATGGAAAGACTAACTGGAATACCAAGGTAAGTTCAATATGAATTTTAGAATTTTACATCTTGTTATCTATTGTATAATTTTTGGTTAATAAAATCGAGAAACATGCAGTTATTGAAACAGAAATAATTTGGGGCATTTTAAATAAAAAAAAAATTAGTCAAAAGATTAAGAAAAACCAAAAATCGTCTCAAAGCTGATTGCGGATTTTCAATCAGTCTCTTCTATCGATATTAAGCACATAGGTACCTCTTTCTAGGAAAACTATGTTACATATGTTTTCAAGAGAAAGTACTGCCAAGCTATTTGTTGTCAGAGATTTTATTTTTACGACAAAATATTGACAAAATCTAATACGAAACAACTCAATTGTTTTTTATATAAATTCTCATATACACATTCTTAAATTCTTCAGCAAATTAATATGAATAATTTATATTGGTTTCATTATAAAACAAAATTCTCCTCCGAGAGTAATATTCTTGTCAAGAAAAGTGTTTTCTCAAATAAGCCTCCATCCCCTCCATCCCTGACAAAATTACGCGCATACAGGAGTGGTAGAGAGTTGTAAGTCACTATTTTATTTTACAGTTGATTGTAGGTATAGAATCCTATTTGGCAAAATGGTATTTTGGTATTGATTAAAAAATAATTACATTTGTTGTCTTTTTTAAGTTCTTATAAACTCAAGCTATTTATTATAATGTGTGAACAATCGTGCATTCTCTTATTGACCTAGAGACATTCCTTAGAATGTTCGTAATGTCTACAAGATAAATTATGTATGAGCAAATTTGTTGGCGTTTCTTAAAAAACAAAATAATTGAGAAGAAATGTTGAAATTACTTAATGTAACCAGTTTTTTGGTTTAACATATTTTGACCAGCATCTGTATCTTAATAACAATTTTACAACAACTTCATTCAAGAAATTTCAACCTTTCAAAATAACGAAATTAAAATGAATTTCTATTGCAATAAATACAAGTTCACAACCGTATCACATACATTTGTGTAAGTTCTAGTAAACATACTTTACAATTATTTTTATAGCTACTCGTATTTAAAAAGAAAAGAAGATTATTCTTGAGGCCTACTTTTAATTCTTTTAGAACATAAGGAATAGTAGATGCATGAAGAAAGAAGAAACTGACATATGACAGTATAAGTTGTATTGTAACTAAGGCAAACGAAGAAGAGAAAACGGCCTCCAAGAAGGCATTAAAGAAGATTTACCCTAAAACAGGTAGAACATACTGAGTACGTGCCCAGTTAAAGATTTTCCACCATTTATCGTATACTAGCATCAGCTAGGTCTTCCTTATGGCCGCATTAACATCATGATCAATTTGATGATCATTCCACTATGTTAGTTTGTTCTTGTTGTGATGCATTGTGCTAATACCTATGATACTTTTCATACAACAAATGATTATGTTGGAGAAAAAATAAATATACATTAGATATCGCTTGCTATGAGAGGTGGAAAAAGATGGAACTCAGGCACGCACTCATTCATCGATTAACAATGCGGAATAAGAAAAAAATATATATTCAACTTTCTTGTTTGCTCGTAAGACTTTAACAATAACATAAACAATATGACGTCACATTGGCACATTTGATTCAATATTTAATTGAGACTCAATACTCGAAGGCTTGCTCATACAACAACTTAGTACTTTGTTATAATTCTATCATTCATAAGCAGTTACCGAAAACATAGTGATACGATTATATATGAAATAAATGCGTTTTGCATACAAATGATGTCAGTGCTTATTAATCTGAACACCGACTTCAAACCCTTTTAAAACTTTAATGATGTTTACACCTTTTATCAAGGTTATCAAGCAAACGATTTGCAACAATTTTTGTCTAAAACATTTTCTCATATGTTAGTATTTTCAGATTTTTCCCAGTGCTCAGAATTTTTTGAGAATAAATTATTAATGGCGCCATGGTTTGGTTTGCATTTGAAAAACTTTACAAAACAAAACAAAAGTAAAGTCTGGTTGAAGTTCATTCTATGGCAGAGTGCTGAGACACTTAGAGTTTACCAACAATTGCAACACGACTTTGTGACTTGATCTAAAAATAAGCCGCCAAAAGTTTTGGGGATACATCTTACAGCAATCAATTTTTTTATTTCTGAGGCCTCTATACGTAACAATATTTTCAATAAATGTTGCAATGATGGAATACCATTATTTATTGTGAAAAAATGCTTAATATTTATTGTTCCCTCTTTTTATATAGAATGCTCCCAGATCTTTTGGAAGTATACTCGTACATACCAAACACCAGTCCATAAAAAAATTTCTAAAAATTTAGTTACTAATTACCATAGGAGATTCTTGTTTGAATTCCTTGTCTGTGACATAATTATCTTTTAATTATTCTTCTGTTATAAGTGAAAATCAAAATGGATTTTTGAAAAAATCTACAACTATTAGTTCATTACAATTCTCTCCTATTTTTGTATGCGTTCGAAAAACTATCTTAAGTCGACTGCAGATTCTGACAAATATAGTCATGATATTCTTTTTAAAAAATTAGGCAAAATTGGACTTAACGACCGTCTCGTTATGTGGATTTCGTCATACCTGAAAGATAGATATTGTAGCGTCATGTCAAATTGACATGCGGGGTATGTCAATTTGAAGTCGATTTTGGTCATCTGGGTCCATTTCTATTTATTTTATTTATTAATGATTTTCTATCTGTTTAAAATAATATTTTGTCGCTAATCTATGCAGATGATTGTAAAGAGGATTGTTAAAAGCTAAAAGAAGATCTAAATACAGTTTTGGAATGGTGCAATAAAAATCGTTTGATTTTAAATACTGATAAATATTACGGTGATGTGTCTTGCACAAAAACATAACATGATAAATTATGGCTTAAAATTAACGTGTACTGATCACTTTAATTATATTACAAATAAAGCGAACACACACTTGGTTTTGTCAAAAGTTTTTCCCGAGAGTTCCGTGATCTACATATATTTCATTGAAATTCTGTATTTTTCTTTTATCAGGCGAGTTGTTAAACACACTTACGGATTATGCACACCATACTATTTTGTTCACATTAATAGAATAGAAAGTATTCAACGTAGAATTTTAAGATTTTTGAAAGACTTTATTGATTCCATACACTCAAAGACTTCCCTTGACAAATCTCTTTCTGGCCTTTGTCGATTGTACTTCAATCTGAGTCAGGCTAGCTTAAGAAGAAATTTAACCAACATAACTATTTTCAACAGATCGAACTATGGCGCTAACAGTACTCTTAATCAACTAATCAGTAAATTAGAATTTGAACAAATTCTCTAGTATACTCATTGACCTTACAAATGACAATCTCAAAGCTGCAAGCTTTAAATTTAATTTAAATTTAGTTTAAATAATGTTAGTTAACGCTGCCATTTAAAGTATTTAAATTAAAAACAAAATATAAAACAATAAGAACAGAAAAGTGAATTATATTAAATATATAAGAAAAAAATGTAGAAAACAAAAATTTTAAAGATTTCGCTATCGACCTTCAGTTTTAAACATTGCTCATAATGTTCAATTGAGCAGTCATCTCCGCTCAATACTCATTCGAAGTATTTTCTGGAAATCGAAAAAGATATTTCATAAAAAATTGATGAAGTTTCTTGTTGTTTCTTGTTCTTAGTGCTAACCTCTTTAAACCTTGTCAGCTAATACAAACTTGTTTCTACCATAATGAGCTAGGAACTTTTCATTTTAGGTTATGAGAAATATTGGTGTTTTCAATGCATCTGCCAACAAAGTTTTTTTTTTTGAAACCCCTTTTTGTATGCGTTAAGCTCATTTTTTCATTTAATTAAATGACTATAAAGTTATAGTATGGTTGGTTTTAAATACTTGACTTTTTGACTTGATGCGAAGGCATGCACTGCACGAAAAAATTGCAAGTAAACTTTTGAAATTTAAATTGTTGGTGACTTGTTAACTTTTCTTCGACTTACCATATGAAATTATTCCCGCCTTGCCACTGGTTTTTTGTAAGGGAAGATCCTTGTTTTTCTTAAATCTTCTTTTTTTAATACGAAAAATTAGGGATTTTTGAAAATGCAACATTATGACGTATGGTTTTTTCCACGACATATGTATATTCGACTGTGATGTTCTCGTTCAGTGGTGTAAACATTAAGTTGATCAAAATTTAGTGGTATTTCGATTCAAAATGTACCATAAACTTAACAAATTTTAACGTTGTAAAATATTTATAAAAATGAAATTATTATCTATTTTATTTTATATTATTTAACTTAAAATTGCATATTTAAAAAATTAAAAAAAAAGAGGCTGGGATGCGACCCACACTGATAACTTCCCATCCCGTCTGTCGATTTGTCTTGCTTAAAAGTTTGTCTATATGTATCATTTTTACCAAATTTGCGTACTATTTTTTGTAGATTTTATTTTTTTATGAAAAAACGGACTGTTGGATTTTTATATCGAATGATATATGAATATCGAAAACAATATTTTCTGTGAAATAAAATAAGTTTGAAGCCAATATATGTAATTTTTGAAAATCTATTTGAGTCGAAAGTAAATTTTTACCAAGTTTTAGTATTGCTTTTTTTTTAGGTTTTATTTTTTGTAAAAAAAACAGTCAATTCGATTTTTCACAAAATTTTATCGAATGTTGAAAACAATATTTCCTATAAGTTAAAATTAGTTAGAAGCCATTATCTCAAATTTTTGAAAAGATATTTGAGTCGAAAATCAATTTTTACCAACTTTTGTTAATTTTTTTTTAGGTTTTTAATTGTTTGTACAAAAGCTGTCCATTCGATTTTTTCAAAATTTTACTGAATGTTGACAACAATATTTTTTGAAAGATTAAAGTAGTTTAAAGCCAATATCTCCAAGTTTTGAAAAGATATTTGAGTCGAAAATCAATTTTATTATTATTATTTTATTTTTTTTTATTATTATTTTTTGTAAAAAAAAAACTGTCAATTCGATTTTTTCAACATTTTTCCTAACGTTGAAAACAATATTTCTTATAAGTTAAAATTAGTTAGAAGCCATTATCTCAAAGTTTTGAAAAGATATTTGAGTCGAAAATCAATTTTTACCAATTTTTACCAACTTTTATTAATTTTTTTAGGTTTTTATTTTTTTTTTAAACTGTCAATTCGATTTTTCTCAACATTTTTCAGAATGTTGAAAACAATATTTCTTATAAGATAAAAAAAGATTGAAGCCTTAATCTCAAGTTTTTGAAAAGATATTTGCGTCGAAATTCAATTTTTACCAACTATGAGTACATTTTTTTTAGGATTTTATTTTTTATAAAAAAAACTGTCAATTAGATTTTTCTCAAAATTTTATCAGATGTCAAAAACATTATTCTTCGTTGCACAAAATTGTTTTGGAGATGAAATCATGTTTGGTCGTAAAATTTTCGAGGTGACAAATTATTTTTTTTCGACGTACGGACATACGGACATACGGACGTACAAACGTACGTACACACGCACGCACAGACATCTTTCTAAAAATATTTTATTTCGACTCTAGGGACCTTGAAACGTCGAGAAATGTCAAAATTTTCAATTTGACAAATCGGACCCATTACAATAACTTCCTATGGGAAGTTAATAATCATCAGTTAGCTGTGTTGCAAGTTTAAGGTAGGTATGTAAAAGTAACCTATTTTTCTAGTTGATTTGTCTTTTCAGATTAAGTAGGTTAGAATGGGAGGAAAGAGGTTGATAATTTAGGTTAAAACAAAGTGCATAAAATAAATAATAATAAATTCTTATCTTCGTTACCTCTAAATAACTGGTCAGGACAAAGGTTTTTTTTTTATTGGTTACATATGATGATTTAGAAAGCACAAATCTTTTTCTTCTAGATACAATTTAAATCATTTTAGTATCTTACTTAGTTTCTGGAATTTTCCATTAGTTATGGGAGTTTTTGAAAAAACCTTGAATTTGATACTTTCAACTTAATATTAAAGAAAAGAATTATATATTTTGAAAACCATCACGGATATTAATAAAAAAAAGCTATGTCATAAAATTAGATACCGTTTAAAAGCTTTATACTTGTTTTTTTTTTTAATTTTAAAAAGTAATATCTCAAAAACCTGACGTAAAACATTAATTGTAATAGAACATTTACTGTCGATCTTATTTTATTTCGAAACACTTCTATGTTAAGAAGAAAGTTGATATAACTTTAATACCATAACTCGACTTGATTCCGCGGATTTAAGTTTCCTTCGTGCTAAATGATAACAAAATGTTATCGGAAGTTTCCAAATTACTAAGATTTACATCCTGTCCAGCCCCATTCACCTCTTATTCCTCTACATTACCTACCTTTAAAATGTACCTACAAAAATGGAAAGATAAAATTAAAAAAATAACAGAGCATGCAAAACGGTTATAATTTACAAGTTGTACTAAAACCTTGTTGAGTTAAAACATGCAAAAAAAACAATTTTAAATTATTATAGTTATTCATGCACGCGTTTTTTTAAAACAAACCTATACGTTATCACGATTTAACCGTTCAACAAAAATAAATTTAATTAAAGCATCAACATCTGAGGAAGAATATTTTCATGTGAAGAAGGTTTGTTTTTTGTTTTGTTGTTATTATAAGTAAAGCAACATTAAATAAAAACAAAAATCTTAAAATTGATGTAGCATGAAAAAAGTTACTTAATCAAATCGAATCAGGTTATGGTTGGACTAACTCAGGAAGGTTTAAAAAAGTACATTTTTATAGCTGTAAGTTAGAAATAAATAAGTACAGGCTGAACTCAAAAATATGAAACATGTTATGTTATTAAAATGTTCAAAGAAACTTTATTTACTTCAAACCATTCAAGACCACAGATGGGGTAAAATTTTCCTGTTGATTTTGAATTTCCTTATCAACATTATGCAAAATGAAATAATGAAGATTTTTTCCCTGCTCGTCGATTCGCAATTTATCAATCATCAATTGACAAGTCTTGACACTTACTCTAGATCCATTCGTTATAAATCTCACTATGCACTATGGCGCTCCCAGTCTGTATAGCATTACCATTTACATCATCCATTTACGATAGTTTATTCAGTGGGTCTGCTAATCACTAAGTTAAATTCCATACAAATCTATAAAGAATTCAAATGAAATTCTTCGTTCGTAACATGGAATGCATTGTCCAAATCTTCATTTACTTAACATATAAGTTCCGAACACTGAATATTGTATGCTGCTGATTCAAACGCCATTCTCCCTTGAGGCTTTTCAGACGTCATCGGCATAGAAATTCGCGCTTGTAAGTCGATGAAGATCAAAGTTACTTACCGTAGCGACTGCACCTTACCGGCTTGGAGTCTACTAGTAGGTACGTGGCGAACGAGGTGGTGCGACGAGGAGCGGGATGTTGTTATACATCTTTAAACAAAACACTGTAAAATGCGCCATTTAAAACAATGGCCACTTGTTCCAATGCACTTTAAAAAAAGAATCTCAATTCGCGACGGGCGATGATGGTGGTCGTCGTCGTGGCTGTGCTCTGTGCATGTCTACCGATCGCTCGGTGTGATAGACCAAACTTATACAAGCTTCGAAGGCTTTTAAGCTGATCTCCAGGTATGAGAGTCATATGTATCGAATTCCCTAAGAGATTATACTCGTACAGCAAATATGTATATGAAGATTGTAGAACTTGTTTTGTTTTCTTATAATATGAAGAAGGAACATGAACCAAGCGATCCTACCGAGAAATGTTGCAGCAAGGTCAACAAGTGTTACACGACGATCATATCAATTTTAAGAGTGTTAAGTTGATTTACTAATATAGCAGCAATTTCTTCGGTTGCAAAAAGAGAGGAGATTGAGATTGGACAGTAATATTCTTGACCACTCCATGATACGCGCTTGTGGATTGCCCGGATTGCTAAAAACCTATGACTTCACACTGTGAAGACAGCCTTGAACTATGTCACAAGTCAGAAATACAAATACATACATACATTTATACTTAATGTGTCGCCAGTCAAAATGGAGTGGAAAATATTGTTTTACTTTGGGCAATAAGGCTTTAGTTTTTGTATACAGAAGTTGGGTGTGCTTAGAGGTGAAGGCTTGGCTTTAATATAGATCAATACAAAGCTGAAGTGTGACGGTTAACTAATTACTATATAGCGTGGATTGATTTATTATTCTGTTTGGTTTTTATGAGTGTCATACTGGTATACAAGAAATAAATTAAATATGACGATAACATAGAGTAAGAACTGCATTTTTATGCCTTTGTTTTCAAATATTTTCTTATGATAATAACAAAATTAGTGCATTGGATTGAGGTCACAAGAAATTGATTACGTATGCACGTATCTTTTTGAATTTTCAAACAATTAGCATAGTCGGTCTTCCTAAAATCATACGATGGCTACACTAATTACTTAGTTTTCACCTCAATCAAGATACAAAACTAACTATACTCTTGTGAATGGCGTTTAACTTTACAGATAAAAACAGAAACGATTTGAAAAAAGCTTATACTAAATCCTGTCTCACGCAGTTTTTTTTTTTTCTTTCCTTAATGCTTACCTTCAACGCATATCAAAAAAGCGTAATACTTTTCAGTTATAATTAATTATTTAAAAATCAAGAGGAAATTCATGACATGTTAATAATGACAAATTTCTCATCGAATACGATTCACGCTTCTATCAACGTTTTGCAGATATGAATCTTTAGAGGAAAAAAGAGGAACAACCATGCATCCTTAAGTTGATTTCCTTAAAGACTTCCACTCAATTAACTTACATGCATTTTATAAGCCTTTTTACTTTTGAATATAAACAAACAAAATGAGATCTCTTTCCAATCATGCATCGTTCGTATATAAACATAATAATTTATTACTTTCACTTGTCAAGACATCGTTCGGTAGTCATAAAACAAGTTGAAAGTATCGAATTATGCAGATTAAATTATGTTGTGATTTCATTTCTGATATAATGTACTTACTTTAAATTCAGATAATGATGCGATGCCTTTGAACTCAAATTATTATCTTAATATTGAATCATTCAACAACAAATAATTAAGTCAAATTCAGCCATCGTGAATACTAAGATTTAAGCATAAATTAAGCAAAAGACTATGGATCAATATTTCTGAGGAAAGTGGAATTTGTTTTGGCATATCTAGATCCAATACAGTACAACAACTCTAATACGGAGGCACTTGATGAATAGAAAAGCGAGGGTAAGAACATGGAGCTAAAGTTGATTAAAAGAATTAAAATAAAATTAATACATGATATGGGTCGTAGTAACGATAACTACAGCAAAGTTTTGCCAACAAATGCACTTAGTTGGGAAGTTAAACCACAATTACGCGTTCGATCGTGCAGACTGTGACATATTGGATAGAAACAATGGATTCTTATGAGGCAATCTGAAATATTCTCTCAAGCTTTGTGCTCGCTTTAGATCGTAAATATCGTAAGCTCGAGTTCAACACCCGCAGCAGTGTCTTGCCTTCTATTTTTTTTTTTAAATGTAAAAAAACTTTCTTTGCAACGCCCGTTTGAAGTTACATTATATTTTGCAAATTCTTAGGTCGCGCTTTATGACACATGACATTATAAAATATCGTAAGGCCGGTAAGAAGCCTGTCAAAAGCCCTACCGACATAACGCGTGGTTGTGATTTAGCCATTAAGATTTGTTGTGGACAGACTCATAGGAATTACATTAGGTTTAGGACATTAGGCCGTGATTAAGGTAAGAAGACATTTTAACTGTCATTTAGACAACATCTTACTTGTAAGTTGCAGTGTCTTATATACAAGTATCTTAGTTTCTAAATCATTGTAGAAACCCAGTTCAATAGGGAAATATGAAATTGTACTTAAAAATTAAGAGTCAGTAAAATAACCAAATCTTAAACAAACAGGTCTTACTATTTTACTATAGTTTAATTTTTTAGAAGCTAGAGACCGTGTAGTTTTATTTGTCTGTTATTAAATGTAAATGCATTACATTATACATCACCTACATATTCGGAAAGTACACAAAAAAAAAAATACGAACACAAAAATAAAAATAAAGCTAAAACCCAAACAAACGTAGGTTAGTTTTGAATTAAATATTTATAAAAACAGCACTACATTGCATATTAATTTAATTATTTAGGTCCCTTTATGATTCTTAAGTATAGTCATGGTTTTTGAATAAATGTATGAACTTGTTATGTATACATACATATACGTATAATGTGTATGGGCTAAGAAAGAAATCTCGTTAGCCCTCGATTTTGCAACATTATGGCAAAAATAAAATGCATTTGTCTGGGATTTAACAACACCTATTTCTATGTTATTTGCTATTATTATTGTTATTTAAGGCCATACAAAACAACTCAATATGTTTGAAACAAATAAATAAGTATAGTACAATATATAAATTCTTCGTTAGCAAAGAATAATGATAAGGTTAGTAAATTAATCATTAACGTTAAATAAATGCATAAATGAAAACAAATAAATACAATTTTAAACAAATAAATAAGCAAATAAAACATAAATTAATTAATAAATCAGTACAGAAATCAAAAAATAATAAATAAAACACAATTATTAACACAAAATAAAATAAAATAAGTACACAAAGAAGAAGCTGGGATAACTTCCCATGAGTGCCCTTTAAAGTAATTATTTTATTACAATACACCAAAATGTATTCAAAAAACTTTAAAAATATTCGGAACATTTAGCGAATTATTAGTGTGACATTTTTGATATGATCTACTTTTGTTGTAAAAAAACTGTCAATTATTTTTTTTTCTTTAAATTTTACCGAGGGTTATCAACAATATTTTGGGTAAGATGAATTAAGTTTGTAGCTATTGACTTTATTTATTTTGAAGATATTCAATCGAAAAACTATTTAAGCCAATTTTGAGCATTATTTCTTGTTTTTTATTCGTTTTTTACAAGACAATAATTATTTGAACATTTGTCATACATTAAAAATTATGTTTTCTGTAACATAAAACAAGTTTTAACATTTTCTTTTTCTTAATATATTCGAGTGAACTTTTAGTAGTCATTTTGTTATGTGTTTATTTTTTGAACAAACTGTTAATTCGATTATTCTTAAAATTACACCAAATAATAAAAAGTTGATTCTTCGTAGCATAATTTTACACTAGTCGACAAAAATTACGTCTTTTCTGTCCCATAAACAAAACAAATGTCGGCTTTTCCATTACATGAGGTTTTTAAAATATGCAACTTTAAAAATGCTGTAAAAACAACCAAAATGCAAAGGCTAAGTTTAAACTCAAAATATCTCTTAACAATAAATTGTATGCTGATTTTGCAAAGTACAAATCTTTCCTTTCTGGATACAATTTAAAATATTTTAGTATCTTACTTAGTTTCTGGAAATTCTCATTAGTTATGAGCCTTTATTGTACTTTATATGAAGTTTTAACAAAATCGTAAATTTGATACTTTGATAATTTGAAATTGATTTTTAGTGCTGATTTTGAATCCAAACTTAAATTTTAACTATTTGTTTGAGTTTTAAAAATACCCCTTTTCAGCAATATTTTTCTAAAACTTAATATAATAGAATTGTAAAGGTAACATATTTGTTACCAGAACAAAACTTACTTTCAAACGTTTTTACCTTTTTCTATTGAAAACCGTTCTAGCATAAATGGTTTAGCATTTCTTCAGATTTTTCTAAAACAGTTGTAATCTAACAACTTATGAAGATTTTTGGAATATAATATGAAATAATATAAATATTTCAACTGAATATTGAAGAAAGGGATTAAAGATTTGGAAAATCATCACGGATCTAATTAAAAAAAAAAAAAAAACTACTTCATCGATGTACATAGATATAGCCTCAAAAAGCCTTATATACTTGTTTTTTTTTATTGCAAAATTTATTATCTCAAACACCTGCCGTGATAAATTAGTTTTGAAGTTGGATTTGATTTAAGCCCTTCAAAACCCATTGAAAAAGTTCAATTTTATTGCCAGTGTTATTTTGGACGTAAAATCTATTCGTAAAATATTGGTAACAAATGTAGGATTGGATTACAAATTCGAAGAACTATTAGATTTCATTGAAGAATGGCTACGATTTGTATAAAGAAACTTCTAAAAATTTTAATTTTGAATCAAGTAAAAAGACATAAGCGAGTCGGGACATTACTACCGATAAAACAACTCATTAGAACAAAACGAGACCGAGACGGTATTCTGTTATACGAGATTTATATAGAGACTGAAATTTTTCGACTATCATGTCACGCCCTGCTTTAGATATGTATTTAGACAATTACAGCTTGTAGTTTGCAATTTTTAAGCTTTGTTTTCCATTAAGTATAGTAGGTAATTAATTAATTAATTTATGCGATAAAAATATGCCTGTATTATCCTTATTGATAGTTGTCAATTACTAAATCTTTATTATGCATTATGATGTCATCAATAAATAATTGAATTTAGTCCTGTATTATAAGGGTATTCATGCAAACACAGAAAAGCCATAGAAACCTTAAAAACTGTAGAATTTTCTATCGGTAGAAATCAAAATGTCAAAATTTGTATGGGAAAAATATTCTGCAAAATATAGAATTTTATCTCTCAAATTTGAAGCAGAAATCGTAGAAAAAAAAAATTTTGTTTGTTTCTAACGTTTCCGCACATATTTTTAATGGGGTGTTCATGTAAACCCTTTGCGGAAATTTATATTATTTTTCTACAAAGTAGAAAATTATATCGTTACATGAATACCCTTTATATGTTTATGAAACATGAATTAACATTGTCATAAACCTAAACAAAGCTCCAGCACTGTTTTCAAGCTAAGCTATTTTGTTTAAATTTCATATCTTATATTAAATTACATTGCCACTTCGGCAGCATAAATTAAGCTTACTTGCAAAATAAGAACTTTAAAGCTCATAATTTTTGTTTGGTATACAATATTTTATACCACATAAGGAAACAACAACCAAGCATAGAAAACCAATGTATATATTTTTTGTTATCATGAGTCATGAGTTATCATGAGTCACCCCTATCGGGTTCAACAATGAAATCCATTAAGAAGGGTACAGAACATGAACTGGCATAATAGAGCATTTTTTTGGCGTAGTTGATGTCTTGAATAATTTTGGCAAGCCCCCCTCTCAGCGCTCCAGTGGCGCAATTGGTTAGCGCACGGTACTTATAATCAGTAACTTGTGTGTGAGAAATGCCGGGGTTGTGAGTTCGAGCCTCACCTGGAGCAGTGTTCTTTTTTTTAAATTTAAATGCAAAAAATAGGAACAAAACGGAATACATAACTGGTTTTCATTTCATGTAAATGACAGTGTCATATTGCTAGTTAAGTATTTTAATATGAAATTTTGAATTACAACAAAATTGTTATAATGTACTGGAAGAAAAACACGCTTTAAAGAATGGTTCGTGTAACTTTCCCCTTAGACATCTTACTTTCATAAATGTTCTGCCTGTGCCTATCACCTGCAACGCCACCTGTTTCACTTACAAGCAAGTGTCTGTGGCATCTGTCCTCTCATAGCGTCTTCACTAAGAAGATATTCCTGCCACGCTGTGTGTTTTTCTTCCAGCACATAATAACAATTTTGTTGTTATTCAAAATTTCATATTATGTGAATTTTGAAGACGTGTTTGATATCTGCTGCTGATAAGGCACAAAACGCTATGTGAAAAAAAATGTAACCAAAAGTAATTCATTTTATTTAATAATTTTCTTTTTTATCATAAATAGGTATTAATTAAAAAATAATAATCCAGAATACATTTCTAATCTGGACGAAAATTCGAAAATAAGATTTTCGATTTATTTGTATCTTTCTTTTGTATCTCTTTACAATAAAATTTCTTAAATGTGTTTTCGCTTTTCCAATTGCCGCTGGCAAGTATGTATATCCTGATTCCTGAATAGAATGATTTTGTTCCCAACTGGCTGAAGCTATAGCTGATCTGATGCTTCCCGGTAATGCTTCAATACCGGCATCTCTGAGAACTGATCGAACCCATCCATCATAACACTACAGTCCTAGATGCTGGTTTTGGATCAACTGTTAAGGTTATAAAAAGATTAGACAATCCGTTTACCTTTGTTCTTCTTTTGTCCCAAAATGATATAAGCTTATTAATCCAAAATACTGAACACACATTTTGATTAGGATGCTTGCATAAAAGCCACCCGGACTGCCTATGAGTGGAAGAATCAGTTTTGATCCAAAAACTGGCCACAATATTACATCCCCATCCGCTGAAGACATATTATCTTTTGAAATCCGCAGTAATGTTAGATCGTGCACTCTGCGACCTGATGCTAACAAGAGAATTGTAGCTGTTCTTCTAGATGCCTCCAACAATGTATTCTTAGCATTGGATGAAGCCAACCAGTCAAATACAATCTGGGGATCCCAAATTGGCCATTGTACTTTCCTCGGCTGAGCAGATGAAATTGCTTTGAGCACTTGTTGAACCAAAATATTTTCGGAATCTTCAGGTAACTGGACACAGAAAGTAGCTATGGCTGACTTGTGAACCAAAATCATACTGAACGATAGATTTTCGTCTAAAAACAAATGCGCTAGAAACCTCGCAAGTGTTAAGATTGTGGTGAATTTGGATTTACTGTATTTTGTTCGCACCAGTCTAACCATCGTTTAATTGCTGGGTAATATGTATTTAGAATAGAACGATTCCAGCTTTCATTAAAAAGTTGTTTCTCAGGAATAGACCATTTTGTCTATTAGTTTGCCCCACCTCCAACTAACCAAGCCTGAAGGTCCAAACGGTTTACTTGAGCTGGTGAAAGGTTGGTTGACACATCCACTAAAACTTTTTGTAGATTTTCTATTTCCATTGGATTTGCTAGGGCTCGTGACCTCAAATCGGCCATCCAAAACGTTTTCTCCCAAACTGGTGCAACAATAATTTAGCGCCCTTTTGCCGAACTCAAGTGGTCTAATACCCTTGGCATTAAATTGGACGGTGGAAATATCCAACCCAGTGGAAAGTCCCACTGATGGCTGAAGGCGTTTGAGAAGAGAGCTAATGTTTGCAGTCTAATGAGACGTAGCTGTTTACGACTGTTGTTTCTGCAGACGCGAACAAATCGACGTCTGGAGTACCCCAAAGATTGAAAATTTTGTTTGTTACCGGAGTCAACAGGTGCCACTCTGGCGGGCGCTGTCCCCAAGACAGATTGTCCGCAATGCAATTGTACCTACCTGGAAGGTAATGTGCTGACAGACGAATCTTCAAACGGTCTGCAGTATCAATAATTTTCGTGTTAGTGCCAGTAGACTTAAAGAGTGTGTTCCTCCTTCTTTTCGAATTTATGGTACCAATGTTCTGTTGTCTGACTGAACAAGAATGTGGGCATTACTCATATGATGTTTTTCTGCGCCCAGAGCCGCATAAACAGCATACAGTTCTTTTTGGTTTGAATGCCACTTTTTCTGTTCTTTGGTCCAGACGCCCGACAACAGTTTTTCGTCTATCTGAGCTCCCCAACCTGTGTCCGCTGCACCCGTTGTCAAGAAATTGGTGTACGGCTTTGGATGCAAGTCTGACTTCATGTGAATGGCTTCGCGCCACCATCTTAAGTCGACAACTATACTTGTGGTGCTCTTTGTTTCTTTGATGGCTTTCGATTGAAGCGGCGACAAAATATTTGCAATTGACGGCAGTACCAGGCGACCTCTTGGAACTTCGTACTTCGCTTAGTTTCTCTCTTATTTTTTAAGTAAGTGGGCGGATTAAGCCACATAGATGTACCTCCAAGCGAAATGATTATTGAGCCCAAATTGGTGTGATCGAAAAGATGTTCAGCACTTAGAGGTACATTTCGCAATGTCGACTGCAAGTTTTTATTTCCCATTTCGGATAGAATGCGCTCACGTCTAACCTCGACGCACTCGGCCCTTTTCCGCATACTACTTGTAACATATTTTGTTCCATAACTTTATAGTTTTCAGAACTCGGACCAAATAATTCTACAAACTTATTCAGTAAGTTAGAAGAAGTTAACTCACTTGAAGAATTATTTGCCCAATTAATTTATAGATTGTAAACCTAATCGCATTAAATCTTTCGAATCCAGCAAGCCATTTGTCAGGCCTGTCATTACTCTTTCAGTCGATGCTAAATAATCTTTTCCCCTATTCAGATGAAATAACTCATCGTTGACCTTTAATTCGATAAAGCCAGGAGTAGCTAAGAAACCCTGGAGTGACTTAAAGTATCTAACATCTTTCCATGAATCAGACAGAAAATGCTGAAGCTTAATAAGAGACTCCACTTTAGCATGAGGTGCTTGCTTAATAGCATATTTGTTGTCGACACTGGTTTTTGCCTCACCATAATCGAGCATTCTTGTCTGAACAGATCAATCAAGAAGGGTATATTGCCATCTCGTTCTCTACTTATTGCTGGTAAATTCGATACGTTCCATTCACCCGAGGATGGAAATTGTTGGGATATTATAATATTAGTTAAATAACTTACTTGATTAAACAGAGCCTCAATCCTTTTATCTTGTTTTGCTCTTTTGTTTGGAGGTCTCGAAGAATTCCAATCAGATTCTGAGTCAGACGAGGTATAATTTCTACTAACCTCACTTTCTTGAGCACGTTGTCGTTTCCTTTCTTGCGCCTTGTTTTTGATGTGTAAATCTGCATCAGAAACTTCCTTTCGTGTTTTACTATTAGGATCATTATCTTGGTTATCATTCATAATGATACTCGTATATTAATAGCTCTGAGTATATATTTTTGTAATTGAATATTTTAATTTTGGTCTATAAAAAAGAAATTACCGTTCACGGGGAATACACAAAACGCTATCAGAGGACAGATGTCACAGACACTTGCTTGTAAGTGAAACAGGTGGCGTTGCAGGTGATAGGCAGAACATTTATGAAATTTAAAAAATTCTTCAAAGCGACGCTGTGTGTTTTTCGAGAAGCACATAATAAAATATTCATTCATATTTATTTTTTAAGGGCGGCAACCCTTATTATGTTCCGAATTATATTATATTACAATCAAACCTATTTATTTCTTCTGCGTTCAATAAATTATATAATTAAGGCTCATACAAAAGAGGTTTGTGAAATGTTTTGAACTTTCCACCACATTCATATTAATAAATTGAACAAAAGTTTAATCACCTTTAGGTGATGGTAACCCTATAAAAATACAATTTGATAGCTGACATTTTAGAGTTACTGAAAATGAAACAAATAAAATAGTTTACCATTAAAATGTTTTGATTTGAATTTTTGACACTTGTCAAATGTCAAAAAATGACAGCTGCCCAAAAAGCGGGTTATTCACAATGAAACGTCTACCTAATTGAATAACATTATATACAATATATACATAATATTATATAATGTTATCGAATAATTTCATTGTGCCAATTTTTAATGTTTTCAATACTGTATCAATCTGTATACCCGTGTTAATAATTTTATATTATATCAAATACTTAAGTGTTCAGTATTCTACTTACATTATAAATAATATGTATTGATGTGTATGCTATAACATTTTCTTATTTAAAAACTATCTAAGACGTAAAACCACTTCCTGAACTCTAGAACCGCTCATACGTTTTATTTTCAGACGTTTTCAAATTTTAAGTTTTTTTATCAAGTTCTAATATTTCTTTTGCATAATACTAGTCTTTAGTAGTATGCCAAATTTCCAACAAGATAATATTCCTGAAAATAATTCTACGTTCAACTAACGCGGAACAACGAAAATATTTTGTAATCTTGAATAAATTTATTTCTGCAATCAATTCTAAATTAAGTCTCAAGAAACATACCTTTTGTATAGGTACAGTTTATAATAATTAATAATGCATTAAATTCTTATTCTATTGTGTAAAAGTATATCTTTTTAATATTTTTTACAAAAATATGAAATCTAGATTAAATGAGAGCAATTTAAAAATAATTATTTATAAGTAAGTTGGCTACGGATAGCATTTATCCGTGTTAAAATATAAAATTAAGAAAAAAAGTGCAGACTCTGCAGAAGCGTTCAAGCTAACCAAAGACTACAATAACTTTACAGCGAAAATGAGTTCATCATATCATAAAATAATGATTGTATCCATTAAGCTATGCTTCAAATCGCACACATCATCTTTATAAAAAATTCATAATCAGGCCGTAAAATGTTCTCATAATTATTTTTAATATCAATTAAATGCTTGAGGATCTAAGAAATAAAAACGACGAGCCAGAGAGTGTGAAAATGTGTTAACAACACTTTTAGCAAAAACTTTGTTTGTTTAGAATGTTTGTAATCAATCTGCTAAAATGTTTACAATTTGTTTCGAAAGAGCCTAACGCATATTTTGAACATCCCATAGGAAGTTATTGTAGTCGGTCCGATTTGTAGAATTGAAAACTTTTGACATTTCTCGATTTTTCGAAGTCCGTAGTTCCTAAATAAAAGGTCCGCAAGTCCGTACGTTCGGGAACCTTTTATCCTCGGCCATGTCTCAAGAACCGGCATAGATATCTAGTTCAAATACATTTTTTTTACAGATAATACCTAAAGATGAAGAAATGTCTTTAAAAAAAAATAGTTTCTGTTTTGTTTACAACAGCAATTTAAGAGTAAATAAAATCCACGACTGAGTCGTACGAACTTTGAATACTCATGTATTCAAAGAGTTTGTTGCAAAATATTTTATGAATTTTAAGATTTAAAAATGTACTTGCAAACAAATTTGTTTTCAAAAATTTAAATGCAATTTGAGTTTTCAAAAAAAACTTAATTGTCAAAATGTTTATTTGAAAATCGTTAGAGCGTTTTTGGAGAGAGTACGATAACTTTGGCGACAAAGTTTAATGACGGATTTGTATAGAACAGTTAAAAACAAGCATTTTTTACTATGGGAGGGGGGTCTATTTCCCCCCGTTTAGGCGGTAGGGGCAATTAAAAAAAACATGTACATTAAATGGAAAAAAGATAATTAAAAAATAACGGTAATACTTACAATTAAGTATTATACCTATTCTTAAAGCCAACATTTTTGTCTATTAGCTTGTTTTTAAATCAAGTCAAAACTATTCATAGTTTTTGAAAAAAAATTGTTTTAAACTAAAAATTTATGCAAAAAAAAGGTTTAAAGTGTAGTTTTTCAAAACTTTCAAATTATCTACTGTTTTTTTTTTTAGAATTCATTGCTCTTATTTGTTTTTGATCAAAAACTGAAAACTAGATGACTTTTTGTCTTCTAGTTCTTGAGAAAATTGAAAATTACCAAAAACAAATATTTTAATTAAATTACTTTTTCCTTGCTTTCGATTGGATTTTTTTCAAAACTGTACCAGATGTCAAAAACGTTATTCTTCAATTTTTTGATTAAAAAAAAAAAAACAATTCTTTCGGTTCAAAATTGCAACACTTTCTTCATTTTACTACTCTTCTTTTATAAATTTTAAGTCGTATGTTGTCTTCTGAAAGATCAATCATTACTGGTAGTTCAAAGGTGTTGAATTACTTCATTTCTTGAGGTGTTTCGGTCTCCAGACGCACGGTTGGCCCACCAAAGTTATGGTTGCAAGCGCTGTATAAAATATTACACTTCTCTCCCAAAATGATTAGCGATGACACGAGGAATAGAAAATTAACGAATGATATGCACTGGTTTGGGCATATAAAACATCCGAAATAAACTCATTTCCATTTGGACTTATGAGTTGTCCAAATATCGAGTTTTACACGGGGGTATGTTATGAAAAGGGTTTGCAGTCCATTAAGTGGAATCAGAGAGGGCTGTATACTGAATCTGACTGTTGCTGTTATACGGAAGCAGTAACTGGAAATTGACTTTGCTGTCACCAGGAAACTGTATAATTGGTGTCTTCGAAACATCTACGGGTTAACTGGCCCAATCGTATATATAATTAAGAACTACATATATAAAGTAACGGGTCAGGAACCCATTGACACTATTATACGAAGGCACAAGTGGCGGTGGATTTGACACACGTTTCGAAAAGGTAATGACTATATTTTGCTGGTAAAGGAGGGAGGTTAAGGCAGGGGTAGCAACTGGAAGTACCATTGTGTACTTAGGGAGGAAACTAAACATGTTTTTTTCCCTTTTCAGTAATATTAATATTAATTATCGCAGAATTTTGAGTGTATCGATATTGAACTGTCATAAATAAAATAAATAATTATTGTTTTTGTTTTAGCAAACTATTAATGAAACGAATTTATTTTGCAGGTGATACAAACCAGTACAACGCCACACACAAACGGCCATGTTCCATCATCACAGAAAACGTTTCACAATACACGTTGCACACGACATCATAAGCCCCACCAACATCACAGTCATGGCCGTAAAACAGAATCAGTTTTATCCACAGATTCAGATATTCGATTTACAAGACGAAAAATTGGCGATAGCCAAAAATGTGGTTGCGTAGTGATAACAGGTTTTCTAGTCGCTCTGCTTGTAGCTGGAGCGTTTGTATACATTGGATGTAAGTTCAAAAAATATACATTTTTATTTGAAATAAAGACTTAAACTTTTATTACTTATAGATACCTATTTTAGACCAGAACCTTTACCTGATCGAACGTTTCGTGGAAAATTTCGGGTGGTAAATGACAAATGGTCAATGGATTTAGCGGATCAAACATCAATAAGGTTTCAACACAAGTCAAGAGATTATAGGGAAAGGATAAATTTACTTTTGAGGCGGTCCGACTTAAGAGAGCCTTTTGAAGGAACTGAGATTTTGGCACTCGATGGGTAAGTTACAAATCAAGCACTATGATTCTTTTTTAATTGTTATGGCTTGTTCATAGAACTGATGACACCAATGACATCCTCGTCCACTTCAATGTTATCTTTGATCCATACATCGGCCTAGTATCAACTGCTGATCTACTAGCCATTTTTACAGAAGAGATTACAGCTCAAAACCGAAGGTACTTTGCCAATATGACTGTTGATCCGGAGAGTTTGACAATTAAAGAGGTAACTGGCCTAATTGAAGAACCAATTATGTCATCATCACCACTGGAAAAAGACGATGAGGTTCCGATTTTGGTAACGACCACTCCTAGGCCACCAAGATATTGTGAACCTCTCAAGCTTAACTATTGTCGATCGATAGGCTACAATTCTACCACCTACCCAAATCTCTTAGGCCACACTTCCATTGCAGAAGTGGAAGCCGATGTGATCGCCTTTCGTGAAATGGTTGACGCTGAATGTTTTCGAGAGGCCTTTGACTTTGTCTGTCGGCTTTTGCAGCCACCTTGCGAGTCGCATGGCCTATTAGAACCATCACCTGGGGTGATCTGCCGGGAATACTGTCAGATTTTCATGAAGGGCTGTGGCAATCGGTTGTTGCACAGATTTAAGAAATTTTTCGATTGTGAGGCGTTCCCTGAATCAACTGGAATGCAATCTTGTCACCACAAACCCCGATGCTCTGAAGATCTGCAGAGCAATGCCTTATCCCCGCGGTTATGTGATGGAATCGGTGATTGTCCGGACCTTTCAGATGAACGGTCATGTTCGTTTTGCCCAGCTAACTCCTTGTATTGTGGTCGTGGAAGAGCTTGTATATCAAAAAAGGCTCGATGTGATGGAAAAGCGGACTGCCCTGATGGATCCGATGAAAAAGACTGCCGTAAGAAATGTCTTATGGTTCTCAGCTAGTTTTTATTCATACCCTTGGTTTTTTTGTTGCATTTTAGTATCGATAGCTCCATTGGCATCTGCTTTAATTAATCCAGAACCGTTGGTACCTTTTCAACCAAGATTTCATTCAGAAGGATTTGCAGTCTTTTCAGAGAAAGGAATTGTGGGAAAACTTTGTGCTGAAGGTCTGGACGGAAGTGAAAAAGACACAGTGAGACAAACTGTTGCTGAATCCTTGTGCAAGTCCCTAGGTTATGAGTAAGTATTGCTTGCAGAGAAGGCTAAGGCATTTCTTGCAGAAAATCAATTCCAGTAACTCAGACCCAATTTTTTTGTCTTATAGATCGGTTCAGCTGTTTGAAATCCGCAACGACACAGAAAGTCTCAAGGATTATGTTCGAGTTCTTGATCCACATGCTCCAGAGATCTCCTTTATCCGAACAACATGCCAAAATAAGAGAGTACTCTATGTTGGCTGTGGCGAATTGCAGTGTGGAGTTCAGTCAGTACTGTCGCCAAAACATACATCTCTACCAAAAATGTCTTCGCCGGGAGATTGGCCATGGCTGGTAGCGCTGTATAGAGAAGATACACATGTTTGTGATGGAACTTTGGTGAGAATTTTCTATTTCTTAAAGCTTTTAAATTTTGAATGTAACTAACTTATTGACTTCAGGTTTCACGTGATTGGGTTCTCACAACGGAGTCCTGTTTCCAGGGGCAACCTCGAGCTACCTGGATGGCAATATTTGGTTCCGTGCGATTAAATGCCAATGCTCCTTGGACACAACGTCGACGTGTAATAGGTTTGATTAAGAGTCCTGTTGAAGGTTCTACTGCAGCTCTTATACGCCTCGAGACCCCAGTGATATTCTCTGACTTTGTTCGACCGGTTTGCCTGCCCGATGAGTTGGATAAGAAATTGCGTCCAGATTACCAAAGAAGAACTTTAACTCCCAAAGCCGAGAAGCTAGAGGGTGACCGTCATCAGCTACGTGATACATCCGCCAAAGTACAGATATCAGAACGAGAAACACAACAGTTCTTCGTTGCTCCATCTCTCGAAAAACCTACTCTCAGTACTGATTCAAGTGATATTGATAGTTCAGAAACCACCAACAGCGGCTCAGGACTGCGGCGGCGGCGGCGACGAGCAGTTGAACCAATTCCGTCATTTGAATCATATCCTCTACCAGAGAGTGTACCTCAAATGCAGTATTACTCCCAGAAGGCACGTTCCTTGGGGCAACAAAAGTTACCAGTAACCTATGTAACAACAGTGCGATCTGCTGAGCAGACACAATGGACTAATTGCAATACATTGGGTTGGTCAAGACAGCGGGACCATTTACAGAGAGTCCAATTGAAAATTGGTGATATGTCCGCATGCGAGAATGTCTCGATTGCGACCGTAAATAGTATGTGTACGGAAGCTACGTTCCAGAAGCACGATTGTACGGTGAGTTAATTATTTTGTTGATACAAACTTTTGGCGCATTCATTGAATTTAAATTAGAAAACCCAGAATACTAAACGTTTACCCTTCTTATCAGCTGTAATTTTGTATTAGTTTTTTTTTTTTATTGCGTCTTCCTAAACGATAAAATTCTTATCTCAAATCAAAAGAAAAATAATTCTAAATCACAAAGGGGAGTATTTTATGTTTTATACGTGATTTGGCGGCAGTTTTATTGCATATAAAATGTAGACGAAGGTATATTTGAATCGTTCGATAAGATCAGGAAAAAATGTGTAGGGAAAGTTTTTCATTTTTAGAGCCTAAATCTAAATCTTTTAAAAAGTTAAAATAACGTATCTGGTAGCTATTAAAAGTTTATATTAAGTTTATATTAAAATTTAATTTGAATAAACATATTTTACTTATTTATCAAATGAATAAAGTTAAAACGGTGTGGATTTATTTGCATTTTAACACTAGAATTTCAATTAATACTTAATTGGAAAAATTATACAAAATGAAAAATTTAAATTTCTTAAATGACGAAAAATTATAAAACACATACATACATATGTAATTTACATAAATATTAACAATTAATTTTTCGGGATTTGTATTTGGGATTTTGGATTTTCAGAATTTTGGGCTTGAGGGAGTTATAAGTTGTTATCCCGTGTAAAAAAAAAAACTGACGGTAAGCCATTGGTCTTGATCTGAGTGATCTTTGGTTTCTGCATTCAATAAAACCATTTCTCTTAATATATTTTTTCACGAGTATTTTAGTAAAATTAATATAAAATACATTAAAAATACATACGCATCGCCAACAGGAAATTCTCTTTCTTTTGACCCCTTAATTTGTTAAAATTGGTTTAGTGTGAGAGTTATAAAAGGGAGACTTACTGACGAAATAATACATTTATATGAGATACTTTAGTCTAATTTTCCATTCTTTTCTTGACTTATTTTTTGTATTCTCTAACAAATCTTTGTTTAGATGCTTACTTTGTATGTTGAAATTATATAATAATTTTAACTTGAAGTCAAAGATAGTTTTATGAATATATTGAGGGCTGTTGCTTAAATTAATTTTTCTTTGCATAAGGCTAAAAGTTGATTTAACTAGTCAAAATATTATGTAACACTCTACAAGTATCTCAATATGTTTATATATTTCAAACGATTTAGTAAAATGTTAAGGCCATGGCAATTTACTTAGCTTAAAAGATGATTTTCCTAATTTTAAATGATTTTAACAGATACCTATTTCTTAACAATTTGCCAACGTTAAAATCACGTGGTGGCTACTTTAACTTTTAACAATTTGCTAAATCTATATGACATCTGTACAATTAATCTTATAAGAGCAGTGGATGAATTGGTCTAGTCTACAGTTGGGAATAGGTTTGTTTGCATTTTTTATTTTCACGAACTGTCACTTTTTTGACATTTTCGGATGCCAGTTTTTTAAAAAAAGGGAATAAGGAATTTACTAGTACGAAAATGAAAAAGAACGGTTTAACATTTAAGAGTCGCTTCGTAAATTGCTACATATTTACAAAATTGCTACTTAGTAAGTTGTAAAGCCCTTAACAATAGGTTTTTTTGTTTTAAATGTTGCGCCATTCATCAAAGAATTTTTATATTAACAATACTGTTTTAACATTCTTGAATGTTATCGGAACCAATTTGATTTAAACATTGGCCTTCTAATGATTTTTTTTATGATTTGCTTATTGTTAATTAATTTATATTATTGTTCATAATGACATACATATTATGAAATCAGTGAATGAATCTATGTTCGCATTGGATTATACAATCGACAATTCTTCAATTTGATTCAACGTTGCATTAATATTCAGAGTATAGTTTGACTGTTATTTCTATTGGAAGTTGTACACCTCTAAAAGAAACACTCCATACAATTAAACTTTAACGCTTTAAGATAAAAGCATAAAGTGTAAAATGCGCCTGTTTTAAGTTGACGAAGTTTAGTCCGTGTCACTAGCAAAGGTTTTTCTAGTAATCGATTGATAAGACAATTATTAACAACATAAAGCTTGGAGAAAGTGTAATCGAAATTTTTAAGTAACTTGAAAAGCGTTTAAATTCATGGGCATTATTTTAACAAAAAGAATCCGTCACTACACTAAAGTACTTTGTATGTACATTAGAAAAAGAGATAGCTTTGAGTGTATTTTTCAAAAAATATAATAACTCTGACATATCTTATGTACTTATACTTACATATATATTTTCGTATATGTTATATTATTTTTATTTACTTTTTTTATATGTATTTATAACCTTAACATTTTCTTTCTTTTTACTAAAAACTCGAAATAAGTCAATTAGGCAGACGGCAACATTTTTGTCAAGCTTTACAATTCTTATATCAACAAAATGTAAAAAAAAATGATCGAGAAATAAAGAATGTATGTATTAATAATAAATAAATAATAATCCTGTAATAATAATCCATATCTTATGTGCGCTATGTTATCGATTGCTTACAATTTATAAAAGGTATTTTTTTCAGGTGCTATTTTCAATAATAAATAAAAGGCATATAATTTAATACTATGGCAAAGAATTTAGCTTGATTATAAAGATGGAAGATTTCCATTTTTTTTTAAAATGATTTAGGGAAACTGGCCGCCGCGGTTGGCTCGAATAAATTCCAGAAAACAGGCCCAATTTTTTAAAGGATGTCAAATATTCTCTTCCAACCAAGACTTCAATCGTCTCGGGCTTATCTGTGTAGACAAGCGACTTCACATATCGTAACATAAGAAATAGTCCAGAGGTGTTAGATCGAACGATGCTGGATGCCACGCCTTAGGCCCACGAACGTGAGATGATGCGCTCACCAAAAGTTATCTTCAATAAATGGATGCATCGCGCGAACCAAACTATTATTTTGGTCTTTAGGCGTAAGTCTATTTACTATGAAATAGCATATCAAATTGAGCATAAATCAAGTGATAGCTATCAAAAAGACCGACTCCGAAAACAAAAATTGTCACATTGAAAACCACACGTCTACAATAAACATCCTATACTATACTTACTTTATTACTTACTCTAAGCCAACAGTTGTTCTAACATTCTTGCTTAAGAAGGACAACTACTTTTTTACTATTTCAAAGCCTGAAAGTCAATTGAATTGACTAAAGTCTTTTAAGTCTTCTTGATTTGTTTTGTTAAAGCATTTTAGTTTGAGGATTCAACTGAAAAAGGACTGCAGTTGATTGGCTTAACTAGACAACTTATTTAAAGCTTATGTTCTAGCTTATGTTCATCATTTGAACGGAGTTAGTCACGACCTTTGGTGGTCCATAACTTTCGATGCTAACACGAGATCTTATGATATTGTAAGTCTTATGAGACTTTTTACAAAACATTTACCAAAAGGAAGGGGTCTAAAAACGAGTTTTATGCTTACATACTCTCATTTTAGGTAAACCCTTTTATGTACTTGTAATTATATATGGACTAAAACTAACATACATTATAAAAACATAATCTTTTCCATTATGAAAGATGCATAACAGATTTCAAAAAAATTTAGTAGGTGTTTTTTTTTAGTAAGACAATTTAAAAAAGTGAACATTTTGGTTGACCCAAAATATCTCACAAACCAATAAAGCTAGCAACTTTAGTTAAATCTTATATTATTTAATTTAAAGTGATACCAAGCGGTTTTCTTTATAAATCCAAAATACTAAAAAATAATATTTGTCACCTCGAATATTTTACCTTCAAAACAATTCTATGCAAAGAAGAATAATGTTTTTGACATCTGATGCCATTTTGAGAAACATTGAAGTAACCGTTTTATATACACAAAATTTTAAAAAAATTAAAATTGTCGAATATCTTGACAAAAAAATTAAAAATATTGTTTTCAAACTAATTTCATCTTATAAAAATTACTGGTTTTCAACATTAAATAAAATTTTAATTGAATCCGATTTTTTGGAAGAAGAACTTTCAAAAAATGCTACTAAAATTGTTAAAAATTGGTTTTCGACTAAAAATCAGGAATAAAAACAAATGTTGAACCCAAACTTATTTTATCATATTCAGAATAATGTTGCTTTTAGTTATTTTTTTAGAAAAATTGATATTTTTTTACAAAACACGAAAACCTACAAAACTGACTTATAAGAGGAATGGTTTTCGACTGAAGTATTATGAGAAAAATATTGACTTAAAATTGTTTCGTCTCACACAAAATATTGTTATTAACATTTTAATAAAGTTTTAGACAAATTGACAGACGGGATGGGAAGTTATTAGTGTGGGTCGCATTTAAGCCTCTTTTTTGATAGACTATTAAGCTCAAAATTAAAAAAATATAAAAGGACTGTCGATAAAAATAGTAAGTAGGGAGGGACAAATCAATATTATGTACATAATGGATTATGTAAGGATTATCATACCAATGTTTTTCCTTCACAAATTTATTTTGGCGACTTTACTTTGATATGTTGTCTTATTCGTTTACCTTCTTATTCGTTCTTCTTCTTTTGATTAATAATGTCACCAACCTCAATGATGGCAATCGTCTTTCGGGCATCGGAGTTAGTCATTAATAAACGAAATTCCATTCAATATTCTGCATAAAAATGCATTCAATTAAAATCAATTACAATGAAAAAAAGTAAATAAATTTCTATTTTGTCGACACTTAAAATATCAGTATATTTAGTTTAGTAAAGAAAAATATATTATTTTCATAAATTACATAGGTTTGTTTTAAATATTAAAGAAAATAATGTGTATAAAGGAACGCAATGTTTTTTAAATATACGTACATAATATATTAAACGGTCATAAATAAACTTAAATTTCTACATAGATTCTAATAGATAATACATATGTATTTTTCGAGATTTTAAAAGTCTTAGGTTTCAGTTCAATAGTTTGTCTTAAGTAATTGAAAATAATAAATTAAAATAGAATATATATTAACAAATAAAAACATATTAATAATTTTAAATACGAATTGACTTCCTCGAAGATACTTTCTTAACAACAACACTTCTGGTTAGGATCGTTTTTTGTCTCTTTGGTTGTGGTTCTTCTAAGTCTGACAATGGGGATTCATTTCCATCAATTGATCCAATGAAGCAATTTTGCCTTGTGACCGGTACTCCTTCGTGATCGTCACTGTTTCTCCTTTTATTATTTAATTTGGTGAATGGTGTTCGTTCTACCGAATCCGAATCCAAAGTGCCCAAAAGTCCATTGTAGTCCAATTTGATGTGGAATATTATTTCTGGATTTGGGAACAATAAGTTGAAGTACTCGAATGTATGCTTCCCAAATACATATCTGGAGCCATTTGAGATTTGTATGTAATTTTTAAATTCTTCTGGAATTTCAAACCGTTCACGAGCTAAAATAACCCAAAAAAAGCATTTAAAAAAGTCTCTGGAAAAAATAAGAAAATGTGATTTTTTTAAAAACTTACCAATTTCGATGCACTCCTCGTATTTCGCTTTGATTGGACAGGAAATGTGCTCCAAATTTCCACTGTACATCATCTTTAAGGTCTTGGTTTTTGGTGGGGTCATATTTATGATTTAAGTATTAAATTTCCGAAATTATTCAAATTTGACTTCCGCTCAGATGTTTTATAACCAACGATGTGATCAGGAATGTTGCCGGGACACTCACAACTGGTTGCTTTTATTCTAATTTCACAATAAACAATAATCCTTGAACGAACAAGGTACACGAATCCTTGTTCACACTTGTTTTGGAAAACAACAATAACAAAGTTTTATTATGATGATTAGGATGGCACCCTTCTATTTTATTATTAGTCCTTTTTAAGAAAATATCACAGTGTTATTGTTGAGAACAACATGAACATCCCTTATTTCAGGTATGTATTTGGAAACAGAAATCTGACGACGGACGCGACGACCGCACTTTGCCGTAGGATCGGAGAGAATAAAAATAAAAAAACAACCAAAAACAAACCAAACGCAAGCCAAAAACGAAAAACAAATTTAAACTATTTCACATTCACTCTGAGTCAGATTCACGTATCACTATCACGTTCACGTTCGGTCTGGTTTGAGCGTTTGTTGAACCGAAAATGTGAAGCAACACTCAAGACAAGACAAGACATTGAGTGGAATAATAGTTTTCTAGCACAAAACGAGGGTTACGAAATTTTCATGTTCTGACTTGTCGTTTGATGAAGCCACCGTTGGTGTTGTATTTTTCGTTCCCTAAAATTAATTAATTTAATCGATCAGCTGCTTTGTAAAGAAACGTTTCCAAAAAAAATATGCAAGTCCAAATGAATTCTTAGCGTGTGCCACTGTACTAGTTCTATTTTAAGTTTAATTTATTATTATGCAACAACTTATCGTGGCTTAAAATAATAAAACATAAACAAAAAAACAGAATAACTTAAGCAGAGTTTTCAAGAATATGACTCACGAGTTACGATACGACTGACAAGAGATTAAGAATATTTTATGGACGCTGAGCTGATTAGGTTTACGTTTAGAAGGTAGATATATAGTACCTTACCTACCTGTTATTAAGCTAGCAGACTATGTGCACGGCACTGCTCATTGATAAGCTTGCAGATCACACGGTAATAAACAAAATACTGTAAACAAAAATATAAATATCAAAAACAGGTAGGTACACGGATAGATTTAACGCAGTAAATATTTCGTGGTTTTCATAACTTTTACAATTAAAATTAATAGACTGCATCTTTCTGTGTTATTATCTGTTTAACAAAATGTATTTGATTATCTTTACTGGTTTTGATTTGATACATGATTAAATACTACTACTACTCGTCAATAAATTATAATACTTTTACCTAAGAATATATAATTCATAAATTCTGTAAAATTAATAATAAATAAGTTTTAGTATGTATTTTAAAATAATATATCGTTCATTTCATCTTTTCTCTGACATCTGACAAGAGGTTTTATTTTGATATAAGAAATCGAGTATGTATTTTTATTAGGTGAATTATCTTTATTTCATTGTTAAGAGTGAGGAATGTCATTAACAATAAAAAACGAAACCAGCTAAATGCCGACCATTGCTACGGTTGCAGCACGGTATCGTTTTGTTTTCCATAACTAATTTCCACGTTTGCGGCTGTATGTCGTTGAAAACTTCATGAAATTTAGGTTTAAGGTGTTGAATTTATTGTAGGATGTTGGCATTCAATCGGCACTTGATAGTGGGTAGTCGGGATGGGGTTTTAAGCCTTGACCGGCTTACATACTTGTTTTATAGTTTAGGGTTTAGTTTTAAGTAGAATAGGCATGGTGGCACAAAAAAAAAAATACAAAAAAAACACAAAAACAAAAACAAAAAAACACACAAAAATATAAAAAAATAAAAAAAAAACATGGAATAAAAAAAAGGACAACAAAATATGAAAACAAAAAATGTTAGATAGTTAGATTTGCTGCTGTGGTTGTTCTAGTTTCAAGTAGTTTATAGGTAGAATAGGTAGTTTAAGTTAGTTTAAGTTTTATTTTAAGGACATTATTTTAAGTAGTTTTTAAGTAAAAATGAAAAAAGATATTGAAATTAGTTTTTTTTTTAAATTTTCTAATAAATAAAAAATAAATAAAATGAAATTCAGTAACATAGATCTTAGGGCCGAAAGGCATTAGAATTAAGTATTATTTTTTAACTTAGAGTGTCCGTATGGGACCAGTAAGATAGTTGTAAGTTATGGTTAATTAGGCTAGTTTTATGAATTTTTGTCTAGCTTTAAGATAGGTTTAAGATTGAATTAATAAAAATTAATTTGAAAAAAAGGACGTTGGCATTGACATTTTTTTTCATGACCTAAAGAAATCAAATGCAAAAATAGGGTGCACGAACTTGCTCCTGTATCCAAAGTTTCTATTTAAAAATGTTACTAATTATTTAGGATTAAAAAATCTCAATTTTTCAAAAAAAAAAAAAATTTTAAAATTGTTAAATTTATTCTTTATATATAACATAAATTTAGTTTTAAAGATATTTTAAGTATGCAGTTACTTAGAACATGCATGAGACCTATTTTCTATATATCGAGTTTTGAAAAGGAACATTTTATTTTTTTTGACTCCAAAAAAAAAGCAGTGACATTTTTTTCACTATTAAAAGAAGTCAAGTCAGAAAACAAATTTTAGAAAAAATTTAAAAAATATTCTATCGTTTCGTTTTTAAGAAAGTTCAAATTTTCGATTTTTGACCAAAAATTTATATGGGGACTACTGTAATTTTTTGATCTTAAAAAATGAAGAAAAATACCCCTAATGCGAATCTGATTAAAACCTTAATTTCGAAGTTTGAACTCAATCGGTCCAATGGTTTGGGCAGGAATTCAGACAGACTATGACTAGATGATTACCAAAACATTTTGCTGGGTAGCTGTGTATACACCAATACAAACATAAACTTACAATAATAATATTTAACATATCTTTTAAATTCCATAATAATTACATTACAAATTACTTAGTCTTACGTTCTTCTTTAGTAGACATGACGATATGTCATTAAAGTACATTATTATCTAATGATCCATTTTGTTTTGAGTATTTTTAACAATTACGTCTTGAGTTTAAAAAAAAAATACGTTATAAAATAATACAATATATTCAAATTCTATAGATAAGATATATTTTTTTATAAAATTTAACTCAAATTCAAATCATCTCATTAGGCATGATATAGAAATGTTACATAGTATGTACACATAATCAATGTTGGAAAAAATAATAGAAACAATCTTCGTCTATAATTTCTATTGCAATTTAAAGCGTATGAGAAGAGTATACACAAAATACAAATATATTTATCAACCCTACTTGAGGGGAAGATACTACAGAAAATTCAGTTAGCTTGAAATCGTAGAGTGTACTTATGGTGAAGAAACTAGCCCATTAGAGTTAAAATCGGCGATACCTAGAAAAACTGACGTTTTCGCGGTTTTGTCGAGTTTTTTTCAAAGAAAAGACTACTTAACTAAAAAATAGTACATATAGTAGATGTAATTGTTTCTAATTTTCTCAAAAAAACTAAAACATATTTCTAGATTTGGCTTTTTGATCAATAATTGGCAAAGACATTCATTACTGAAAAATAAATACCACGCAATAATTCAAAATTGAAAAACAAAAATGTTTTGTTTAGATAGTTTTTCTGTTGTTTTTAACTTTGAGACTTAAAATTTTTTTTTCCGATACTATGGACAAAAGCAACATTTTTTTTAAAAAGTTAGTCCAATAGTGGATTTCTACGGCTTTGAGAAACTATATATCACAATAATTTTGGCGTTGGCGTTGTTTTCTAATTTCTTATTTTGTATTGTAATCACTTTTCTGAAAAATTTCTACTTCCCACCTAACAGCGGAAATATAGACCCCCCTCACATTACATTTTTTTCTTCTTTTGGCTTAATCTTTTCACTGCCGAGTTATTTCGTCGATTTTTTGGAAAAAAAAGTTCTTATGAATTTTTTCCATCCGTGCTCTTCTGACGATTTTTCTAAAACTTTAATAAAATATTAAAGACAATTTTTTGTGTGAGATAAATAAATTTGAAAAGATTATCTTTAGTTTGTTATCATAATACCTGAGTCGAAAACCATTTCATATCATTTTTTGTTGTTTTTGTAGGTTTTCATGTTTAAATTTTTAAATTTAAAACTGACTATTGGATTTTTATAAAAATTTTACTAAATGTTGAAGAAAATATCTATAACATGAAATCAGTTTTAAGCCAATATTTTTTAAATATATTTTTGCCAAGATATTTAAGTCGAAAATCAATCAATCAATCAATTCAGTTATTAACGTACTATATGCAAAATATTGTTGCTAACTTTTTGTTTATTTTTTTTAAATTGCATTTCATTTATTTTTCATAAATGTCTTTGTTTAAAAAAAAATATTAAATATTTTTTTTTTCGAAATTCGATATCTCGGAAATGAGTCATCATTTTATTACGAAATTTTAAAACGTAAATTAAAAAGTCATAAATAACTGCATCCTTAAAATATTTTTAAACTCAAATTTAAAAAAATTGTAAAAACACAATTAATTAAAACAAAAAACGTTTTAAAGATTTTCAAAAATTAATTTTGTTTTGAGAAATCAAAGGGAATTTAAATTTTTGAATCTTAAAACACAGGAAATATTTTGAAACAGAATCTTTAGATACATTAACATGTTTCATTGTTCCTGCGGCCCAGTCGTGAATTTTCTTTTGTTTTTTTAGTTTAACAGTTGTCTATTATTTTTTCCGACACTCTACGTACATATCTATGTACAATGTATGTATATAGTTTTTAAAATGGAGATCTTCTAAAGTAAAAAGGAAGTGTTAAAAATCTTTGAATGAAATTGTTTTAATAGCTGAGAAACAGACTTAAATAATTTTGGAAAGAATTAAATGCTTGCGCTCATAGCTTATAGCCTTGATACTTTTTTTATTGGAAATATTAGAACGATAAGAATTTTAAAATAATACAAACTAATACAAATATATTGATTAAAAATTATGTTCCTATGACTAATTAAATAAATTCATCAATTGAACTTTAAGCTTTGCTTAAAATTCTTACTCGTACTTCAAAAAAAAAAAAAAAAATCAATTTAATGGCTGTTCTTATCAATATTCTTTGAGTTTATTAACAATATTAAAAATTGTTAATATTTTTCATATTCAGTTTAAAAAATGTTCTGTATTTTTTTGAGAAGACTAAATCAAGATTAACTAAATAATTTTAAATACAATTGAGCATTTATATAAAATTTAATATTTTTATCCACAGCAAGAAGAATTTTCCGGTGCTCCAGTGCAGTGTACCCTCCCTGGAACTAATCAATGGGCCTTAGTTGGTATTTCATCATGGAGAATAGCTTGTGGTCCAACTGGTGTTGAAAGACCTCGAATGTATGATAAAATTTCATCGAATGCAGCTTGGATAAGAGATACAATAAATTCAGAATAAGAGTGTTGTGTATATTAAATGAAATCTAAAATCAATTTTGTACATTTAAAATATTTTGTTTAAGATACAATAATTATACTGCAATAATATTAAATTATATCAGCATTTGGAATGCGTGTGAATGTTTGTTAAAGAAATGTAAGATACAACTGACAAATATTATTATTTTGTTTGTTATATACAAGTTATTAAGTTTAGAATTATGATATTTTTGGTTATTTTATTGAGTATGAATGTATGTGCTGCCATTAAAGTTTAAACTTAAATTAAGTTGAAAAAAAAAAAATAAAACAAACAAAAAATTTACATTTACTTATTTATTCATAATTCTATACTAAAGTAATTTCTATTGTTTATGTTTATTAAATTTATATGTTTAGATTAAAATTGTAAATTTAATAATATTATGTTATAAAAAGACAAACCACTTTTTCAAATAAATACAATTATTTATCAAAACTTGTTACGGTAAATTTTACCGCAACAAAAACCAGCCTTTGGCTGTTTTCTTTTTCCTAGTTGTGGCTGCAAAATATCGGCAAGGTTGAGGGCAACCATGGTCTCATCAACCACAGGTGTACCTAGCCTTTATTTTGCAAAAGCAACAAAAGCAGGTGACCGAGTTCGAGATCGAGAACGAGTTCTTTCGACAAGGTCGAAAATGCCGGCGGATGAGCCGAAGAAGTATGAGGTCAGGCGGACCCTTACTTGAACAACAACAACAACAATAACAACAACAATATAATTTCATGCTAACGTAATTATTAACGTAAATTTATTATTTAACTATTTATGTACAAATGGGTTTTTAACGCCGCGTTTTATTCAATTTAATTTAATATTTAGTACGAAACTCATACCTCGAATCTCGCGTAATAATAGTAATAGGAAAATGCCTAGTTGAGACTTCTTCTCGATTTTTGTTTTTCTTTTAACTTTCTCGAAAAATAAGAATAGTTGGGAAGGGGTCTGAACTCGCCATTATGTTTCGGCAAGTTTTGGAAACTCATCCAACAACTTGTCGAAACCGTGATTGTGTGTGTGAAAGCAAAGTTTCGCTGAGAGTCAACAACGGTGGCTTTCCTGATGAGCGTAAAGCTTCCAAGAAGCCGCGATACCGTGACCGACAATCACGAAAACGGATGCTTGTGTTGAACGAATGTGTGTGTGACTGGAATGGTCGAGGGAGGAAAAATTAGTTGGGAATTAGCTTGGAAGGCACTCTTGATAGAGCCTTACAAGCGAGCAGTGAAGAAAAAAAAAGTTCGAGGAATTTTTGTTTGAGGAAAAAGGAAAAATCGAGGAGAAGGATAAAAGGTCAGGAAATCGAGGAAATTAAAAAGGAAAATTGAAGATTTGAGGATCGAGGTGTGAGGATCGTGTTTAAAAGGATAATTAGGAAGGAAAACAAGATAAGTAGTTTGTTTCTTTTATTTCTTTGTTCGGTTGTATATTCATATATATATTCCGCGTCCGGTGTTAAGAACCCATTTTATTTTGTCATTTTCTTTTGCGAGTTGTTTTCTTTGTTTCATTTGAATTTTCTTTGGTTCTTTGTTTAACTTCAATTTCAATTTTATTGTAATTTCTTTTAACTTTTATTTTGAAAACATTTTGGGTTTTAGTCCAGGGATCTTCAATCCCACGGTTTCCCAAAGAAATAAATATTACATTTAAAACCAAACGTGCGTTGTGTCTTTGTTTATTATCGTTTCACTTATCATAAAGAGTTTTGGAATTTTCTTTTTCGGCTTTAAAAAAAAATTCCTGGCGCCCATTTTTATTGCAACGTACCCCACTGTAGGTACTTGCAATAACTTATTTCCAAATTGTAACAATTTGATTGATTTAGAAATCAATCAACATTGTTATAATTTATAAACAAATTCTTCCAAAAGAACCCAGCCCAGCTGAGCAGCCGCGGTTGCAGCTTCTTTAACGAGCTGTATTGTTGCACTTTTTTCGTTCTCTCCTTTGTGTCGCATTCGTACTCGGTTGAGTGCGAGTGGCTGGTTTCGTTGCGTGCGTCGTCGTTCGTCGCTACGCAGCCGTCGCCGATTTAGTTTATTTTTAGTTTAGTTTTGTTTTGATAATTTGTTTCAAATAATTATCAATAATAATAAATAATATAATACCTCTTCGCAGTTAAGATAAAAAAGTGTAACAAATTGGCGCCCAACGTGGGGCCAAGTGGAAGAATTTCGTGGTTATTTTGTATCGTGTTTGATATTATATTATTTACTTCATAAAAGAACATTTAATTCCGCTGTTTTTTTTTTATAGGTGTTTTTCATCGAGGTGTTTTGTTCGAGTTATTTTGCTTCCAGAGGAAAATTATTGGAGGTGTTTTGTTCCTGCGAGAAGAAATTGAAAGTGGTATTTTTGTTTGAGAAAAAAGTTCATCAAGGGATTTATCGAGGGAGTTTTCAAAGTGCAAAATAATCGCAAGTATTTTGTTTTGAATTTGTGTAGTGTAAACTCGTTTTTTTTTACTGTGTGTTGTTAGTTGTTGAGTTGCTTCTTTTTCTTTTTTATTATTTATATTTAAATTATATTTTTTTCGGGCGACATTTTGTCTTTTTAATTTTTTTTGTTGTTTTCTCTTTTTTGTGTGAGTGAGAATTTTATCGCTAGCTAGTTCGAGTGACTTATTTTTTCTGGCGTGATAGATTGTATGTCAGAGTTTTTTTTCTATTTTTTGAGTGAAAGTTAATTTTTAAATTTTCAAAGAGTTTGAGTGAATTTAGATAGAGTAGGGGATTGGTGTGAGCGTCCAAACTTTTTTTTGATAAAATTTAAAAGAAATTATTTTGTTTTTTTAAATTATTTTTTTTTGTTTTTAAAATAATAAAAAATAAATTAATTCAATAGTTAGAATTTTTAGTTAGAGTTGCCAAATAGATTTTAAAATTTTTATATTTTTTTATAAATAATTTTTTTTTGAAAGTTTTTGTTTTGTGTTAGTTAAAATGAATATTGGTAGGTTAGCACAGGACGAACTGGCCTACGAGATGAAGGTCAGGGGGTTAAAAGTAGGGACAGTTGAAGAAATGCGAAAGGCATTGAGGTCATCGAGATTACTCGTTAAGAGGAACTCGATGGAAGTTAGTTTAGTTTATCCCTTCACTTATGAAGAGGATGTTGAGGCAATAGAAGCTAAGATTGAGGAGATTAGGGTCCTTCTTAAAGTACCTCCGAAGAATCCAAAGTCTTCGGAATACATTAAGATAGTGACAAAGATTGAGTGGTGTATAGGCAGGTTAGCTAGGACACCTTGTGAGGCCGAAGATGAAGAAGATGAAGTTAGTTCACTTCGGAACAAGGTTTTGTGTTTGTTAGGAGATCTCACTGGTGATAGTGAGAATAGCGATAGGGAAGAGGAAGTGGAGAAGGAAAAGACTCCGATTAAGGTTCAAACCCAACTTCGAGCACAAGTTGGTCAGACCCTAGGTGTTGGTTCGCGGTCTGCGTTAGGGCCTACTACAGAGACGTTGGCTGAGCCAAGAGTTGGTGTCAGTAGTCCTGTAGTAGGGAACATTTCAGTTAGGGTTCCGTCAGAACGTAGGCTTGATAGGGCCGATGGGTTTTCTGAACGAATGGTCGTTCAGCAAAAACACATCGAACGTATAGGGAAGTGGGGGGTGAAGTTTACTGGTGACTCAGGTGGAGCATCAGTAAATTCATTCCTAGAAAGAGTGGAGGAACTTCGTTTGGCTAACGATGTTCCTGAAAACCACCTTTTTAAATCCGCTTCGGAGCTATTGGCTGGTAGGGCACTTTTGTGGTTTAGGTCGGTTAGGGAAGATTTGGAGGGTTGGCAGGAATTCGTCAAGGAACTCAAAGCGGAGTTCCTTCCTGCGAATTACGATGATCTCTTGTTGGAGGAGATTAATCGGCGTTCGCAGGGAAAGGAAGAAACTTTCGGCGCATATCTGACCACGATGAGGACATTGTTTCGAAGGTTATCGGAACCTTTGTCAGAGGGAAGGATGCTTGCTATATTGAGGAAAAATGTAGATCCCTTTTATCAGGTCCAGATAGCTAGTGCCAAACCAAAGACGGTTAAGGAACTTTCTATCTTAGGTAGGGAGTTAGATACCCTGAAGGTGAACGTAGACAGTTTTACCCCGCCTTCTAGAGGCAAAAATTTGTTAGAACCGGAGTGCGGTTATCAACCTAGTTCGTCTGGACAACATCGATTAGCGGCTGTTGCTCCAGTATCTGATAATCCGTTTAGGCAGTCGGTTAGGTGTTACAAATGTAACAAAGAAGGACATTTAGCTTCGAGGTGTACAGTCCAGAAACGTTGTTTCGGCTGTGGAGCGGTAGGAGTGTATCGTAGGGATTGTAGGTGTTCGGGAAATGGGGATCGGGCCCTTGTGTCAGCAGGACAAGGAGTCCGTCGACGTTAGGAAGGTCGTCTGCTGACGATCAGCGGGTAGGAGTTAAACTGAGTTTCACGTTAGCGGCAAATGGTAGGGACACTAGACCATATTTAGGAGTTAGGGTATATGGAATAAAGTTTTTAGGACTTCTCGATTCAGGAGCCTCTCGTACCATTGTGGGTGGTGACGGGTGGAAAATTTTTAAAGAGTTAGGGCTTAGGTTAGGAAAGAGTAGTGTTGGGTCAGTAGCGTTAGCAGATGGAGCAGGTGTAGGTGTAGCTGGATCTGTTTCTCTACCAGTGGAGGTTGAGAACAAATCCTTTTTGATAGAATGTCTGGTCATTCCGAACCTTCCACACCAGTTGATCTTGGGTGCCGATTTTTGGGCACTAGCGGGCATAGTCCCGGATTTGAGATCGGGGGTGTGGAATTTTTCTAGCCAAGATAGATTGGCCTCGATGACAGACATGGTAGCTATTAAGGAAAAATCGGATTTGAACGATTTTGAAAATAGGGAATTAGAACTAGTGTTAGGAGAACTTTTTAAATCAATGACCGAAGGTTTAGGGTGCACCAACTTAGTTGAGCACAAGATTAGGACGTCTGCAGAACCGATAAAGCAAAGATATTACCCTGTTTCGCCAGCGATTCAGAAACATATCGATCAGGAGCTCCAGGAGATGTTGGAAGCTGGAGTGATCGAGAAGTCGAAGAGTCCTTGGGCATCGCCGATTCTTCTAGTTAAGAAGAAAGATGGCAGTTATCGGTTCTGTGTTGACTATAGGAAATTGAATGAGGTTACAGATAGGGATGCTTATCCACTACCCTTTATTTCGGCGATTTTAGACAAGCTTCGAAACGCGAAGTACTTGTCTTCTTTAGACATTAAATCTGCTTATTGGCAGATTCCAATGGAAAAAGAATCGCGAAAGTACACAGCCTTTACCGTGCCAGGGCGTGGCCTGTTTCAATTTTGCAGGATGCCATTCGGCTTGCACAATTCCCCGGCAACTTGGCAAAGGTTTATTGACGACGTTTTAGGTCCCGATTTAGAACCGTTCGTCTTTGTGTACTTGGATGACATTATCATCGTCACCGATTCTTTCGATAGGCACCTAGAAATTTTAAAAGAAGTTTTTAAAAGGTTAGGAGATGCAGGTTTAAAAGTAGGTAGGGAAAAGTGTAATTTTTGTAGGCCTTCTTTAAAATTTCTAGGTTATGTAGTTGATAGGAACGGGCTTCATGTTGACCCGGAAAAAGTGGAAAGCATGATTAGGATTCCTGCACCGAAAAATGTGAAGGAAATTAGGAGTTTTGTAGGGACAATTTCGTGGTACCGTAGGTTTGTACCAAATTTTGCAATATTAGTTAGGCCTCTTACCGATCTCTTAAAGAAAGGTAAGAAATTTGAGTGGAACCAAGAATGTGAGGAGAGTTTTAGGAAAGCCAAAGAGTGTTTGGTTACGGCACCGATTCTGACATGTCCGGATTTTTCAAGGCCGTTTGTTGTACAAACAGATGCGTCGGACTATGGTATCGGGGCCGTATTATCTCAGGAGTTTGAGGATGGCGAAAAAGCCATATGTTATTTAAGTCGGTCATTGAATAGGAACGAAAGGAACTACTCTACGACCGAAAAGGAATGTTTAGCGGTCCTTTGGGCGATTGAAAAGTTGCGGCCGTATCTCGAAGGTGTTCGATTTACAGTCGTAACTGATCATCACTCTTTGGTCTGGCTAAGCAACCTTAAGGATCCGCAGGGTAGATTAGCTCGTTGGGCCATTCGGCTCCAACAATTTGATTTCAAAATCATCCACAGAAAGGGCAAAGAACATGTCGTTCCTGATATGTTGTCGCGAGGAGTTCCAGAAGTAGCTGGTATCTCTGAGGCGGATTCGGACCCTTGGGTGATTAAGATGAAATCACAGGTAGAAAAGAGCCCGTTAGAATACCCATCTTGGAGAGTTGAGAATGGGCGGCTCTATAAGCATGTTAGGTTGCACCATATAGTCGTTCGTGATAATGGTGAAGAGTGGAAGTTAGTGTTAGGGAAAAATGATAGGTCGAGAATTCTTAACGAGTGCCATGATGCTCCGCTTTCAGGACACATGGGCGTTAAGAAAACTTTTGCTAGGATAGCAGAAAAATATTACTGGCCCAAAATGAGGAGTGATATTACGAGGTATGTTAGGAGTTGTAAAATTTGCCAAAGTGTGAAACCGGTGAACGAAAAACCAGCTGGTCTAATGACCGAAAGAGTAGGAAATTCCCAACCGTGGGAAATGATTTGCGTGGACTTGGTGGGTCCATTACCAAAATCGTCGCGAGGGTTCGTGTATATTTTAACGGTCGTCGACTATTTCACTAAATTCCCCTTGTTGTTCGCGTTACGGTCCGCAACGGCGAAAGCGGTATGTCGGGAGTTGGAAGAAAACGTGTTTCTTCTTTTCGGGATTCCTAAGTGGATCGTCTGTGACAACGGTCCCCAGTTCCGTGGCAAGGAACTGAAAACGCTTAGCGAAGCGTACGGGTCACAACTTCGGTTTACGGCGAATTATCATCCGCAAGCGAATCCGGCGGAACGGATTAATCAAATTATTAAGACTACGCTCCGGGCGTATGTTTCGGAAAACCAGCGGAGTTGGGATTCGCAACTGGCAAAAGTGGCCTGTGCAATCCGAACTTCGCAACATGAGGTTTTAGGTGTGTCGCCATACTTCGCAAATTTCGGTAGGAACATGGTAACTAGTGGCCATGATGTAGGAATTAGGGACAGTGATAGGGACCAAGATATAACAGAAATTGATAGGCAGTTTCGGAAACTGAGAGAGGATATAGCTAGGAAGTTGGAAGCAGCGGGAAAGAAGGCTGCTAAGACTTATAATTTACGTAGGAGGGACGCGAAATATCACACGGGTGATCTCGTTTGGCGTAGGAACTTCGCGCTGTCCGATGCAGCAAATTATTTCGCGGCGAAGTTGGCGACTAAATTTGTAGGACCTTTCAAGGTCAGCAAGAGGATGTCACCTTGGACATACCTCTTAGTAGATGATCGCGGTAAGGAGCGAGGAACGTGGCATGTTAAGGATTTGAAACCTTTTGTTGATTCTTGAGTCAAGCCCCTTTTTGTAGTAGTATTTTTTTTTTGGTTTTTCATTGTCATTTTTGTTTAATTAATGTGCCACATTAATGATTTTTTTTTTCTCTTTTTTCTTTTAAATGTTATGATGGTAATCCTTTGTTGTTGTTGTCTACCCCTGGCTGAGCCTTAAGAAATGGTTTGCTTTTCTTGAAAAGTAAACACATTTCTTGGGAGGTAAGGGTGGGATTTGTTACGGTAAATTTTACCGCAACAAAAACCAGCCTTTGGCTGTTTTCTTTTTCCTAGTTGTGGCTGCAAAATATCGGCAAGGTTGAGGGCAACCATGGTCTCATCAACCACAGGTGTACCTAGCCTTTATTTTGCAAAAGCAACAAAAGCAGGTGACCGAGTTCGAGATCGAGAACGAGTTCTTTCGACAAGGTCGAAAATGCCGGCGGATGAGCCGAAGAAGTATGAGGTCAGGCGGACCCTTACTTGAACAACAACAACAACAATAACAACAACAATATAATTTCATGCTAACGTAATTATTAACGTAAATTTATTATTTAACTATTTATGTACAAATGGGTTTTTAACGCCGCGTTTTATTCAATTTAATTTAATATTTAGTACGAAACTCATACCTCGAATCTCGCGTAATAATAGTAATAGGAAAATGCCTAGTTGAGACTTCTTCTCGATTTTTGTTTTTCTTTTAACTTTCTCGAAAAATAAGAATAGTTGGGAAGGGGTCTGAACTCGCCATTATGTTTCGGCAAGTTTTGGAAACTCATCCAACAACTTGTCGAAACCGTGATTGTGTGTGTGAAAGCAAAGTTTCGCTGAGAGTCAACAACGGTGGCTTTCCTGATGAGCGTAAAGCTTCCAAGAAGCCGCGATACCGTGACCGACAATCACGAAAACGGATGCTTGTGTTGAACGAATGTGTGTGTGACTGGAATGGTCGAGGGAGGAAAAATTAGTTGGGAATTAGCTTGGAAGGCACTCTTGATAGAGCCTTACAAGCGAGCAGTGAAGAAAAAAAAAGTTCGAGGAATTTTTGTTTGAGGAAAAAGGAAAAATCGAGGAGAAGGATAAAAGGTCAGGAAATCGAGGAAATTAAAAAGGAAAATTGAAGATTTGAGGATCGAGGTGTGAGGATCGTGTTTAAAAGGATAATTAGGAAGGAAAACAAGATAAGTAGTTTGTTTCTTTTATTTCTTTGTTCGGTTGTATATTCATATATATATTCCGCGTCCGGTGTTAAGAACCCATTTTATTTTGTCATTTTCTTTTGCGAGTTGTTTTCTTTGTTTCATTTGAATTTTCTTTGGTTCTTTGTTTAACTTCAATTTCAATTTTATTGTAATTTCTTTTAACTTTTATTTTGAAAACATTTTGGGTTTTAGTCCAGGGATCTTCAATCCCACGGTTTCCCAAAGAAATAAATATTACATTTAAAACCAAACGTGCGTTGTGTCTTTGTTTATTATCGTTTCACTTATCATAAAGAGTTTTGGAATTTTCTTTTTCGGCTTTAAAAAAAAATTCCTGGCGCCCATTTTTATTGCAACGTACCCCACTGTAGGTACTTGCAATAACTTATTTCCAAATTGTAACAATTTGATTGATTTAGAAATCAATCAACATTGTTATAATTTATAAACAAATTCTTCCAAAAGAACCCAGCCCAGCTGAGCAGCCGCGGTTGCAGCTTCTTTAACGAGCTGTATTGTTGCACTTTTTTCGTTCTCTCCTTTGTGTCGCATTCGTACTCGGTTGAGTGCGAGTGGCTGGTTTCGTTGCGTGCGTCGTCGTTCGTCGCTACGCAGCCGTCGCCGATTTAGTTTATTTTTAGTTTAGTTTTGTTTTGATAATTTGTTTCAAATAATTATCAATAATAATAAATAATATAATACCTCTTCGCAGTTAAGATAAAAAAGTGTAACAAACTATTAAGATATGTTTTCAAAAATAATAAGAGAAAAATACCCGTGACAGTTTTTAAGTTATCTTAAAAAAAAGTCAGGTTTTATTAGAACCCTATATTCTATCTATGGTATTGGCTGTTGAAGGCAGATTTAAAAAATGTTTTTTTGAAATCTCAGACATTTTTTGAATCACTCATTTTATTGAGCATCACTTGAATGCTGTGAAAATGACTCACCTCACACCAGTGAAATTTGTTTTTAATTTTCTTATGGTGGCATTTTAAATGCCAGGTAAGTAATAATACAATTGAGATTTTAAAGGGAAGATATTCTATGTAACTGTAAGGGTTGTTTTGTATCAATTCAGAACAACAAAACATCAAATGGTTGTTATTGTTATGAAATTACAATTCTTTGAGTGATTTCTTTTTGGGCGCCACTTTTCAATGGTATAAATACTGCTGCATTGATTGCAATTCCTCATACTTCAAAAACTTATACAAGAGAAAACACCAGAAGGAGATTCGGTATTTATTTCAATAAAAAAAAACGTTTTTTCGAAAATGATGCAAAATAAAACCTTAAAGATGATGTACAATGATCATTTGGAGTACATCGACTGTCCAAAAAACGCAAAATACGAAGAGTGTATTGAAATTGGTAAGTTAAACTAGTGAATTTGTATATTTTTAAATAACTAATTTGTTTTATTATTTCATTAAAACAGCTCTTGAACGTTTCGAAATCCCATCAAAATTTAAGGATTTTATAAAAGTTTCCAACGAATGCAGTGAAATTTTTGAAAAATCTACTTTCGAATATTACAACTTGCTTTTTCCAAGTCCAGCAATAATTTTTTTCATCAATATTGATAACAGTGAAGTCGATAACAAACATTCAGAAGATAGAGTACCTTTTGGTAAATTAAGTAACAATAAGAGAAAATATTGTGATGAAAACTATGGAGTACCAGTAACGAGACAGAATTGTTTTATTGGTTCGTTACCAGAAACACAACTAACCGAAGAACCAGCAAATAAGAAACATAAATCATCTTTAAGTGAAACACGAGATCTTGGTGTTGTGAGGAGAACAATTTCAAGAAGATCTATTCGAGTTTAGAACTGTTTGTACATAATTGTAATTTTGTTTGTAAATATGTAAAAATGATATATATAATTAAGTGAAATATTTTGAAAAATAAGTTTAAAGAATAAAACTATGTGTTTGATTTTCACTCTGAAATTATAAGATTTTTTTTTAATTTTCTTAAATATGCTGACTTATGGAGTCTGATCATAAAAATATATTTTCAAAATCTTCGTTTCGTTCGTTTCAATGCACACTGCACTCTGAAGAAATGCCGAATTATTCGCCAACTTCTATCTAAAGGAAAAACTTATTTATTAATCCAAAACACTCTCAATTCAATGTATGTATACAAATTATTATCTTATGTTGCCGGGAGATGTTTTTAAGAAGAAAAGTAGTAAATGAAAAAATTCTTTAACTTAATCTCAAGACGGCTTTATTTTGGAACTGATCTGTTCCTGATCTGATGGGTTACGGCAAAAAACTAAATTACAAATATTCATCTTAAAATAATTACACTATTATATCGATAAGAAATTGGTCAGGCTACACAGTTTTTTATATTGATTGAGTTAATTTTTTTGTAAAGCACATTAGTTTTTTTAGACAAAGTCTCTTAGTTTTAAAAAGTTACGTCCACTCAAGAAGATGAAGCCAAAATTATAACTTAACCTAAGAAAAATAAAATAATACAAATGAAAGATTGATAGAAAGGAGCATTAGGATCAACTTATATATACTTGACCATGATTGTTTAAAGTTTCAGTTAAACAACGGTCACCTATCATTTTTAGAGCTCTTTTAAATTCTGTCCAAGAGACTCAAGTGTGTTATTGGAGCACCTGCCCAGATATGGGAATTGTACTCTAGTTTCGGACGAATATATGCTTTATAAATTATAGCCAGGTCAGAAGGGGTAAAAAACTTTTTACATCGTCAGAAAAAACTTAAACACTTAGTGACTTTGGTGACTTCATATATGTGTATCTTTTATGCTTAGTTTTTTTTTGCCTATGGCCTTTGTGCTTTGTATTTTGTATTAGGTAATATAATTTAAATTTAAATTTAGTCTTATCTTAGTAGTAACAGTCTCATTATAAAGTAATTCATTTTTCACAGCAGCGTTGAGAACTTATATTTATGACATAGTAATATGTTTAATTCAAGTAAGGTAATCTATATACAGTGTTGGCCAAAATAAAAGCAACTCTCGATTATAAAAAAATTGAAAAACAAATTCAGGATTAAATTATTGTATATTTTTGTTTTTTTTTTTAAATTTAAATACATATTTAGTTTCTAATGGAAAATAAAATATAATGGCGCGTATTCATAGAGAATTACTAAAGTCGTTATTTGTTGATCTATAGTTTAAGGCTTGTTGATTAAATAAACACAGCTCTTATTCATACTCAATTTTCCTGATGTGTTTAGTAAAACCCCAGTTTAAGGTTTTATTCTACTACAATTATACTTCAAATGACAGGTCAAAGCAAAAAAATACTGTTATATTTTCGAACTCGTTATTTTTATTTATTTATTTATCTACGATGTGAAAATATCAACAGATTTGAAAAAAAAAGAACTAGAACAAAGTAAAATAAATTATAAATATAATGTATGTACATATAAGCAGAAGCAGAAATAAATAATTAAGTTAAAAATCAACATATTTGATAGAATTTTTAAAGTTTCTCTGGACATGCAAACTATATCAACATCTTCATTGGCAATATTAAACAGATTGATACTACGACAAATAGGCTCCCGCTGACCATACAAGGTAGAGTGGCGCTCCGCATACAACAATTCTCTTGATCTTAATGATCTTGACGGTGCATAAACATTCATTAAAAAAAGTATTTTGTGCTGTCATTCCTCAAATTGAATGTATAATATAATAATAATATTAAAAAATGTGACTGTTTCTTTATATAAACGATTTCATTGCTAAAAGTTCTTGTCGCTTAATTCAAATGAATTGAACCGTGTAAGTATATTTTTCTTTTTCTTGGTGGCATATTTTGCAGATGACCAAATAACTCAAACTCCTCTAAGAAATCCATATCTTCTTCAGTTGCGGTATCAATCGACATTTTTATTTGATATAATTTACTTTTTCAGCTTTTCAATTCACAAACAAAAATTAAAAAGGACATTTGGCTGTGATAATAACAACTTAAACACAGCAATTGCTATGTTTTTAGTTAGGTTTAAATTTATTTATTTATAAATATGCCCCAATGATTTTTGTAATAGTTCATTAAATATAGAACAATAAGTACATTTAGTTCAATACTAGGTCGGCGAAAACAAAAGCAACTTTTAAAAATTACATATATTTTTTTAGTCTTACTAAAATATTGCTAGTATTTTGTAGGAAACCCCTTGGTTTTAATCACTTCAGCATATCTTCGAGGCATGGAGTCAATTAAATTGCTTATAATGCTGTTGGAATACTTTCTCAAGCCAATTTATTTTGATTAAACAGATAGTTTTTATTTTTGAAATTATTCCTTACAGTTCGTCGATCTACAATTTCAAATAGATTTTCTATAGGGTTGAGATCTGGGGACTGTGCTGGCCTTTGCAACACGTCAATCCGGTTTTCTTGAAACCACGTCTTAACCGTGTTGGACGTGTGCTTTGGATCCTCAGCGTGTGGGAGGTTTATATTTTGCAAAATTTCACGGTACATAACACGATCCATTGTACCATCTTTTTGGTCTCAGTACATGCCCTGAAAAACATTCCCACACTATTACGTTACCTAATCCGTGTTTTAAAGTAGCTTTGGTATAACGTGGACTTAGTGACTCTTTGGCTAGTCTGCTAACATGACGGAAATCATGGGAACCCTTGAAATTGAATTTGGACTCGCCCGAAAAGAGTACTTTCCTCCATTTTCCAACGGTCCAGTTGATGTGGTCATGATAAAATTTTAATCTCGCCAACTTGTTTTTGGTGGAAATAGAAGGCTTTTTTACTCCGAATTGTTCTCGCGCTTACGTTCAGGTCGAGTTGGGTTCTTATTGCTCTCGATGATGTAAACGGGTATTTTTTAATTGATTTTGTTATTTCAAAATCCTCTCGTTTGGTTGTTTTTCTTGGTCTGCCACCTCGATGAACCGTTTGGAAAGCGCTTTTGGATTTGTAAAATTGTATTAATCGGCAAATCACTGATTTTGGAATGGAACGTTTTTCCCATATTTTAATTTGACTCATTAAACTTTTATAATCTTTTATAATTTTTTCTTTTATTTTGTTAGAGTATTTGTTTCCGGCTATTTTACAAAAGTTAGCTAAGAACACTGATTTGTTAAGCCCGTGAACTAAATAACACCTAATAAATAGATTCAACTGCACGAGTTTGCCAACACCTTTAATATGAGCAATGGATTTTGTAGTTAACGGACTAACTGTTCACTATTAATAAGAAAAAGAGAGATAGCAATTAAAAGTTGTTTTTGTTTTGACCAACAAAAAAAATGTGTTAACTGTCCAACTTATGTCATATTTAATGAACCGTTATGAAAACTATATTCTCTTGTGGTCTATTGAGAACTACATATGTACATCGCTGGAACCCTCATTGAGGATGCTAATTGGCGACATGTAATACTTATCGTTTATGGACCAATTAATGTTGTCATTATAATACACTATGGAGGATATGGTTTTCATGGTTTTGTATTGCAGATGTTCTCCTTTTGGCAAGAAAAAATGAGGTAGGCAAGTAGAGGGGTCCTCATAGATTATCTTGTTGGAGTACTATTTACCGGAAGGTCTACGTCTTTTATTTAAGCTCTTTCTAATGGTAACTCGTTCAAATCTCTGAAGCTCGAGTGTCACATTGGGTGTGATATGGAACCAAGTAAGGAAGCCATAGGACATAAGTTGACGGATAAGCGTTTTATACATAAGGAGCTTCGTTCTACGCTCAACATGTCTTATAGAATTAAGTAATATTTTTAGCTTTGCCGAAGCGGCGCTGCTATTGTTAGATAGAAAGCTTATAATTAGTTTAACAAGGAATACCGGGAGGTTAAGCTGAATGAGTTTGAAAATTAGGCCCATGTGCAAGACGGAGTCGAATGTTTTCCTTAAATCCAAGGCGCAGGCGACGGTACAGTTTTTATTTCTCATATTGTTTAGTATTTTATCCTGAAAGTAAAGGAGTTCATGCTCAGGGGAATGGTCACGCTTAAACCCAAATTGTTGATCCTGTACAGGATTATTTTATTCAAAAAGATTAAGCATTTTTGAGAGAATTACTTTAAGTTAGATAAGAGAGATATTGGTCGATAGTTGTCAACTGTGTTAGGAGTGTTGCTTTTTTTTACATGGTTTAGTGTGGCTTTTTTCCATTTATCTGGGAGATAACAATTATTTAGGCAATTGTTTAACACTTTGACTGCTGACGTCGACGACAAATCATATTTGTTCTATAATAAACAACATGTTTATTACTTTCTGACCTCTCCTAATGCCTCCGCACACCCCGCATCTTGGAAAAAGGCCATACTATGATGCTGACGTCGACTACGCGTCGACAATCGTTTTTATAGTCAAAAAACAAAATTAGTAAAATTAAGCACTGACATACATAAGTAGAGTAAAAGAAACGTTTTTGACAAAAAAAATTTCCGCATAGAGGGATCGCTCAGGTCAAACCATGCCGCAGTCAAAGTGTTAAAGCTAGTGTTAGAAATGGGGCTTATGTTGCTCTAGCTTTGCGCAGGATAAAACTATAAATTTTATCCAGGCCAGCAGATTTTTTTTATTGTTTAGTGAAAAGATTATTGACTCAGCAACTTTGGGGGAGGTAAAGCGATCGTCATAAGTATCATCAGATCTATTTTAAGGAGTGAAATTAGTAATCTGGAGATTTTCATTCGAACTGCAGAAGGAGCTGTAAAAGGCCATAACTTCCAAAGAAGATTCAGGGTTGTTAGGTGAAATTTTAAGCGAATACAAATCAGAGTAGAAGGAACTAAACGCTTCTACTTTTTCGGAAGGGGAGACCTAGGTTCTATCACCAAATGATAAGGCAACATCCGTTAGGTTTTTATTCTTCTTTCGTCCCGTGTTTTGGTCAATTACTTTGAAGACGTTTAAGGAGGGATTTAAGCGCAGATAGCTCTGTATATTGCTGACTAATGCGATCTCCATAGTGGTGGAAGATCCTTCTTAGTTTTTGTTTCCAAATTTTTCGAATTTTTAATAAGTTTATCGTTGCTTCCGTTATGTTAAACCAATTTTTACGTGGGGCGCTTTTTTGATGTGGTTGTCCATACAGGTGGTTATAGTTGTTGTCATTGCCTCAATAATGTTATCTACTTCAGGATTGGATAGATTTTTTGCTGTAAGAATGTCTATACTTAAGATTGAGAGCTTTAGGCCAAGGGAGCGGTTAAAAGCCGACCATCAATTAGTGTTTTTGAAGCTAATCGAATGCCGCAGAAAGTCAGGGAGTGTTACATTTTGTTTCAATTTAATATTCATGAAGACCGAGAAATGGTCCGAGATCAAGTCTAAAGTTAAGCATACAATGTTCTTGTTGCTTCTGAGGTTAGAGGAGCTAATATAAAAGTCGATATGAGAGCCAGAGCTAGGGCAATTAGGGTCTTGAGTTGCTACAATATCTAGATTGAGAAAATGGCTATCCTGAACTATGAGGTTAAATAGAAGCCATTTTGGTTTATGACCGAGTCACCCCTAAGAGGGTGTCTAAAATTAAAGTCTCCACCAATTATGATGTAAGGATTGTAAGGAGGAGAGCAAGCTATCCAATATAGTAGGCAATGTGGGGCCAACGTTGCAGGGAATGTAAATAGAGACAATGCTAAGGATTCAGCAGAGCCAGTGATGGATTTACGCCTAGGCCCAAAAAATTTATGAAATGCTTAACACTTGAAAGCGTTTCTACATTTAAACATACCTTAATGAAAGGCACAAATATATCTTCGGTCTAAAGTTTCGGAACGCATCAAAAATCATAACTTCTGTTTGCCAATTTAAAAAATTCAATCTAGAAAATCTACGTTAAATTTGAAATTGCGAAAACAAACAAAACAGAACACTGTAAGATAGAAAAATCTCACCTCATCTCTTTGTTTTTGTATCTACAATAAAATAAAAAAAAATAAAAATTCTAGAAATGTTTATAGTGATAAAACAAGGTATTGGTTCAAAAGTTTATTTCTACGTACGCAAAAATGGAGAGATTCAACGTCGTGAGTGGTAGATTGATTTAGAAACTAAAGGCTCTGTATTTTGTATTCCATGCTTATTATTTGGTAGAAGTGGTTAAATGAATGCTTTTACTGACGTAGGATTCCGTGACTGGAAAAAATCAAAAGCACGCATCGAAGAACATGAAAATTCTGACTTTCACAAAACTAAAGTTAGTCATTTTAAAGCTTGAGCAGTAGTTCACGGGCGTATTGATCAAAATCTAATAAAACAACTCGATGAAGATATAATGGAAACAAATTTTTTACCGAGCAATTGCAATTATTAAATCACTAGCAATAAGAGGCCTGCCATTTCGAGGAAATTCAGAACGAATAGGAGATCCTAATAATGCGAATTTTTTAGAAACAGTATGACTCCTTGCTAAATTTGTTCCATTTTTATCTGAACATTTAAAATTGTATGCACACCCTGGTAGTGGGAATACATCGTGTTTAAGTAAAACAATCTATGAAGAAATTATACCGTTGATTCAAAATAAAGTACTACAACAAATTTCTAGTGAAGTGCAATCTGCTAAGTATTTTGGTATAATTGTAGATTCTACACCTGATTTAGCACATGTCAATCAGCTTACTATAATTATACGATATGCATGTACGTGGTAACGGTGAAATTGTTAAAAGGTTTCTAGAATTTCTACTAAATATCGGCCATAAAGCTAAAGATATTAAGGATGTATTGTTAAAATCTCTAGAAATACTTTACAAGAACTATACAATTTCTTTACTATATCTGCTTATCGTTGGGAAATCTTGGTGCAGCGTACAAATTTAAGAATTAAGAGTCTTTCTCAAACTCGTTGGTCTGCTCGACATGATGCATGTTACGCATTAGAAAAAGGGTGGTCCGCAATAATTGATGCACTGGAATTTATTGCCGAAAGCAGAGATGAGAAACCGACTACGCGATCTGAAGCTACGAGAATGCAGTGAAAATTACAACATTTAGAAAGAGCAATCCTAGTCGTTGTCTGGAATGTAATTTTAGGTCGTTTTAATGCTGCTAGTAAGAAGCTTCAAGAATCTCAAGCTGATTTATCATCCGTTGTGCAGATCTATAGACATGAGAGACAGATAATTTTCTGAATATGAAGAAAAAGCTAAAGCACTGTCTGGAGTTCAGGATTATTATCGTTATGATACTCGTCGCCACCAGACAAATGCAGCTAGATGACTCACGGGTAAATGAAAGACCACCTTTTTCTGGACCAGAAAATGTTCGCACAAATGTTTATTACTCTATTTTAGTAACTCTTAGTCTACATTTCTACAATTAGCCGGGCGTAAAAGTGCATCTGAAACACTTTACCAACACTTCAATTTTTTCGACAATTAATGTGAAATAGATACAAACGAGTTGAAAAATCTTGCCAATAAATTAGTCAATAAGTATCCTGACTATTTAGAAGAGACGTTAGACAATGAATGTATTTATTTTCATTATCAATTCAAAATTCCTTAGCAAAAATAGAAGATGCCATGTATTGCATTCCCGGAGTCTTCTAGATGTCTATCCAAATTTGAAAATTTTTGAATTGATTAATATAAAAAAAAATTATTTATTATTTGTCTCTAAGGATTAAAACTTATTAATCTTTCATGTTAATCTATATATATAAAAGAAAGTCGTGTTAGTTACACCACTTATAACTCAAGAACGGCAGAACAGATTTGGCTGAAAATTGGTAGGGAGGTAGCTTAGAGCCAGGAGACGGACATAGGATACTTTTTATCCCGTTCGACAGCGTTCCCGTGGGACTTGACATGAAACGTCAGTCACTATAAAACGTGGTATAACAAAAAAGAATCAGACTTGGAATAACAAAACGCAAATGACAGCTATGTAATTGACGTAAAATGACAGCTATGTAATGACGTATGGATGACAATTTGATATTTGTAAGAAATCAATATTAAAACTATTTCTATTAAATAACGATCGAATCTTTCCCGACAAAGCCGTAATGCAAGAAGAATACAAAATACTGCAAATGAAAGGACTGAAGAAGAACAAGAAATTGCACGTGAACAGCGCCGCGATAGTATGACTCGACTTCGTGCTTCTCAATCACGAGAGCAAAAGTGAAAAACGATAAAATATATTAAGAGAAAATTCCAAATTGGCCACAGGTGTTTTCCACTGATGCGCTGGTCGCATGTCATGTACGAGTACACTGTTCATCCTAGAAATGATGAATGTTTTTATTTGCGACTGCTGTTGGTAAATGTACGAGGACCAAAATCATTTGCGCATTTGAAAACTGTGAATGGCCACCAACGCCAAACATATCGAGAAGCTATTGATTGAAGTAGGAATGATTGCGCCAAATCGATCGATGCACGTTGCATTGAACCAAGAATTAATTCGAGAGCTGCAATACAATGTTGATACATTGCAGGAATTCGTTCGAAACAATGTGCCGTTGCTGAATGAACAGTAAAAACAAGTATACGAAACATTAATGCAAGCGGTGGTCAATAATACTGGTGGTCTATTCTTCCTGGACGCACCTGGAGGAACAGGGAAAACATTTGTCATTTCATTAATTTTGGCCACTATTCGATCAAGATGTGACATAGCTTTGGCGTTAGCATCATCTGGAATTGCGGCAACTCTTCTAGAAGGCGGTCGTACTGCACATTCTGCGCTTAAGTTGCCACTCAACTTAAGCACAATTGATACTCCAACATGCAATATTTCCCGATCCAGTGCAATGGAAAATTGTTGATGCAATGCAAGCTCATTGTTAGGAATGAGTGCACAATGGCACATAAGAAATCACTTGAAGCACTTAACTGCACACTGAAGGATATTCGACGAATTAATAACATCCAACGGAGTTTTTGAACTCTCTGGAGTTACCAAGATTTCCACGTTCCACCACATAATTTGCAACTCAAAGTTGGTTCAGTTATTATGATATTGCGTAATTTGAATCCACCGGGACTTTGCAACGGTACTCGAATTGTGGTGAAAAGACTTTTGCCGAATTTGATTGAGGCAACCATTATTAATGGAAAGTACGCAGGTGAAAATGTATTTATTTCTCGAATACTGATTCCGACTGATCTTCCACTTGACTTCAAACGATTGCAATTTCCGGTTTGCCTTGCGTTCGCAGTGACAATTAACGCTTCTATTCAGTATTTACTTTGGATTCACTTTCATTTTTTACTTAGAGAAGTTCAACTAAATTACACTTCATTTTTGTAATCGAAATGAATTTATTACTGTTGTTAAATGACATAAAATGTTTCCTTTTCAAATATAAAACAAAAAAAAATAATTTTTCTTCATCTTTTAATCCCCAAACGAAATTTTACAAAAAACGAAGCCATCTGGTGGCGAAACGGAGTTCGCCGGGTTTACTAGTTATATATAAAAGACTGTTTTTTTTTTGATAAAACAGATTTTTAACTTGTTAAATTTTAATCTAACAATTCTCGTTGACCAACAAATGTTTTATATTAACAAAAGGGCATTGATAGATTAATTTGAATCTTGGGATAATTAAGAATATTTGAAATGATTTTAAATATATTAAAATTGTCATTAAGATTAGGAAAATTGAGACGGGAAACAAACATCTAACATTTGTTCAAAGAAATATTAAAAGAATTTAACTTTCTAACTAACTCGAAAAGAAAAATATATTGAATGATTATCTGCAATTGCGGCTTTCTAAAATGACGTAAGTCATCTTTAAATAGTACATTGTTGATCTAGATTCTAGAATGTGCTACATTCCTATTCAAGCAGGGATGGATTTATTTAAAATGCCTATTGGGAGGTCAACGTTTTGTAATTGAGATCAAATTGTTCAATTAAAATTAAGTTTCAATTAATAATAGTAATAACGCATTATTAAATTCTCAAAAAATTGGAAGTTGATTTTAAAATAATTTAAAATATTGAAAATATCACAATTTAAATTCCGAATTCAAATATGAGGGATTTTATTGTCTTTGAGATAAGTTTTTACAATAATTTGCTTTTTCAAACTTTTCCAAACCTTTATAAGTCAAAAACGTTTGATTGTAACCATATAATATTTTTGTTGTTTAAAAAATGTTTCTGAAATGTTTTTTACACAAATGGGAAACATTTCAGGAACGTTTTTTAAAGAACAAACATTTCATAATTGTTTTTTTTTTTTTTTTTTTGTTTTTGTGGAAGCTTTAGGAAACATTTCTGAAATGTTTCTTTTTGTATTTCTTATTTGATTTAGTTCTTTTGTACCTCATCTTTTTCATAATTTGTATTTTCGGAAATTTGAAACAAAGAATAGACTTTTTGATTTTATTTATATTTAATTCGAATGGGAAACAAAAAATATTTTCTATTCAGAATGGGAAACAAAGAAATATTTTATAAACATTTCAGAAATGTCCAGACCAAAAAAATTTAAAAAATTGTTCTCTGTTTCTGAAATATTTTCAAAATGTTTCTTTGGTTTGGACACACCTTAAGAAGCCTTAAGGAGTCACTGGAACACCTTGGAACTCCAAAGAATGGAAGAAAAAACCCACAAGTCTTTGAAATTAAAACCAAATGGCAACAAGCGAACTTAGTGTCGGCCTTTTGCTAATAATATTTGTACATACTTTTTTTCGCTCAGGTGTTTGCATTTTGGTTTTGCTTGTTAAAAGAAGTCATACATATGATGGAAAGTTTTCAACTTGCTGGAAAAATAACAAAAAGTTATTATATTTCGTGGAAACCACAAATGCAAAACAACTTATAGGCAACATTTTGCAATACACAGTGCTGGCTTGAAGGTACAGACATACTCTTTAAAATTAAACTTTGAAAATCTATTTTTGGCTGTTTAGCTTAAGTGAAATTCAGTCATTGAGATTGATACCTTAATGTTTTTAAATAGCTTTCTACAGTTCTGTGAAATACTAAATTTGTAAATAAAAAATCAACTATAATGTTTATTCTTTTTGATAATAGCGCCCCCTTTTTAGTTCACATTATTCAAGTAAGAGATTTAAGCGCCACTGTTCCCCATTAATCTGAATTTTCTTTTAATTAATGTGGTTATCATTTTTATAACAAATTAAAATAGGTTTAAGCCAAAAAAAGTACATTTGAACCATAAAATCATAATCTTAGATTGTGTATAGTTTTTAGTTTTCAGTTGAATGTTGAATTAAAAACACGTCTTCAACCAAGAGCTCCCCGAATCAATACTTTTTCATCTTTTAAAGTGGTTACTAATTTGTTTGCATATAATGAAGCCTTTATCTGAAATATCATTAATCGACTTTGAAGCAGAAGATCCGGTGGAAATGTTTTCTCATATTATGGAATTATACAATGGAGTGCCTCATAAAAACCCCCTTCCACTTAATATGGCAACAGTTGACACGTAGTATAAAACTTCACCAAGTGAAAAGTATCTCTGGTAATAATTTGAATCCATTTAATTTCTAGAGAATTTGGTGCGCTTAATCGTACTGTGAACTATCGCGGATTGACGTCTGATAAACATGTTACAATAGTCACTCAAAGGGATAGCCGAAAATATGCCAACATCATGAAGGATCCAAGAACTACAATCACATTCTATCTAGAAACACCATTGAATTCTGAGGGAGATGTATCACAGTGGCAGGTAAATTTCTGCAAAGTTTCATGATGAATTAAAAAGTTTTTAGTAACAAAATATCCCACAAAACAACACAGATTCGTCTATTTGGAAAAGCCATCGAACTTAGTCCTAAAGAAATTTCAAATCTTTGGAATGAAGAAACAGTTTTTGCCAAAATTCGAAGTCGGATTTGTGATTGTGGAAAACCTATTGATTACTCAAAACTCAAAGAAGCTCATGATAGCTATCTTAAATCCTACGAAAATGGAGAAGATTCTTTACCTCAAACACAATTATTGTGAGTTATAATTGATGATTTCTTATGAATACATTTTAGGTGAAAAGATATATTTTTATTTCAGTACCGCTTTCAAAATCGTACCTAATATTTGGGATTTTTACAAATCTGATCCAAATTGTATTGGAGATCGAATTCAATATCGAAAAAATGAATATGATGAAGGAAACTGGACTAAAATGCATGTAGCAGCTTAAATTTAAATTAGTTTAAGACTCTATTCTCTTCTTGATATTATTGTAAAAATATATACATACATACATATATTTATATACAAGTTAAATGAATATATGAAATTTATTGTTTCTACATATCAATATGAAGAACAAAAGGGAATTTTAAACTTGTGAACTTGTTTTTCAATGCAAGATCATCCTAAGAAATATCTTGTGTTTAAACTTAAAATTCTGATTAACTTTGAGTTTTTTTTTATATTTTGAATTCAATTTTTTAAGGGACTGCAGGTACTAATTCAAGAAGGTGTAATAGAGGAATTTTGCTTTTCCTGAATCAAGAATCTATTTATATTTTCAAAACAAAAAATTATTTATTATTAAGGAGCTTAGGAAAATGTGAATAGGTATTGCTTGCTTTTCTTCTTTTGAAGTGTACATATATGTTTTCCCTAATCTAACTAAAGAGCTAAAGGAGCTAAAAGACTAATGGGCAAGTTAGCTTAAGAACTGGAACACAAAGTGTTATTTTCTTAAATGTTTGAAAGGAATATGTATGAATATGTTAAACAAATGTTTTTAAGAAATGCTCAATTATTTGTAAATTATGATACCATTTATAAAACATCTTTTAATTTCAAAGTAATACCTTTGTATATATAATCTATAGTACTCTTATGGAACACGAATTTTTAGTTCATTGACGTGAGACTGGCGGCGCTAGGAGTACTGAAAATTTGATGTGCAGATTTTAGAAATTAAAAGAAAAAAGAGTTGAGGAAAAGAGGGTTTTATTATTTTCTCTCTTGTTAGAAATGAAGAGAGTAAGTGAGGCAACAAAATAATACAGTTGCTTATGTTTTTTTTGTGTGTTGTCATGGAGATATTCCTATGTTTTGAACTATGTAGGTTTTGTTTTTGTTGCATTTGATTTCAAATTTATAAAATCTAAAATAATTCAAATTTCTTTTCACAATAAATACACTGTTGTCATATTTTGAATATTGTACATAGTTGTGTGGATGTGCATATTTAAAAATTGGCAACAGATTTTTGTAGGTTTTTTTTTGCATTTTTTGGAAAGAAATAATACGGTAGGTAGGGAAATTCAATTTTGAGTCAGATATGTATGTAGGGAAACACTAATTAGATAGTGTTTACAAATTTGTTCCTATGCACATGTAGGTATAGGTATAGATTCATTTTTATCATAGGTTATTCGTATTTGGTATTCTATTGTAAGCATAGTTATAAAGTATATTATAGGTACATAGGTATATAGAAAAACTGTAGGTCGAATTTTCTAAAAACTAATTAATTAAATAAATTAAATTTGAAGACAATAGTTTCAACTGTCCTCGAAATATTCGAAGCAAAAAAAAAAACTTACCAATCGTTAGTTAATTTTTGTTTTGTTGAAAAAAGGTGTCAATTAGATCTTTTTTTAAACTTTACCTAACGTAAGAAACAATTAGTTTGAAGCCAGTATCCTCATTTTGGGCAAGATATTCGAGTCGAAGTCAATTTAATTTTCCAAAATTTGATCCATGTGTCGAAAACGTTATTCTTATTTGCATTAAAGACATTCTGGACCTATAAAAATAACTTATTATTGGAAGTTAATAATTTTAACTAAAATAATAATAAGAATAATAATGCGACCCAAACTGATAACTTTAAATCCCGTCTGTCGATTTGTCTTTCTTAAACCTTTTACAAAATTTTCATAACAATATTTTGTGTAAGATAAATAATTTGATAAATAATTTTTAAATTGCTAGCTATTTAAAAGTCCAAATGACCCAAATGATAATATTGTTTATATTATATTTATCAGCAAAGAGTAAAAACTAACAAATATGGGTTAAATATGGGTTAGTCTAAAACAGTTGGGGGTACCGACTCTGGAACAGGCAACATAAAGTTGGTCATGGATATTGTAATCTTTTGAATTCAAATGGCATATCAGTTGGAATCATAGGGATACGCGGTATCAAACACACTTCTCCTTTTGATTTACCAGTTAAGATTATAGCTTCAATCAAATTTGGCAATAACTTTTCCACTGCCTATCTGGTGCCATTACAAAGTTTTGGTGGATTAATATTTCGCAATAATATAATCAAAGAACCAATTTTCAGATTCAAGCAATGCGGTGGTATACCAGCCGGTTCCAATGAATTTAAAAATTCAATTGGATAATTCATTACCTCATCTTGATTCATAACACTGTCAATTGATTTATATGTCGTGACCCTGGCAGTTTCGCTTGAATTTGAAAATTAATGGCATTGATATGAATGTTCTTCGGTACTAAAATGGCGCGTTCTCTCAACCAATCATAATTTCTGTAGTTCTGAAGAATATTCGGAAAAACACATTCAATCCGTTGGTACTGTCGATTGGTATTTTGCCATCACGAATTTCTAACAATTGTTTTGAAAACTCATGGGCAGTTGCATCATTATGTGAGTGAATACGCATATTAATGTTCAGGTTCAATTTTCGTATACATATCTCCAAAGAACTGATGCCTTCAAAAAGGCGTTTATTTCATCATCAGGAGTTGATCGAGGAATGACAGGCAATGTTTGACGAAAGTCCCCTGACAGCCATATTAGAGCACCACCAAAAATCTGTTGGTTACTGCGTAAATCTTGCATTGTTCGATTAAATGCTTCTATTGCACTCATTGTGCACTCATCCCATAAAATAATTGACGTTAATCGCATAACTTTTGCCGAAACAGAATTTTTCGAAATATTGCAAGTTGCAATGGCAATTTTAATGCAGATTGTGCGGTCCTACCTTCTTCTAATAATGTAGCAGCAATTCAAGAAGGTGCAAGTGCCAATGCAATTTTCTGTTCCGATCAAATAGTCGCTAAAATCAATGATACAACGAAAGTTTTGCCTGAACCACCAGGTGCATCCAAGAAATATAATCCACCTGCATTATTGGAAACGGCTTGTGTCATATACATGTTTTTGTTGAATATTCAATTTGGTGCTATTACAATTTTGTGATTATCAGATGGCATACGATCAAGAGCAATTTTGAACAATTGAACTTATGCGTTATGCTGATGAAAAAACCTTTGTAGCTCACGAATAATTTCTCGTCTTGTATTTGAAACTACGCACAACGTTGATCCAATTCACGATTTTCATCACCAATAAAATAAATTTGCAAAAATTGATGATCAGGGGTATGGCAATAACGAACCAGATTGATGATAATTCTGGCCTTAATCTGTAACATGTATGCAATTTTAGGTAGATGTTGAATCAGAATTTGTAAGACTTTATTATTCAGATTGATATATAAACATGGGACAATCCTGTTGAGGTATTTATCTAAAAAGTCGGCATAAAATTATCTCTAATAATTTTAGTAGCACAAAAAGAAGTCATTTGAAATGCCGAATTGTATTGTTGAATATTACTAAAAACTGCTTCGATGTTTGAGATGTACCAAAAATAAATGAATACAATGGTTCGGGTGGAGTTTCTAATGTTGGCAATCTCACTTTGCCATTAGCACAACACATTCCGGGCGTTTCACCTGGAAAGTTAGCCGCATCACAATGTGGACATATGCGTCGCAGCACGCGGCATTTCATCCAAAACAGCACGACGTATTCGTGATCGCCGTGCAAGATTAAGTACAGGTACAGGGTCAACAGATCTATTCTGTGCCGTACGTTCACGCTGCGCTGCATTAGCTTGTGCGCGTTCATATGTAGCCTAAAATCGTCTTAATATTGCCACTTGATTTGCCTACGCGTTCGCCGGCCTATGTTTGGTCGTCTTGCCCACTAAACAACTTAACAATATTTTAGAAAATATAAACACAAAGCAATAACTCAACAATATTTTGGAAAATATAAACACAACAAAGCAATAATTATCGCTGATAAAATGAAATGACATATGATGACATTAAATTTGTTTGACAGAACTAACGTCACTTTTTTTGTCTTCGATTGTTTTGCCAAATTGGCTTTTAAGTATTATTACAAATTGTTTGTATATGGGAGTATAGAAAGATGTTGATTTTACACTTTTTCAAGATTTTTTTAAATTTTCTCTACGTACAAACCTTCTCTGGACTTCCACGAATAATTCAAGACCAAAATTAGCCAAATCGGTAAAGGCATTGTTGAGTTATAACATTACAACGAAAATTGGCATTGATTTTCATATATATAGATATAGATAGATAGATTAAAAGATATGAAAAATTTATTACGTGTTTCAATTTGCCATTAGTTTGACGAAAGTGTCACTTTTGATGTTTTTGGGACTTTTTTCTTAGTTCTAGAGCTTCCAAAGCAAATTCACTTCAAAAAGTAGATTTCTTTCATTTTTAAGATATTAAAAGATTTTGTATTTAATAGGAAATCCATTTTGAAAGAAAAAACACTTTAAGAATGTCTTACAATATTTATTTGCTTCAAATCGCTTTTTGGTAAATATCGTTAAATTACTAAAAAATTTTTAGATAAAGTCTTTAATTATGCAACTTAACTTAAGAGGTGTGAAATCCATTACGGCAATAGGTACTATAAGTTTTGAACTCAACGGAATTTCTAAGAAAATGAAAAAAATAGCTTCCAGGGGGTTGTCATCACCCCTAAACAACCCCCCTGGATCCGCCATTGACTTTTATTTGTCTTCTTTTCAAATATACTTACATACCTGTATTGATAGCGTATTCTTTTCATTTCAATAATAATAATTCCTACTTTCATTTGACCTAATATACATATGCAGATGCATATATACCTAAGAAAAACAAAACATTGTACCTATTTTCTTTTTGTTTTGAAAATGGGTATTTCAACGTATTTTTGTTGTATTCATTGGCAATCGGCTAACCGGCAACAGTTACAAAATTTAAATTTGAATTGGTATTTGGCTTATTGGTATTTGTCTTTATTATTGCTTTACATAAATAAATAAACAAAAAAATGTCTCTTTATTGTCCCCTCCAACCATAGCTTCTTTTGTTTTCATTCTTCTCTTTTTGTATTGTCAAATTGTCTCTTAATTTCCTCAATTAAAATTCTGCACAAACTTTGCAGATTTAGTTCATTGACGTTAGGCCAGACGTCGCTTCGTTCGTTCCTCTTCATAATATTACCTTTGTATATGAAGTGGAATAGTAATATTATGAAGAGGAACGAACGAAGCGACGTCTGGCCTAACGTCAATGAACTAAATCTGCAAAGTTTGTGCAGAATTTTAATTGAGGAAATTAAGAGACAATTTGACAATACAAAAAGAGAAGAATGAAAACAAAAGAAGCTATGGTTGGAGGGGACAATAAAGAGACATTTTTTTGTTTATTTATTTATGTAAAGCAATAATAAAGACAAATACCAATAAGCCAAATACCAATTCAAATTTAAATTTTGTAACTGTTGCCGGTTAGCCGATTGCCAATGAATACAACAAAAATACGTTGAAATACCCATTTTCAAAACAAAAAGAAAATAGGTACAATGTTTTGTTTTTCTTAGGTATATATGCATCTGCATATGTATATTAGGTCAAATGAAAGTAGGAATTATTATTATTGAAATGAAAAGAATACGCTATCAATACAGGTATGTAAGTATATTTGAAAAGAAGACAAATAAAAGTCAATGGCGGATCCAGGGGGGTTGTTTAGGGGTGATGACAACCCCCTGGAAGCTATTTTTTTCATTTTCTTAGAAATTCCGTTGAGTTCAAAACTTATAGTACCTATTGCCGTAATGGATTTCACACCTCTTAAGTTAAGTTGCATAATTAAAGACTTTATCTAAAAATTTTTTAGTAATTTAACGATATTTACCAAAAAGCGATTTGAAGCAAATAAATATTGTAAGACATTCTTAAAGTGTTTTTTCTTTCAAAATGGATTTCCTATTAAATACAAAATCTTTTAATATCTTAAAAATGAAAGAAATCTACTTTTTGAAGTGAATTTGCTTTGGAAGCTCTAGAACTAAGAAAAAAGTCCCAAAAACATCAAAAGTGACACTTTCGTCAAACTAATGGCAAATTGAAACACGTAATAAATTTTTCATATCTTTTAATCTATCTATCTATATCTATATATATGAAAATCAATGCCAATTTTCGTTGTAATGTTATAACTCAACAATGCCTTTACCGATTTGGCTAATTTTGGTCTTGAATTATTCGTGGAAGTCCAGAGAAGGTTTGTACGTAGAGAAAATTTAAAAAAATCTTGAAAAAGTGTAAAATCAACATCTTTCTATACTCCCATATACAAACAATTTGTAATAATACTTAAAAGCCAATTTGGCAAAACAATCGAAGACAAAAAAAGTGACGTTAGTTCTGTCAAACAAATTTAATGTCATCATATGTCATTTCATTTTATCAGCGATAATTATTGCTTTGTTGTGTTTATATTTTCCAAAATATTGTTGAGTTATTGCTTTGTGTTTATATTTTCTAAAATATTGTTAAGTTGTTTAGTGGGCAAGACGACCAAACATAGGCCGGCGAACGCGTAGGCAAATCAAGTGGCAATATTAAGACGATTTTAGGCTACATATGAACGCGCACAAGCTAATGCAGCGCAGCGTGAACGTACGGCACAGAATAGATCTGTTGACCCTGTACCTGTACTTAATCTTGCACGGCGATCACGAATACGTCGTGCTGTTTTGGATGAAATGCCGCGTGCTGCGACGCATATGTCCACATTGTGATGCGGCTAACTTTCCAGGTGAAACGCCCGGAATGTGTTGTGCTAATGGCAAAGTGAGATTGCCAACATTAGAAACTCCACCCGAACCATTGTATTCATTTATTTTTGGTACATCTCAAACATCGAAGCAGTTTTTAGTAATATTCAACAATACAATTCGGCATTTCAAATGACTTCTTTTTGTGCTACTAAAATTATTAGAGATAATTTTATGCCGACTTTTTAGATAAATACCTCAACAGGATTGTCCCATGTTTATATATCAATCTGAATAATAAAGTCTTACAAATTCTGATTCAACATCTACCTAAAATTGCATACATGTTACAGATTAAGGCCAGAATTATCATCAATCTGGTTCGTTATTGCCATACCCCTGATCATCAATTTTTGCAAATTTATTTTATTGGTGATGAAAATCGTGAATTGGATCAACGTTGTGCGTAGTTTCAAATACAAGACGAGAAATTATTCGTGAGCTACAAAGGTTTTTTCATCAGCATAACGCATAAGTTCAATTGTTCAAAATTGCTCTTGATCGTATGCCATCTGATAATCACAAAATTGTAATAGCACCAAATTGAATATTCAACAAAAACATGTATATGACAAAGCCGTTTCCAATAATGCAGGTGGATTATATTTCTTGGATGCACCTGGTGGTTCAGGCAAAACTTTCGTTGTATCATTGATTTTAGCGACTATTTGATCGGAACAGAAAATTGCATTGGCACTTGCACCTTCTTGAATTGCTGCTACATTATTAGAAGAAGGTCGGACCGCACAATCTGCATTAAAATTGCCATTGCAACTTGCAATATTTCGAAAAATTCTGTTTCGGCAAAAGTTATGCGATTAACGTCAATTATTTTATGGGATGAGTGCACAATGAGTGCAATAGAAGCATTTAATCGAACAATGCAAGATTTACGCAGTAACCAACAGATTTTTGGTGGTGCTCTAATATGGCTGTCAGGGGACTTTCGTCAAACATTGCCTGTCATTCCTCGATCAACTCCTGATGATGAAATAAACGCCTTTTTGAAGGCATCAGTTCTTTGGAGATATGTATACGAAAATTGAACCTGAACATTAATATGCGTATTCACTCACATAATGATGCAACTGCCCATGAGTTTTCAAAACAATTGTTAGAAATTCGTGATGGCAAAATACCAATCACGGATTGAATGTGTTTTTCCGAATATTCTTCAGAACTACAGAAATTATGATTGGTTGAGAGAACGCGCCATTTTAGTACCGAAGAACATTCATATCAATGCCATTAATTTTCAAATTCAAGCGAAACTGCCAGGGTCACGACATATAAATCAATTGACAGTGTTATGAATCAAGATGAGGTAATGAATTATCCAATTGAATTTTTAAATTCATTGGAACCGGCTGGTATACCACCGCATTGCTTGAATCTGAAAATTGGTTCTTTGATTATATTATTGCGAAATATTAATCCACCAAAACTTTGTAATGGCACCAGATAGGCAGTGGAAAAGTTATTGCCAAATTTGATTGAAGCTATAATCTTAACTGGTAAATCAAAAGGAGAAGTGTGTTTGATACCGCGTATCCCTATGATTCCAACTGATATGCCATTTGAATTCAAAAGATTACAATATCCATGACCAACTTTATGTTGCCTGTTCCAGAGTCGGTACCCCCAACTGTTTTAGACTAACCCATATTTAACCCATATTTGTTAGTTTTTACTCTTTGCTGATAAATATAATATAAACAATATTATCATTTGGGTCATTTGGACTTTTAAATAGCTAGCAATTTAAAAATTATTTATCAAATTATTTATCTTACACAAAATATTGTTATGAAAATTTTGTAAAAGGTTTAAGAAAGACAAATCGACAGACGGGATTTAAAGTTATCAGTTTGGGTCGCATTATTATTCTTATTATTATTTTAGTTAAAATTATTAACTTCCAATAATAAGTTATTTTTATAGGTCCAGAATGTCTTTAATGCAAATAAGAATAACGTTTTCGACACATGGATCAAATTTTGGAAAATTAAATTGACTTCGACTCGAATATCTTGCCCAAAATGAGGATACTGGCTTCAAACTAATTGTTTCTTACGTTAGGTAAAGTTTAAAAAAAGATCTAATTGACACCTTTTTTCAACAAAACAAAAATTAACTAACGATTGGTAAGTTTTTTTTTTTGCTTCGAATATTTCGAGGACAGTTGAAACTATTGTCTTCAAATTTAATTTATTTAATTAATTAGTTTTTAGAAAATTCGACCTACAGTTTTTCTATATACCTATGTACCTATAATATACTTTATAACTATGCTTACAATAGAATACCAAATACGAATAACCTATGATAAAAATGAATCTATACCTATACCTACATGTGCATAGGAACAAATTTGTAAACACTATCTAATTAGTGTTTCCCTACATACATATCTGACTCAAAATTGAATTTCCCTACCTACCGTATTATTTCTTTCCAAAAAATGCAAAAAAAAACCTACAAAAATCTGTTGCCAATTTTTAAATATGCACATCCACACAACTATGTACAATATTCAAAATATGACAACAGTGTATTTATTGTGAAAAGAAATTTGAATTATTTTAGATTTTATAAATTTGAAATCAAATGCAACAAAAACAAAACCTACATAGTTCAAAACATAGGAATATCTCCATGACAACACACAAAAAAAACATAAGCAACTGTATTATTTTGTTGCCTCACTTACTCTCTTCATTTCTAACAAGAGAGAAAATAATAAAACCCTCTTTTCCTCAACTCTTTTTTCTTTTAATTTCTAAAATCTGCACATCAAATTTTCAGTACTCCTAGCGCCGCCAGTCTCACGTCAATGAACTAAAAATTCGTGTTCCATAAGAGTACTATAGATTATATATACAAAGGTAATACGTACTTTAATTTCAATATTTATTTCAAATAGTTATTAAACATATTTTTATGAAAGTACAATACTGTGAAAATGGAAGTTCTGCTTTAAATAAGGTGTAAATTGTGGTTCCATTAGGTTCACAACTTAATTATGGTTTGGAAACATGATTTTTGTATCAACCAGTGTTTAGGAAAAATTAATGAAACTCTGTTTATTAAGTTATAACTTACATATATTTCTATTTCGAGATATTAAATTTTACGATTTCAAAATTTTAATGTAACACTCATCTTCATTTTGGTTCCAATTCTTTTCATTTACTCTTATGCCAGAAAAGGGCCTAGTTGCAATCATGAAATATAATATAACACCAATTTTCAGATTTTCACTAAGTTATTAAAGTTATTGTTAAAGATAATTTATTTAAACATTTAACATTCTACGTCTTTTGGATACAGTTCATAAAATTGATTGATGATTTAAGAAAACAAAATGAATACATATAAGAAACTGCTTGCGGCTGAACAATTAATTATAATTTAAATATTTTTTGTGTTAAATTATTTACAAATTGACAGTCTTAAATGTTTTTGCCAGTTAAATAAACTTATTTCAAATTAATTATTAAAAGTCATCCAGTTCCAGTATATTGTATGCCTTTGCAATTAAAGATTTAAATTTTCCGATTGTAGTTTGCTTTCAATTCTTTTGTGATATATGTACATATGTATGTATTTAAATGCTTATTAATCAGTTACTCTATGATTGCTATGATTTCTGCATCGCTTCAATATCCCTCCAGTGTATGTACGTCTTCAACATCGTAGTTAGTTTCATTTCTATTGTCTCGATATTACTTTCTTCAAAAAATCGGTTTGTAAGATTTTTACTCAAAATTACTCAGTTATGCTTTCGAAAAGATGTATGATAATCTGTAATACAAAAAATCGGTTCGATTTGACAAATTTACAATGTTTTAAGGTCCCTAAAATCTTAAAACAGGGTTTTAAGAGAGGTGAGTGCGTTCGCACGTCTTAATTATTGATACAAATTAAAAATAAATTTCCAATTAAAGGCTTTTTTGCTATAACCAAAATAAACTCTTAACTTTTACAATATTTCGAAAATAAAGTATCTTAAACTTCAATTATCAATTGCATACTTTTCGAAGTTCCTTAAATGACAATTTAGTATATGTATTTGCCATTCGAAACTAATTATGAAGGTAGATTTGTGTATCGCTTGTTGTTTACAATATTTTTTGATCCTTGATGATTACACGTTAATGACATCAGACCTACCATATATACATACATACGAGTTTATATGTACTTTATATAAGGCAGGTAGTTTATAGGAAACTACAATAGCTATTTAGCTGTTGATTTAAAAGAGAAACTAATAAAAAAGGGATAAGTATGCTATTTGTCGATATAATTTTTGTTTATTCCATAATTCATTATTTTTATTGCTTTGTTTTCGAATTTCATTGCCATTGTGTTTCTGACTTTCGCTTGGTATAAGTACTGCTGGTAGTGAAATTGTTTTCCTAAACTTCAAAAACTCAGTGAACAAAGAAGATAAGGTCATTATTGTGTAATTCGCAAAACATTATGAAAACAAAAACTCTAAAGATGTCTTACAACAATCAATTAAAGCTCATGGACTGTCCAAAAAATGCTAAATATGACGAATGTATTGAAATTGGTAAGTTTTCTACATGTGGTTACTTTATATAATTTTTTCTTGACACATTTTAATTCATATTTTCTCTTTTTTTATTTAACAGCTCGTGAAAGCTTTAATATTGCATCAAGATTTAAAGAATTCATACAAGTCTCCAATGATTGTGGATACATTTTTGAAAAACATACTTTTGAATACTATAATTTGATTTTTCCAAATCCAGAAATAATTTTTTTCATTAAAATTGATTATGAAAAATTTAAAAATCAACAAGAGATAAAACAAAGACAACCATTAGCTGAAATAAGAATCAAAAGAAAACGCTGTGACAAAAATGAAGAAGTTTCAATAACGAATAAAAACAACTATTTCCATCACGAATCATTGTATGACATTCTGAGAAACAAATCACCAGAGGAGCCAGCAACAAAGAAACGTAAGATTTCTGGGAGTAAATCAAAGAAAAGCTGGTGGCATTTACTTTTAAATAAATCATTCGATTGATCATTTTTTACTTCCGTTGTACTCTAGCACCTAAGTCCTATTTGTGCATAAACACAACTTTAATATTAGCAAAAAAATTATAAAACTATTTTTTAAGAACTTATCATGATCCAAGTTGAGTATTTTGTTCGTTAAAAGTATGGAAAGTCAAATTTATTTTGAGATATCCTTTAAATTTTGTTTGATTTCAACAAAATAAGTTTAAATTTAATTTTAAATAACATATTTTAATTCTATAACATACGTATGTATATTTTATTCTTATTATTTTATCTAACATAATAAAAATCAATGTTCAAGCAAACTGGTCAAATCTTTTTGGTTGTTTTGTTTTAGTAGAAATCCGACGAAGTTAAGGCTTTGGCCAAAAGTATTAAGCATCCATATTTCTCTTCAATAATTTGGCCTAAGGTTGTGAATATTTTTGAATTCGAAACTTTGTAGGAGTTCTTTAAGCAGATAAGAAATTTATTTTTCGCCGCCAATACTACTCGTTCACCCAGCCAATTATTGTTATTTAACTGTGACAGAGAATAGTCCATTTTGCATTCATGCCAAACAATCAATTTGCATACCTGTAGGACCTTGGCGATGCAAATTGGTATTTCGTTGATTTGCATATTAAACATTTATTTCAAGGCAGAATGTGCATTTCGCACGCCTTCTAGCAGAGTTGCAACTATTCCAGATAAAGAAAGCACTAGAGCTTTATAATTTTGTGATTTGATGCTCACCAAAAACAATGAAATTAAGAATGATTTTCCAGTTCTTCAGGGAAATAAATTCCACCAAATCCACTGTTCAAAACTTCTATCAAAATGTCGTACCCAATTCTTTGTTGTTGATTTAGTTGCGGAACATTAGCACGAGCTGTTTTAGCCAATATCTGTTGTTCTTTTTGCAACTCGTGGTTTAATGCATATTCTGAGCTTTTTTATATTTATTCGCCTCTTAATCCTCCGAGCTTCCACCAATAATTCAAGATACAAATTAGCCAAATCAAACAAGGAACAGCAATTCATTTTTATATAAATATATAGAAAATTATAAATATTAACGTAATTTAAAATTCTTTTCTCTATTTAATTTTAAAAGTAAGAGAAAATATGCTGGTGCAGTTTTGTATTGTTGTTCTAAATGCATCTGCAATTTTTCAACTTTCTTATTTTAATTTTAACTTAAAAAAATATCAATCTGAAATAGTTCTAATTTTATTTCTTCATGCATCAGCAACATTTCTTTTTTCCTATTTGTATTTTCTATCACTAATTCATCCAAGTTGTAAATGTGATTGTAAATGTTTTAATAATTAGTTTATTTATGTTTTCTAATCCAAATGTTTCTTCTTTAATTTTAAAAAAGGTTTACAAATTTGTATTAACTGGCAACATGCATAACACACCATTTTTCGTCATCTGATTTTCCCTTTCGATATTGTACTCTATCGGCAATGCTATTTGGCTCAGATTTATAGAAGTCCCACACTGTTGGTAGAATTTTGAGGGCAGTACTGAAATTTTCGAATAAAAAAATAAAACAAACAAATGAAAATTATCCATATTTATATTCTTACTATGTGTCTGTTTGAGGTAGTGAATCTTGTCCATTTTCATATTCCTTTAAAAGTTTATTGAAAACATCCTTTTGTTCAGCAAAATTGACTTGCTTACCAGATACATTAATTCGATTACGAATTTTAGCATAAACTGGTTCTTCGGTCCAAAGATTAGATATTTGATTTGCTGGTAGCTCTTCAGCTTTTCCCATGAGACGGACCTTTCAACGCACCCAAGAATTCAGAATAAAAAAATAAAAAACGAAAAAAGGAGAAAGACATTTTTAACAATTAACTTTGTTCTTGTTAGTTTAGGACTGTTCGTTTACTTCTTAATATTGAACATTTCTCTAAAAATGTATATGAAAAAGCAATAAAACAAATAAATATTAAATCACAAGTTCTACTCTTTTATACCTATTCTGGGTGAGTGATTTAAGAAAGGTTGTACATTACGATCAATTATTATCTGCCCAGCCTTTTCTAGACATGATTTAATCTACTTAACTTATGACTTTGACTTACAGGTCGTTACTCAAAGTTTCCAATTCAGGGATTTTCGAAATATTGATATTGAAGCGTTAGAGGTAAATGGTAGAATCATAAATTGGGATACCATTTATAACCTGGCCTCGTCAGATCTTCAAGCCGATTTTCTCAACAAAAATGTTAAGAGGTTGTATGATAACTTTGTTCAGGTACGATCAAAAGTCGTAGAAGCGGCAAATCAACCTTGGTTAACGTTGTATATCCGTTCCCTTATGATAAAGCGCGATCTTGAATATAAGGTTTGGGTACGATATCGACTATTAGAACTAAGGCGCACTTACTGCTCGCTACGTAACAAGGTGGTGACCGAAATAAGAAATGCCAAAAGGCGTAGTTTTTCAAATTACCTAAGCCATTTGCAAGTCTGCGAAACTTTGGTTTATGCAAGAGTAAATTGTGCCTCAGCTCTGAAATAGATACAAATATGCTGAACGAAAAATTTGTTAATTTTTGTGTTGAAACCTCAAGTGCTTCAAATTCTCATTATCATGAAGTTGCTGGGCCTGCGTCAATAGAACCAATTGCCATCTCTGGTTTCGGTTTTTCCTCCGTCGACTCTGCTGATGTTGTTGAATCAATTCTCTAAATTAAATCAAGAGCCGTTGGCATTGACGATATACACTGCCGCTCATCTGAATAAGTTCAGAAATATTTTCAACTCACTGTTGGCCTCTCTTCATATGTATTGCAATGACACATCTTTTTTATATATGTAATGAAAGAGCATCATTATGTGCTTGTTTTGGGAGAACAAAAATTGTCTTAAAGCTTACCGTTACTCTCCCACGGTAGTTAGACTAAATGTATTCATAAAAACAAGCATTTTTTTGGCTCATCTGAAAGGTTCAACAGCAAAAATTGCAGTTTGCGTTGAGTTTCGTGTTAATTGTAATCGAAATTTTATCTGCCAATAAAGTTAGTGTGTTTTTCCTATTAACGGTGAAAAGGGTCGCGGAAAATCTTTGAGCGAGGAAGAAAAAGGCAAAATGAAAGCATTTCGGCAACCAGGCCTAAGCCAACGACCTATAGCGAAGAAAATTAAAAGAAGTCAAAATTTGGTAGGCTGTTACTTGCGAAATATCCAAATTATGGAAAAAACATGAAAGGAGGAACTAATACCGCCACATCAATGGCTGATAGACGTGCTATCATCAGAGCAGCTTCTAATTCTCATGATTCCACGTCAAAAATAAAAATAAAAATAAAAACCGGTGTCAATTGCAGTTTAGCTACGGTAAAACGCGTCATTAGAAGTGCTTCTCATTTAAAAAGAAAAAAAATCAGAAAAAACCACCACTTAACAAATCTAGGAAAGAAATTCGTCTCCAATTCTGTAGGAAATACATGCCGTGGAAGTCAGAGTGGCAAAAAGTGATTTTTTCAGATGAGAAAAAGTTCAATTTAGAGGGCCCTGACGGCTATAATTATTACTTTCATGACCTTCCAAAAGAGGAGCATTATTTAAGTCGGCTGCATAGCTGTGAAGGCAGTGTTATGGTGTGGGGAGCTGTTTCCTTCTACGGAGCCTTGGAGCTCCAATTTGTTACATCGAGAATTAATGCAAATTCTTATAAAGGTGTGCCAGAAAAGGCCTTCCCACAGATTTTTGACCTGTTTGGACCAATATCGTGGACATTCCAACATGATAATTCCCCTATCCATACAGTGAGGACAGTAAGGCAGTGGATTGAGAGCCAAAATGTGGAGATGCTGGTGTAGTGGCCCCCATACTCCCCTTACCTTAACATAATATTGAATGTGTGGGGACTTCTCTCACGTAAAGTATACGAGTCTGGGAGGCAATTCGAAGACAAAAAGTCATTAATCGCAGCAATTAAAAAAGCATGGTCAGAAATTTCGCTTTAATACCTGGAAAAATTGTATATATCCATTCCAAATCGAATTTACGAGACTATATTAAAAAGAGGTGCAACACTCAATATTAACTTCTGTTAAATAATTATACAACACAAAAGGGTAAAATAAATCTTTGAATTCAAATAATTTGTATTGTTTTATTCCATTTCATCCGTTGAACCTATTCAGATGAGCCAAAAAAAAATGCTTGTTTTTATGAATACATTTAGTCTAATAACGGTAAGCTTTAAAACAAATTTTTTTCTCCCAAAACAAGCACATAATGATGCTCTTTCATTGCATATATAAAAAAGATGTGTCATTGCAATACATATGAAGGGAGGCCATCAGTGTGGTGAAAATATTTGTGAACCTATTCAGATGAGGGGCAGTGTACATCCATTATTTCTCAAAATTTTACTGCCTATTCTTCTACCATACTTAACCCATATTTTTAACTTCATCATTAGGTCTGGTCACTATCCTATGCAATGGAAGCTAGCAAAAATCTTACCTATACCAAAAAATTCCAAAGGGATAGAGTTCAGGCCAATTGCTATTTTGTCCTTTTTGTCTAACGTCTTTGAAAGACTCATTCAGAAACAATTGAATAATTTTCTTAATGCCAACAATCTATTTACTCCTATGCAATCTGGTTTCCGGAAGAAACAAAGTTGTATCACTGCCCTAATCAATGTTATTGAAGACTTGAGGATGCCAATGGATAAAGATCATGTGTCATTTTTAGTCCTCTTAGATTTTTCGAAAGCTTTCGATTCAGTTGACCACACATGATTACGCAGTAAACTTATTAATGAATTTAATTTTTCTTCTGCGGAAGCAAACTTAATTTTTTCATACCTTACAGGTAGATCACAAGCTGTGGAAATAAATGGGGCGCTATCAAATTTCCTTCCTGTAAAGGCTTCTTTATTTAAATAATAATTAAGTTACAACGTCTGTTCAAATTCAGCTCAAGAATAATAATAATTGAAAACATCAAAATAATAATTTATATAAAAAGGTGTTCTAATGTTTTTAACTTCCCATAGGAAGTTATTGTAATGGGTCCGATTTGACAAATTGAAAATTTTGACATTTCTCGACGTTTCAAGGTCCCTAGAGTCGAAATAAAAGATTTTTAGAAAGATGTCTGTGCGTGCGTGTGTACGTACGTCCGTACATCCGTACGTCCGTACGTTTGTACGTCCGTACGTTCGCGCGTCCATAGCTCAAGAACCAGAAGAGATATCGACTTCAAATAAATTTTGTTATACAGATAATAAGGCAGAAAGATGCAGAAAGGGCTCTCAAGAAAATTGCGTGGGTGGTTTTTTTACCATAGCAGTTTAAAAAAAAGGTGAACATTTTGGTTAAACCTAAATATCTCATGAACCAATGACGCTAGAGACTTGAATTAAATTGTATATTATATATTGTAACGTGATACAAAACAATTATATTTTTGGAAAAAAATCCAATTAACGGTTTTTTTTATAAATCAAAAAAACTGAAAAAAAATTTGTCACCTCGAAAATTTTACGACTAAAATATGATTTCATCTCCAAAACAATTTTGTGCAATGAGGAATAATTTGTTTGATATCTGATAAAATTTTGAGAAAAATCTAATTGACAGTTTTTTTTACAAAAAATAAAAACCTAAAAAAAAATTAATAAAAGTTGGTAAAAATTGATTTTCGACTCAAATATCTTTTCAAAACTTTGAGTTATTGGCTTTAAACTACTTTTATCTTTCAAAAATATTGTTGTCAACATTCAGTAAAATTTTGAAACAAATCGAATTGACAGGTTTTTTACAAAAAATTAAAAACCGAAAAAAAAATTAAAAAAAGTTGTTAAAAATTGATTTTCGACTCAAATATCTTTTCAAAAATTTGAGATAACGGCTTCTGACTAATTTTAACTTATAAGAAATATTTATTTCAACATTCGATAAAATTTTGAGAAAAATCGAATTGACAGTTTTTTTTACAAAAAATAAAAACCTAAAAAAACAATACTAAAACTTGGTAAAAATTTACTTTCGACTCAAGCAGCTTTTCAAAAATTACAAATATTGGCTTCAAACTTATTTTATTTCACAGAAAATATTGTTTCCGATATTCAGTATTTTTTTTTATAAAAATTCAACAGTCCGTTTTTTTATAAAAAAATAAAATCTACAAAAAAAAGTACGCAAATTTGGTAAAAATTGATACATATAGACAAACTTTTAAGCAAGACAAATCGACAGACGGGATGGGACGTTATCAGTGTGGGTCGCATGCCAGCCTCTTTTTTAGATTACGAACAAGTAAAAAGTAAAGTACTTATAACTCGGCCAATCCTGACATTTGATCACCCCCATCATTAACTACTTATAACAATTCAAATATTACATAATTTTACGTGAGCGGAATTCATATCACGTAATTGAGAATAACGGTGAGATAACTGTTTCAATTCATCAAGATTGCAAGCAGGATATAAAACAGCTATGTTATTTGAACGATCGCGAAAACCATCGTTTATAAAATGAATTGTTTGACGCTCATCTTCTTCAAAATATATCCCATGATGGATGATTTTGAAGAATTGAACGTTGTTTTCCGCATTTTGTCAATTACATCGGAAATTGAGTATTTATGACCAAAATTTGTGAGAAATTTGGCACGGAATTCTTCATAAGTCTTGCAGTTATCGATACGAACGAATAATTCTGCAGCGGAAACTTGTTTCATAAGACGACGGATACAATTTAATCGGAATGTAGAATCTCCATGAACTGATTCACAAGTTCGTTCAAAAACATCCAACCACATTTTGGCATCATATGAGTCATCCCCAGAATTTTCTGAAATAGAATATTTTATACTCGTATCTTTGAAAGAAAGTTGTGAAATGTTGCCATTATTTGATGAACTAGCTTCTTCTAACAATCTTAATTCGTTGCGTAATGTTAGCATTTTTTTCGATTTGTAATAAACGAATTTCCTTCTCAACACAAGCTTCTTCGTCATCGAATTGCGTAGTGTTACTCGGAATCAATATATTAGGCTGAACGCCTTGTTGCTCGGATTGTCCAGAAATTTCACTATTTTCTGTTGTTGACAGCTCAAGAACCACGGAATTTTCGGAATTTATCCCATCAGGTTTTGTAATCTCAGTATAAAGGTCTCGCAGCTAAGCTATGGTTGCACTTAACGGAACTGCCACATTATTGGCTCCACACCATGCTAGAAGATCGCTTTTATTCATTCTTAACATATCCGGAAAATGGTATTGTTTTTTTTCTATAACTGGAACTCATCCCACTTCTGATGTTGTAAAGGCTTCTTTATTTAAATAATAATTAAGTTACAACGTCTGTTCAAATTCAGCTCAAGAATAATAATAATAATTGAAAACATCAAAATAATAATTTATATAAAAACGTGTTCTAATGTTTTTTAGATTACAAACAAGTAAAAAGAAGACTAAATGTATAGTTATTTCCCGAACACCTCTTGATCGTATTGTCATGAACCATATCCATCGAGCTTAGTCCTAAAGAAATTTCAAATCTTTGGAATGAAGAAACAGTTTTTGCCAAAATTCGAAGTCGGATTTGTGATTGTAGAAAACCTATTGATTACTCAAAACTCAAAGAAGCTCATGATAGCTATCTTAAATCCTACGAAAATGGAGAAGATTCTTTACCTCAAACACAATTATTGTGAGTTATAATTGATGATTTCTTATGAATACATTTTAGGTGAAAAGATATATTTTTATTTCAGTACCGCTTTCAAAATCGTACCTAATATTTGGGATTTTTACAAATCTGATCCAAATTGTATTGGAGATCGAATTCAATATCGAAAAAATGAATATGATGAAGGAAACTGGACTAAAATGCATGTAGCAGCTTAAATTTAAATTAGTTTAAGACTCTATTCTCTTCTTGATATTATTGTAAAAATATATACATACATACATATATTTATATACAAGTTAAATGAATATATGAAATTTATTGTTTCTACATATCAATATGAAGAACAAAAGGGAATTTTAAACTTGTGAACTTGTTTTTCAATGCAAGATCATCCTAAGAAATATCTTGTGTTTAAACTTAAAATTCTGATTAACTTTGAGTTTTTTTTTTATATTTTGAATTCAATTTTTTAAGGGACTGCAGGTACTAATTCAAGAAGGTGTAATAGAGGAATTTTGCTTTTCCTGAATCAAGAATCTATTTATATTTTCAAAACAAAAAATTATTTATTATTAAGGAGCTTAGGAAAATGTGAATAGGTATTGCTTGCTTTTCTTCTTTTGAAGTGTACATATATGTTTTCCCTAATCTAACTAAAGAGCTAAAGGAGCTAAAAGACTAATGGGCAAGTTAGCTTAAGAACTGGAACACAAAGTGTTATTTTCTTAAATGTTTGAAAGGAATATGTATGAATATGTTAAACAAATGTTTTTAAGAAATGCTCAATTATTTGTAAATTATGATACCATTTATAAAACATCTTTTAATTTCAAAGTAATACCTTTGTATATATAATCTATAGTACTCTTATGGAACACGAATTTTTAGTTCATTGACGTGAGACTGGCGGCGCTAGGAGTACTGAAAATTTGATGTGCAGATTTTAGAAATTAAAAGAAAAAAGAGTTGAGGAAAAGAGGGTTTTATTATTTTCTCTCTTGTTAGAAATGAAGAGAGTAAGTGAGGCAACAAAATAATACAGTTGCTTATGTTTTTTTTGTGTGTTGTCATGGAGATATTCCTATGTTTTGAACTATGTAGGTTTTGTTTTTGTTGCATTTGATTTCAAATTTTCAAATTTATAAAATCTAAAATAATTCAAATTTCTTTTCACAATAAATACACTGTTGTCATATTTTGAATATTGTACATAGTTGTGTGGATGTGCATATTTAAAAATTGGCAACAGATTTTTGTAGGTTTTTTTTTGCATTTTTTGGAAAGAAATAATACGGTAGGTAGGGAAATTCAATTTTGAGTCAGATATGTATGTAGGGAAACACTAATTAGATAGTGTTTACAAATTTGTTCCTATGCACATGTAGGTATAGGTATAGATTCATTTTTATCATAGGTTATTCGTATTTGGTATTCTATTGTAAGCATAGTTATAAAGTATATTATAGGTACATAGGTATATAGAAAAACTGTAGGTCGAATTTTCTAAAAACTAATTAATTAAATAAATTAAATTTGAAGACAATAGTTTCAACTGTCCTCGAAATATTCGAAGCAAAAAAAAAAACTTACCAATCGTTAGTTAATTTTTGTTTTGTTGAAAAAAGGTGTCAATTAGATCTTTTTTTAAACTTTACCTTACGTAAGAAACAATTAGTTTGAAGCCAGTATCCTCATTTTGGGCAAGATATTCGAGTCGAAGTCAATTTAATTTTCCAAAATTTGATCCATGTGTCGAAAACGTTATTCTTATTTGCATTAAAGACATTCTGGACCTATAAAAATAACTTATTATTGGAAGTTAATAATTTTAACTAAAATAATAATAAGAATAATAATGCGACCCAAACTGATAACTTTAAATCCCGTCTGTCGATTTGTCTTTCTTAAACCTTTTACAAAATTTTCATAACAATATTTTGTGTAAGATAAATAATTTGATAAATAATTTTTAAATTGCTAGCTATTTAAAAGTCCAAATGACCCAAATGATAATATTGTTTATATTATATTTATCAGCAAAGAGTAAAAACTAACAAATATGGGTTAAATATGGGTTAGTCTAAAACAGTTGGGGGTACCGACTCTGGAACAGGCAACATAAAGTTGGTCATGGATATTGTAATCTTTTGAATTCAAATGGCATATCAGTTGGAATCATAGGGATACGCGGTATCAAACACACTTCTCCTTTTGATTTACCAGTTAAGATTATAGCTTCAATCAAATTTGGCAATAACTTTTCCACTGCCTATCTGGTGCCATTACAAAGTTTTGGTGGATTAATATTTCGCAATAATATAATCAAAGAACCAATTTTCAGATTCAAGCAATGCGGTGGTATACCAGCCGGTTCCAATGAATTTAAAAATTCAATTGGATAATTCATTACCTCATCTTGATTCATAACACTGTCAATTGATTTATATGTCGTGACCCTGGCAGTTTCGCTTGAATTTGAAAATTAATGGCATTGATATGAATGTTCTTCGGTACTAAAATGGCGCGTTCTCTCAACCAATCATAATTTCTGTAGTTCTGAAGAATATTCGGAAAAACACATTCAATCCGTTGGTACTGTCGATTGGTATTTTGCCATCACGAATTTCTAACAATTGTTTTGAAAACTCATGGGCAGTTGCATCATTATGTGAGTGAATACGCATATTAATGTTCAGGTTCAATTTTCGTATACATATCTCCAAAGAACTGATGCCTTCAAAAAGGCGTTTATTTCATCATCAGGAGTTGATCGAGGAATGACAGGCAATGTTTGACGAAAGTCCCCTGACAGCCATATTAGAGCACCACCAAAAATCTGTTGGTTACTGCGTAAATCTTGCATTGTTCGATTAAATGCTTCTATTGCACTCATTGTGCACTCATCCCATAAAATAATTGACGTTAATCGCATAACTTTTGCCGAAACAGAATTTTTCGAAATATTGCAAGTTGCAATGGCAATTTTAATGCAGATTGTGCGGTCCTACCTTCTTCTAATAATGTAGCAGCAATTCAAGAAGGTGCAAGTGCCAATGCAATTTTCTGTTCCGATCAAATAGTCGCTAAAATCAATGATACAACGAAAGTTTTGCCTGAACCACCAGGTGCATCCAAGAAATATAATCCACCTGCATTATTGGAAACGGCTTGTGTCATATACATGTTTTTGTTGAATATTCAATTTGGTGCTATTACAATTTTGTGATTATCAGATGGCATACGATCAAGAGCAATTTTGAACAATTGAACTTATGCGTTATGCTGATGAAAAAACCTTTGTAGCTCACGAATAATTTCTCGTCTTGTATTTGAAACTACGCACAACGTTGATCCAATTCACGATTTTCATCACCAATAAAATAAATTTGCAAAAATTGATGATCAGGGGTATGGCAATAACGAACCAGATTGATGATAATTCTGGCCTTAATCTGTAACATGTATGCAATTTTAGGTAGATGTTGAATCAGAATTTGTAAGACTTTATTATTCAGATTGATATATAAACATGGGACAATCCTGTTGAGGTATTTATCTAAAAAGTCGGCATAAAATTATCTCTAATAATTTTAGTAGCACAAAAAGAAGTCATTTGAAATGCCGAATTGTATTGTTGAATATTACTAAAAACTGCTTCGATGTTTGAGATGTACCAAAAATAAATGAATACAATGGTTCGGGTGGAGTTTCTAATGTTGGCAATCTCACTTTGCCATTAGCACAACACATTCCGGGCGTTTCACCTGGAAAGTTAGCCGCATCACAATGTGGACATATGCGTCGCAGCACGCGGCATTTCATCCAAAACAGCACGACGTATTCGTGATCGCCGTGCAAGATTAAGTACAGGTACAGGGTCAACAGATCTATTCTGTGCCGTACGTTCACGCTGCGCTGCATTAGCTTGTGCGCGTTCATATGTAGCCTAAAATCGTCTTAATATTGCCACTTGATTTGCCTACGCGTTCGCCGGCCTATGTTTGGTCGTCTTGCCCACTAAACAACTTAACAATATTTTAGAAAATATAAACACAAAGCAATAACTCAACAATATTTTGGAAAATATAAACACAACAAAGCAATAATTATCGCTGATAAAATGAAATGACATATGATGACATTAAATTTGTTTGACAGAACTAACGTCACTTTTTTTGTCTTCGATTGTTTTGCCAAATTGGCTTTTAAGTATTATTACAAATTGTTTGTATATGGGAGTATAGAAAGATGTTGATTTTACACTTTTTCAAGATTTTTTTAAATTTTCTCTACGTACAAACCTTCTCTGGACTTCCACGAATAATTCAAGACCAAAATTAGCCAAATCGGTAAAGGCATTGTTGAGTTATAACATTACAACGAAAATTGGCATTGATTTTCATATATATAGATATAGATAGATAGATTAAAAGATATGAAAAATTTATTACGTGTTTCAATTTGCCATTAGTTTGACGAAAGTGTCACTTTTGATGTTTTTGGGACTTTTTTCTTAGTTCTAGAGCTTCCAAAGCAAATTCACTTCAAAAAGTAGATTTCTTTCATTTTTAAGATATTAAAAGATTTTGTATTTAATAGGAAATCCATTTTGAAAGAAAAAACACTTTAAGAATGTCTTACAATATTTATTTGCTTCAAATCGCTTTTTGGTAAATATCGTTAAATTACTAAAAAATTTTTAGATAAAGTCTTTAATTATGCAACTTAACTTAAGAGGTGTGAAATCCATTACGGCAATAGGTACTATAAGTTTTGAACTCAACGGAATTTCTAAGAAAATGAAAAAAATAGCTTCCAGGGGGTTGTCATCACCCCTAAACAACCCCCCTGGATCCGCCATTGACTTTTATTTGTCTTCTTTTCAAATATACTTACATACCTGTATTGATAGCGTATTCTTTTCATTTCAATAATAATAATTCCTACTTTCATTTGACCTAATATACATATGCAGATGCATATATACCTAAGAAAAACAAAACATTGTACCTATTTTCTTTTTGTTTTGAAAATGGGTATTTCAACGTATTTTTGTTGTATTCATTGGCAATCGGCTAACCGGCAACAGTTACAAAATTTAAATTTGAATTGGTATTTGGCTTATTGGTATTTGTCTTTATTATTGCTTTACATAAATAAATAAACAAAAAAATGTCTCTTTATTGTCCCCTCCAACCATAGCTTCTTTTGTTTTCATTCTTCTCTTTTTGTATTGTCAAATTGTCTCTTAATTTCCTCAATTAAAATTCTGCACAAACTTTGCAGATTTAGTTCATTGACGTTAGGCCAGACGTCGCTTCGTTCGTTCCTCTTCATAATATTACTATTCCACTTCATATACAAAGGTAATATTATGAAGAGGAACGAACGAAGCGACGTCTGGCCTAACGTCAATGAACTAAATCAAAGGTACCTTTGTATATGAAGTGGAATAGTAATATTATGAAGAGGAACGAACGAAGCGACGTCTGGCCTAACGTCAATGAACTAAATCTGCAAAGTTTGTGCAGAATTTTAATTGAGGAAATTAAGAGACAATTTGACAATACAAAAAGAGAAGAATGAAAACAAAAGAAGCTATGGTTGGAGGGGACAATAAAGAGACATTTTTTTGTTTATTTATTTATGTAAAGCAATAATAAAGACAAATACCAATAAGCCAAATACCAATTCAAATTTAAATTTTGTAACTGTTGCCGGTTAGCCGATTGCCAATGAATACAACAAAAATACGTTGAAATACCCATTTTCAAAACAAAAAGAAAATAGGTACAATGTTTTGTTTTTCTTAGGTATATATGCATCTGCATATGTATATTAGGTCAAATGAAAGTAGGAATTATTATTATTGAAATGAAAAGAATACGCTATCAATACAGGTATGTAAGTATATTTGAAAAGAAGACAAATAAAAGTCAATGGCGGATCCAGGGGGGTTGTTTAGGGGTGATGACAACCCCCTGGAAGCTATTTTTTTCATTTTCTTAGAAATTCCGTTGAGTTCAAAACTTATAGTACCTATTGCCGTAATGGATTTCACACCTCTTAAGTTAAGTTGCATAATTAAAGACTTTATCTAAAAATTTTTTAGTAATTTAACGATATTTACCAAAAAGCGATTTGAAGCAAATAAATATTGTAAGACATTCTTAAAGTGTTTTTTCTTTCAAAATGGATTTCCTATTAAATACAAAATCTTTTAATATCTTAAAAATGAAAGAAATCTACTTTTTGAAGTGAATTTGCTTTGGAAGCTCTAGAACTAAGAAAAAAGTCCCAAAAACATCAAAAGTGACACTTTCGTCAAACTAATGGCAAATTGAAACACGTAATAAATTTTTCATATCTTTTAATCTATCTATCTATATCTATATATATGAAAATCAATGCCAATTTTCGTTGTAATGTTATAACTCAACAATGCCTTTACCGATTTGGCTAATTTTGGTCTTGAATTATTCGTGGAAGTCCAGAGAAGGTTTGTACGTAGAGAAAATTTAAAAAAATCTTGAAAAAGTGTAAAATCAACATCTTTCTATACTCCCATATACAAACAATTTGTAATAATACTTAAAAGCCAATTTGGCAAAACAATCGAAGACAAAAAAAGTGACGTTAGTTCTGTCAAACAAATTTAATGTCATCATATGTCATTTCATTTTATCAGCGATAATTATTGCTTTGTTGTGTTTATATTTTCCAAAATATTGTTGAGTTATTGCTTTGTGTTTATATTTTCTAAAATATTGTTAAGTTGTTTAGTGGGCAAGACGACCAAACATAGGCCGGCGAACGCGTAGGCAAATCAAGTGGCAATATTAAGACGATTTTAGGCTACATATGAACGCGCACAAGCTAATGCAGCGCAGCGTGAACGTACGGCACAGAATAGATCTGTTGACCCTGTACCTGTACTTAATCTTGCACGGCGATCACGAATACGTCGTGCTGTTTTGGATGAAATGCCGCGTGCTGCGACGCATATGTCCACATTGTGATGCGGCTAACTTTCCAGGTGAAACGCCCGGAATGTGTTGTGCTAATGGCAAAGTGAGATTGCCAACATTAGAAACTCCACCCGAACCATTGTATTCATTTATTTTTGGTACATCTCAAACATCGAAGCAGTTTTTAGTAATATTCAACAATACAATTCGGCATTTCAAATGACTTCTTTTTGTGCTACTAAAATTATTAGAGATAATTTTATGCCGACTTTTTAGATAAATACCTCAACAGGATTGTCCCATGTTTATATATCAATCTGAATAATAAAGTCTTACAAATTCTGATTCAACATCTACCTAAAATTGCATACATGTTACAGATTAAGGCCAGAATTATCATCAATCTGGTTCGTTATTGCCATACCCCTGATCATCAATTTTTGCAAATTTATTTTATTGGTGATGAAAATCGTGAATTGGATCAACGTTGTGCGTAGTTTCAAATACAAGACGAGAAATTATTCGTGAGCTACAAAGGTTTTTTCATCAGCATAACGCATAAGTTCAATTGTTCAAAATTGCTCTTGATCGTATGCCATCTGATAATCACAAAATTGTAATAGCACCAAATTGAATATTCAACAAAAACATGTATATGACAAAGCCGTTTCCAATAATGCAGGTGGATTATATTTCTTGGATGCACCTGGTGGTTCAGGCAAAACTTTCGTTGTATCATTGATTTTAGCGACTATTTGATCGGAACAGAAAATTGCATTGGCACTTGCACCTTCTTGAATTGCTGCTACATTATTAGAAGAAGGTCGGACCGCACAATCTGCATTAAAATTGCCATTGCAACTTGCAATATTTCGAAAAATTCTGTTTCGGCAAAAGTTATGCGATTAACGTCAATTATTTTATGGGATGAGTGCACAATGAGTGCAATAGAAGCATTTAATCGAACAATGCAAGATTTACGCAGTAACCAACAGATTTTTGGTGGTGCTCTAATATGGCTGTCAGGGGACTTTCGTCAAACATTGCCTGTCATTCCTCGATCAACTCCTGATGATGAAATAAACGCCTTTTTGAAGGCATCAGTTCTTTGGAGATATGTATACGAAAATTGAACCTGAACATTAATATGCGTATTCACTCACATAATGATGCAACTGCCCATGAGTTTTCAAAACAATTGTTAGAAATTCGTGATGGCAAAATACCAATCACGGATTGAATGTGTTTTTCCGAATATTCTTCAGAACTACAGAAATTATGATTGGTTGAGAGAACGCGCCATTTTAGTACCGAAGAACATTCATATCAATGCCATTAATTTTCAAATTCAAGCGAAACTGCCAGGGTCACGACATATAAATCAATTGACAGTGTTATGAATCAAGATGAGGTAATGAATTATCCAATTGAATTTTTAAATTCATTGGAACCGGCTGGTATACCACCGCATTGCTTGAATCTGAAAATTGGTTCTTTGATTATATTATTGCGAAATATTAATCCACCAAAACTTTGTAATGGCACCAGATAGGCAGTGGAAAAGTTATTGCCAAATTTGATTGAAGCTATAATCTTAACTGGTAAATCAAAAGGAGAAGTGTGTTTGATACCGCGTATCCCTATGATTCCAACTGATATGCCATTTGAATTCAAAAGATTACAATATCCATGACCAACTTTATGTTGCCTGTTCCAGAGTCGGTACCCCCAACTGTTTTAGACTAACCCATATTTAACCCATATTTGTTAGTTTTTACTCTTTGCTGATAAATATAATATAAACAATATTATCATTTGGGTCATTTGGACTTTTAAATAGCTAGCAATTTAAAAATTATTTATCAAATTATTTATCTTACACAAAATATTGTTATGAAAATTTTGTAAAAGGTTTAAGAAAGACAAATCGACAGACGGGATTTAAAGTTATCAGTTTGGGTCGCATTATTATTCTTATTATTATTTTAGTTAAAATTATTAACTTCCAATAATAAGTTATTTTTATAGGTCCAGAATGTCTTTAATGCAAATAAGAATAACGTTTTCGACACATGGATCAAATTTTGGAAAATTAAATTGACTTCGACTCGAATATCTTGCCCAAAATGAGGATACTGGCTTCAAACTAATTGTTTCTTACGTTAGGTAAAGTTTAAAAAAAGATCTAATTGACACCTTTTTTCAACAAAACAAAAATTAACTAACGATTGGTAAGTTTTTTTTTTTGCTTCGAATATTTCGAGGACAGTTGAAACTATTGTCTTCAAATTTAATTTATTTAATTAATTAGTTTTTAGAAAATTCGACCTACAGTTTTTCTATATACCTATGTACCTATAATATACTTTATAACTATGCTTACAATAGAATACCAAATACGAATAACCTATGATAAAAATGAATCTATACCTATACCTACATGTGCATAGGAACAAATTTGTAAACACTATCTAATTAGTGTTTCCCTACATACATATCTGACTCAAAATTGAATTTCCCTACCTACCGTATTATTTCTTTCCAAAAAATGCAAAAAAAAACCTACAAAAATCTGTTGCCAATTTTTAAATATGCACATCCACACAACTATGTACAATATTCAAAATATGACAACAGTGTATTTATTGTGAAAAGAAATTTGAATTATTTTAGATTTTATAAATTTGAAATCAAATGCAACAAAAACAAAACCTACATAGTTCAAAACATAGGAATATCTCCTTTGTATATGAAGTGGAATAGTAATATTATGAAGAGGAACGAACGAAGCGACGTCTGGCCTAACGTCAATGAACTAAATCTGCAAAGTTTGTGCAGAATTTTAATTGAGGAAATTAAGAGACAATTTGACAATACAAAAAGAGAAGAATGAAAACAAAAGAAGCTATGGTTGGAGGGGACAATAAAGAGACATTTTTTTGTTTATTTATTTATGTAAAGCAATAATAAAGACAAATACCAATAAGCCAAATACCAATTCAAATTTAAATTTTGTAACTGTTGCCGGTTAGCCGATTGCCAATGAATACAACAAAAATACGTTGAAATACCCATTTTCAAAACAAAAAGAAAATAGGTACAATGTTTTGTTTTTCTTAGGTATATATGCATCTGCATATGTATATTAGGTCAAATGAAAGTAGGAATTATTATTATTGAAATGAAAAGAATACGCTATCAATACAGGTATGTAAGTATATTTGAAAAGAAGACAAATAAAAGTCAATGGCGGATCCAGGGGGGTTGTTTAGGGGTGATGACAACCCCCTGGAAGCTATTTTTTTCATTTTCTTAGAAATTCCGTTGAGTTCAAAACTTATAGTACCTATTGCCGTAATGGATTTCACACCTCTTAAGTTAAGTTGCATAATTAAAGACTTTATCTAAAAATTTTTTAGTAATTTAACGATATTTACCAAAAAGCGATTTGAAGCAAATAAATATTGTAAGACATTCTTAAAGTGTTTTTTCTTTCAAAATGGATTTCCTATTAAATACAAAATCTTTTAATATCTTAAAAATGAAAGAAATCTACTTTTTGAAGTGAATTTGCTTTGGAAGCTCTAGAACTAAGAAAAAAGTCCCAAAAACATCAAAAGTGACACTTTCGTCAAACTAATGGCAAATTGAAACACGTAATAAATTTTTCATATCTTTTAATCTATCTATCTATATCTATATATATGAAAATCAATGCCAATTTTCGTTGTAATGTTATAACTCAACAATGCCTTTACCGATTTGGCTAATTTTGGTCTTGAATTATTCGTGGAAGTCCAGAGAAGGTTTGTACGTAGAGAAAATTTAAAAAAATCTTGAAAAAGTGTAAAATCAACATCTTTCTATACTCCCATATACAAACAATTTGTAATAATACTTAAAAGCCAATTTGGCAAAACAATCGAAGACAAAAAAAGTGACGTTAGTTCTGTCAAACAAATTTAATGTCATCATATGTCATTTCATTTTATCAGCGATAATTATTGCTTTGTTGTGTTTATATTTTCCAAAATATTGTTGAGTTATTGCTTTGTGTTTATATTTTCTAAAATATTGTTAAGTTGTTTAGTGGGCAAGACGACCAAACATAGGCCGGCGAACGCGTAGGCAAATCAAGTGGCAATATTAAGACGATTTTAGGCTACATATGAACGCGCACAAGCTAATGCAGCGCAGCGTGAACGTACGGCACAGAATAGATCTGTTGACCCTGTACCTGTACTTAATCTTGCACGGCGATCACGAATACGTCGTGCTGTTTTGGATGAAATGCCGCGTGCTGCGACGCATATGTCCACATTGTGATGCGGCTAACTTTCCAGGTGAAACGCCCGGAATGTGTTGTGCTAATGGCAAAGTGAGATTGCCAACATTAGAAACTCCACCCGAACCATTGTATTCATTTATTTTTGGTACATCTCAAACATCGAAGCAGTTTTTAGTAATATTCAACAATACAATTCGGCATTTCAAATGACTTCTTTTTGTGCTACTAAAATTATTAGAGATAATTTTATGCCGACTTTTTAGATAAATACCTCAACAGGATTGTCCCATGTTTATATATCAATCTGAATAATAAAGTCTTACAAATTCTGATTCAACATCTACCTAAAATTGCATACATGTTACAGATTAAGGCCAGAATTATCATCAATCTGGTTCGTTATTGCCATACCCCTGATCATCAATTTTTGCAAATTTATTTTATTGGTGATGAAAATCGTGAATTGGATCAACGTTGTGCGTAGTTTCAAATACAAGACGAGAAATTATTCGTGAGCTACAAAGGTTTTTTCATCAGCATAACGCATAAGTTCAATTGTTCAAAATTGCTCTTGATCGTATGCCATCTGATAATCACAAAATTGTAATAGCACCAAATTGAATATTCAACAAAAACATGTATATGACAAAGCCGTTTCCAATAATGCAGGTGGATTATATTTCTTGGATGCACCTGGTGGTTCAGGCAAAACTTTCGTTGTATCATTGATTTTAGCGACTATTTGATCGGAACAGAAAATTGCATTGGCACTTGCACCTTCTTGAATTGCTGCTACATTATTAGAAGAAGGTCGGACCGCACAATCTGCATTAAAATTGCCATTGCAACTTGCAATATTTCGAAAAATTCTGTTTCGGCAAAAGTTATGCGATTAACGTCAATTATTTTATGGGATGAGTGCACAATGAGTGCAATAGAAGCATTTAATCGAACAATGCAAGATTTACGCAGTAACCAACAGATTTTTGGTGGTGCTCTAATATGGCTGTCAGGGGACTTTCGTCAAACATTGCCTGTCATTCCTCGATCAACTCCTGATGATGAAATAAACGCCTTTTTGAAGGCATCAGTTCTTTGGAGATATGTATACGAAAATTGAACCTGAACATTAATATGCGTATTCACTCACATAATGATGCAACTGCCCATGAGTTTTCAAAACAATTGTTAGAAATTCGTGATGGCAAAATACCAATCACGGATTGAATGTGTTTTTCCGAATATTCTTCAGAACTACAGAAATTATGATTGGTTGAGAGAACGCGCCATTTTAGTACCGAAGAACATTCATATCAATGCCATTAATTTTCAAATTCAAGCGAAACTGCCAGGGTCACGACATATAAATCAATTGACAGTGTTATGAATCAAGATGAGGTAATGAATTATCCAATTGAATTTTTAAATTCATTGGAACCGGCTGGTATACCACCGCATTGCTTGAATCTGAAAATTGGTTCTTTGATTATATTATTGCGAAATATTAATCCACCAAAACTTTGTAATGGCACCAGATAGGCAGTGGAAAAGTTATTGCCAAATTTGATTGAAGCTATAATCTTAACTGGTAAATCAAAAGGAGAAGTGTGTTTGATACCGCGTATCCCTATGATTCCAACTGATATGCCATTTGAATTCAAAAGATTACAATATCCATGACCAACTTTATGTTGCCTGTTCCAGAGTCGGTACCCCCAACTGTTTTAGACTAACCCATATTTAACCCATATTTGTTAGTTTTTACTCTTTGCTGATAAATATAATATAAACAATATTATCATTTGGGTCATTTGGACTTTTAAATAGCTAGCAATTTAAAAATTATTTATCAAATTATTTATCTTACACAAAATATTGTTATGAAAATTTTGTAAAAGGTTTAAGAAAGACAAATCGACAGACGGGATTTAAAGTTATCAGTTTGGGTCGCATTATTATTCTTATTATTATTTTAGTTAAAATTATTAACTTCCAATAATAAGTTATTTTTATAGGTCCAGAATGTCTTTAATGCAAATAAGAATAACGTTTTCGACACATGGATCAAATTTTGGAAAATTAAATTGACTTCGACTCGAATATCTTGCCCAAAATGAGGATACTGGCTTCAAACTAATTGTTTCTTACGTTAGGTAAAGTTTAAAAAAAGATCTAATTGACACCTTTTTTCAACAAAACAAAAATTAACTAACGATTGGTAAGTTTTTTTTTTTGCTTCGAATATTTCGAGGACAGTTGAAACTATTGTCTTCAAATTTAATTTATTTAATTAATTAGTTTTTAGAAAATTCGACCTACAGTTTTTCTATATACCTATGTACCTATAATATACTTTATAACTATGCTTACAATAGAATACCAAATACGAATAACCTATGATAAAAATGAATCTATACCTATACCTACATGTGCATAGGAACAAATTTGTAAACACTATCTAATTAGTGTTTCCCTACATACATATCTGACTCAAAATTGAATTTCCCTACCTACCGTATTATTTCTTTCCAAAAAATGCAAAAAAAAACCTACAAAAATCTGTTGCCAATTTTTAAATATGCACATCCACACAACTATGTACAATATTCAAAATATGACAACAGTGTATTTATTGTGAAAAGAAATTTGAATTATTTTAGATTTTATAAATTTGAAATCAAATGCAACAAAAACAAAACCTACATAGTTCAAAACATAGGAATATCTCCATGACAACACACAAAAAAAACATAAGCAACTGTATTATTTTGTTGCCTCACTTACTCTCTTCATTTCTAACAAGAGAGAAAATAATAAAACCCTCTTTTCCTCAACTCTTTTTTCTTTTAATTTCTAAAATCTGCACATCAAATTTTCAGTACTCCTAGCGCCGCCAGTCTCACGTCAATGAACTAAAAATTCGTGTTCCATAAGAGTACTATAGATTATATATACAAAGATATCTCCATGACAACACACAAAAAAAACATAAGCAACTGTATTATTTTGTTGCCTCACTTACTCTCTTCATTTCTAACAAGAGAGAAAATAATAAAACCCTCTTTTCCTCAACTCTTTTTTCTTTTAATTTCTAAAATCTGCACATCAAATTTTCAGTACTCCTAGCGCCGCCAGTCTCACGTCAATGAACTAAAAATTCGTGTTCCATAAGAGTACTATAGATTATATATACAAAGGTAATACGTACTTTAATTTCAATATTTATTTCAAATAGTTATTAAACATATTTTTATGAAAGTACAATACTGTGAAAATGGAAGTTCTGCTTTAAATAAGGTGTAAATTGTGGTTCCATTAGGTTCACAACTTAATTATGGTTTGGAAACATGATTTTTGTATCAACCAGTGTTTAGGAAAAATTAATGAAACTCTGTTTATTAAGTTATAACTTACGGGAGCGGCTCGAAATACTGTATATTAAAATACTGTATGGTTAAAATTCTGTATCATACTGTATGATACTGTATATTCATAATACTGTATGGTTAATATACTGCATCTCAAAATGCTGTGTTGTCAAAATACTGTATCTGATAATACTGTATCTCAAAATTCTTCTTCTCAAAATGCTGTATGAGCAAAACATTATCTAAAAATACTGTATTTTTGCAAAATTCCGCTCTTAAGCTTCCATTATAGAGAACAACAAAAGCAGAACGCGATTTACATATGTACATATTATGTACATTATATCATTTATGGGAACTCCAAATTTCACTTAATTCTTAAATTTGCATTAGCTTTTAAATATCAACGAAATGAACGAACACGTGGAAGTTTTGACAGATCAATAAGTTCGGTGTAATTGTTTATGAAATTGTTAATTGTGGTAACAACAATTCATATACAACTGTGAGGGAAATAACAATCAATGAGAAGAAAATGAGAAGAGAAAATAAGACGAAGATACCATTTTTTTTTATTAATTCAAAGACTTATGAATTATCATATGTTATTGTTCAAGGGAAGTATATTAGAACATTATGCCAATCAAAAAATATTATGATGTATTCTTTATAAAAGTAATTTGTTTTTAAAATTCTGTATTTCAACATGCTGTAAATAGGCTGACAAATACAAATCGTTTTGATAATGTAAAAAAGTGCGCACTTTTTTACATTATCAAAACGATTTGTATTTGTCAGCCTATTTACAGCATTTTGAAATACAGAATTTTGGTATACAGAATTTTAAGATACAGAATTTTGAGCTACAGTATTTTGATCATACAGTATTTTGTACATACAGTATTTTGAAATACAGTATTTTGAGATACAGTATTTTAAATACAGTATTATGATCCATACAGGATTTCGAACCCAACCCATAACTTACATATATTTCTATTTCGAGATATTAAATTTTACGATTTCAAAATTTTAATGTAACACTCATCTTCATTTTGGTTCCAATTCTTTTCATTTACTCTTATGCCAGAAAAGGGCCTAGTTGCAATCATGAAATATAATATAACACCAATTTTCAGATTTTCACTAAGTTATTAAAGTTATTGTTAAAGATAATTTATTTAAACATTTAACATTCTACGTCTTTTGGATACAGTTCATAAAATTGATTGATGATTTAAGAAAACAAAATGAATACATATAAGAAACTGCTTGCGGCTGAACAATTAATTATAATTTAAATATTTTTTGTGTTAAATTATTTACAAATTGACAGTCTTAAATGTTTTTGCCAGTTAAATAAACTTATTTCAAATTAATTATTAAAAGTCATCCAGTTCCAGTATATTGTATGCCTTTGCAATTAAAGATTTAAATTTTCCGATTGTAGTTTGCTTTCAATTCTTTTGTGATATATGTACATATGTATGTATTTAAATGCTTATTAATCAGTTACTCTATGATTGCTATGATTTCTGCATCGCTTCAATATCCCTCCAGTGTATGTACGTCTTCAACATCGTAGTTAGTTTCATTTCTATTGTCTCGATATTACTTTCTTCAAAAAATCGGTTTGTAAGATTTTTACTCAAAATTACTCAGTTATGCTTTCGAAAAGATGTATGATAATCTGTAATACAAAAAATCGGTTCGATTTGACAAATTTACAATGTTTTAAGGTCCCTAAAATCTTAAAACAGGGTTTTAAGAGAGGTGAGTGCGTTCGCACGTCTTAATTATTGATACAAATTAAAAATAAATTTCCAATTAAAGGCTTTTTTGCTATAACCAAAATAAACTCTTAACTTTTACAATATTTCGAAAATAAAGTATCTTAAACTTCAATTATCAATTGCATACTTTTCGAAGTTCCTTAAATGACAATTTAGTATATGTATTTGCCATTCGAAACTAATTATGAAGGTAGATTTGTGTATCGCTTGTTGTTTACAATATTTTTTGATCCTTGATGATTACACGTTAATGACATCAGACCTACCATATATACATACATACGAGTTTATATGTACTTTATATAAGGCAGGTAGTTTATAGGAAACTACAATAGCTATTTAGCTGTTGATTTAAAAGAGAAACTAATAAAAAAGGGATAAGTATGCTATTTGTCGATATAATTTTTGTTTATTCCATAATTCATTATTTTTATTGCTTTGTTTTCGAATTTCATTGCCATTGTGTTTCTGACTTTCGCTTGGTATAAGTACTGCTGGTAGTGAAATTGTTTTCCTAAACTTCAAAAACTCAGTTAACAAAGAAGATAAGGTCAGCATTATTGTGTAATTCGCAAAACATTATGAAAACAAAAACTCTAAAGATGTCTTACAACAATCAATTAAAGCTCATGGACTGTCCAAAAAATGCTAAATATGACGAATGTATTGAAATTGGTAAGTTTTCTACATGTGGTTACTTTATATAATTTTTTCTTGACACATTTTAATTCATATTTTCTCTTTTTTTATTTAACAGCTCGTGAAAGCTTTAATATTGCATCAAGATTTAAAGAATTCATACAAGTCTCCAATGATTGTGGATACATTTTTGAAAAACATACTTTTGAATACTATAATTTGATTTTTCCAAATCCAGAAATAATTTTTTTCATTAAAATTGATTATGAAAAATTTAAAAATCAACAAGAGATAAAACAAAGACAACCATTAGCTGAAATAAGAATCAAAAGAAAACGCTGTGACAAAAATGAAGAAGTTTCAATAACGAATAAAAACAACTATTTCCATCACGAATCATTGTATGACATTCTGAGAAACAAATCACCAGAGGAGCCAGCAACAAAGAAACGTAAGATTTCTGGGAGTAAATCAAAGAAAAGCTGGTGGCATTTACTTTTAAATAAATCATTCGATTGATCATTTTTTACTTCCGTTGTACTCTAGCACCTAAGTCCTATTTGTGCATAAACACAACTTTAATATTAGCAAAAAAATTATAAAACTATTTTTTAAGAACTTATCATGATCCAAGTTGAGTATTTTGTTCGTTAAAAGTATGGAAAGTCAAATTTATTTTGAGATATCCTTTAAATTTTGTTTGATTTCAACAAAATAAGTTTAAATTTAATTTTAAATAACATATTTTAATTCTATAACATACGTATGTATATTTTATTCTTATTATTTTATCTAACATAATAAAAATCAATGTTCAAGCAAACTGGTCAAATCTTTTTGGTTGTTTTGTTTTAGTAGAAATCCGACGAAGTTAAGGCTTTGGCCAAAAGTATTAAGCATCCATATTTCTCTTCAATAATTTGGCCTAAGGTTGTGAATATTTTTGAATTCGAAACTTTGTAGGAGTTCTTTAAGCAGATAAGAAATTTATTTTTCGCCGCCAATACTACTCGTTCACCCAGCCAATTATTGTTATTTAACTGTGACAGAGAATAGTCCATTTTGCATTCATGCCAAACAATCAATTTGCATACCTGTAGGACCTTGGCGATGCAAATTGGTATTTCGTTGATTTGCATATTAAACATTTATTTCAAGGCAGAATGTGCATTTCGCACGCCTTCTAGCAGAGTTGCAACTATTCCAGATAAAGAAAGCACTAGAGCTTTATAATTTTGTGATTTGATGCTCACCAAAAACAATGAAATTAAGAATGATTTTCCAGTTCTTCAGGGAAATAAATTCCACCAAATCCACTGTTCAAAACTTCTATCAAAATGTCGTACCCAATTCTTTGTTGTTGATTTAGTTGCGGAACATTAGCACGAGCTGTTTTAGCCAATATCTGTTGTTCTTTTTGCAACTCGTGGTTTAATGCATATTCTGAGCTTTTTTATATTTATTCGCCTCTTAATCCTCCGAGCTTCCACCAATAATTCAAGATACAAATTAGCCAAATCAAACAAGGAACAGCAATTCATTTTTATATAAATATATAGAAAATTATAAATATTAACGTAATTTAAAATTCTTTTCTCTATTTAATTTTAAAAGTAAGAGAAAATATGCTGGTGCAGTTTTGTATTGTTGTTCTAAATGCATCTGCAATTTTTCAACTTTCTTATTTTAATTTTAACTTAAAAAAATATCAATCTGAAATAGTTCTAATTTTATTTCTTCATGCATCAGCAACATTTCTTTTTTCCTATTTGTATTTTCTATCACTAATTCATCCAAGTTGTAAATGTGATTGTAAATGTTTTAATAATTAGTTTATTTATGTTTTCTAATCCAAATGTTTCTTCTTTAATTTTAAAAAAGGTTTACAAATTTGTATTAACTGGCAACATGCATAACACACCATTTTTCGTCATCTGATTTTCCCTTTCGATATTGTACTCTATCGGCAATGCTATTTGGCTCAGATTTATAGAAGTCCCACACTGTTGGTAGAATTTTGAGGGCAGTACTGAAATTTTCGAATAAAAAAATAAAACAAACAAATGAAAATTATCCATATTTATATTCTTACTATGTGTCTGTTTGAGGTAGTGAATCTAGTCCATTTTCATATTCCTTTAAAAGTTTATTGAAAACATCCTTTTGTTCAGCAAAATTTACTTGCTTACCAGATACATTAATTCGATTACGAATTTTAGCATAAACTGGTTCTTCGGTCCAAAGATTAGATATTTGATTTGCTGGTAGCTCTTCAGCTTTTCCCATGAGACGGACCTTTCAACGCACCCAAGAATTCAGAATAAAAAAATAAAAAACGAAAAAAGGAGAAAGACATTTTTAATAATTAACTTTGTTCTTGTTAGTTTAGGACTGTTCCTTTATTTCTCAATATTGAACATTTCTCTAAAAATGTATATGAAAAAGCAATAAAACAAATAAATATTAAATCACAAGTTCTACTCTTTTATACCTATTCTGGGTGAGTGATTTAAGAAAGGTTGTACATTACGATCAATTATCTGCCCAGCCTTTTCTGGACATGATTTTATCTACTTAACTTATGACTTTGACTTACAGGTCGTTACTCAAAGTTTCCAATTCAGGGATTTTCGAAATATTGATATTGAAGCGTTAGAGTTAAATGTTAGAATCATAAATTGGGATACCATTTATAACCTGGCCTCGTCAGATCTTCAAGCCGATTTTCTCAACAAAAATGTTAAGAGGTTGTATGATAACTTTGTTCAGGTACGATCAAAAGTCGTAGAAGCGGCAAATCAACCTTGGTTAACGTTGTATATCCGTTCCCTTATGATAAAGCGTGATCTTGAATATAAGATTTGGGTACGATATCGACTATTAGAACTACGGCGCACTTATTACTCGCTACGTAACAAGGTGGTGACCGAAATAAGAAATGCCAAAAGGCGTAGTTTTTCAAATTACCTAAGCCATTTGCAAGTCTGCGAAACTTTGGTTTATGCAAGAGTAAATTGTGCCTCAGCTCTGAAATAGATACAAATATGCTGAACGAAAAATTTGTTAATTTTTGTGTTGAAACCTCAAGTGCTTCAAATTCTCATTATCATGAAGTTGCTGGGCCTGCGTCAATAGAACCAATTGCCATCTCTGGTTTCGGTTTTTCCTCCGTCGACTCTGCTGATGTTGTTGAATCAATTCTCTAAATTAAATCAAAAGCCGTTGGCATTGACGATATACACTGCCGCTCATCTGAATAAGTTCAGAAATATTTTCAACTCACTGTTGGCCTCTCTTCATATGTATTGCAATGACACATCTTTTTTATATATGTAATGAAAGAGCATCATTATGTGCTTGTTTTGGGAGAACAAAAATTGTCTTAAAGCTTACCGTTACTCTCCCACGGTAGTTAGACTAAATGTATTCATAAAAACAAGCATTTTTTTGGCTCATCTGAAAGGTTCAACAGCAAAAATTGCAGTTTGCGTTGAGTTTCGTGTTAATTGTAATCGAAATTTTATCTGCCAATAAAGTTAGTGTGTTTTTCCTATTAACGGTGAAAAGGGTCGCGGAAAATCTTTGAGCGAGGAAGAAAAAGGAAAAATGAAAGCATTTCGGCAACCAGGCCTAAGCCAACGACCTATAGCGAAGAAAATTAAAAGAAGTCAAAATTTGGTAGGCTGTTACTTGCGAAATATCCAAATTATGGAAAAAACATGAAAGGAGGAACTAATACCGCCACATCAATGGCTGATAGACGTGCTATCATCAGAGCAGCTTCTAATTCTCATGATTCCACGTCAAAAATAAAAATAAAAAAAAGAGGCTGGGATGCGACCCACACTGATAACTTCCCATTCCGTCTATCGATTTGTCTTGCTTAAAAGTTTGTCTAAATGTATCAATTCTTACCAAATTTGCGTTCTATTTGTTAAAACTATATTTTGTATTTTTACTTAAATGGCAACACAAACATTTGTTAATATTTCATTTTGTCAGTTCCTTCAGTTGCTACAATCGTGTATTCTTTTTCATTTCGTTCACTTGTTAATAAACCTTCGCCTAATACAAACGTCTTCGCCTTTTATTTCCTTAAGTCTAAATTCTAACAGGTCATGGGCCCAGGCCAAACCATTTGCTTTTTCTTAATTGATATATTTAACTAGTGCGTTATTTGATTAAAGTAAATCTGAGATTTATTTCCTTTAAAGTAATTATAATAAGCTGATTAAAATGAGTATTCCGGGTTTATTTTCCATCGAGAAATTGGATGACTCCAATTACGCCTCGTGGTCTGTCCACATGAAGAGCGTTTTAATTCACTCCGATTATTGGAATATAACTTCTGGAAGAGTTGTAAAACGAGAAGGCATGACTGTAGCCGAGAATGCATTGTTTGATGCAAAAGACTAGAAGGCGCTAGCGAGCATTATACTCTGCATCAGACCTACTCAGCTGAACCACGTGCGGCATTGTCTTACTGCGAAATCAGCGTGTGACACAATTAAGGAAATTTATCAGCCTTCTGGTCCTGCTCGCAAAGTAACCTTATTTAAAAAGCTTATGAATCTAAAATTGTCTGAGGGATCAAGTATGTTGGAGCACGTGAATGAGTTTTGCGAAACTATAGATAAGCTAGCTGAAATCGAGGTAAATGTGGCCGATGAGTTAATGGTTATTATTCTTCTTTCCAGTTTGCCGGAATCTTTTGAGAATTTCGTTGTAGCCATTGAAACTCGTGATACTTTACCAACTTTAAGTAAGCTCAAGGTTAAATTGCTCGAAGAAGGGGCAAGGAGACGAAAGAGAATTGATAAGACGTCAAGTGTTGGCGAGGGTCATCAAGCATATGTAGCTTGTTCGAATGCAAAAAAGAATTTCAGTTCTAAGAATAATTTTGGATCGAACGATTATACTAATACTGGTGGGTCTGGTGGAGCTAAAAGAAAGAAAAAGATCACAGGCAAGTGTTATAAATGTGGCCGTCGTGGACATTACGCTTCTAATTGTAAAGACAATAAAAGCGAGACACATATGCAACAATCGTTTTCAATTCTCGCTTCTGCTTCTACGAGTTATGACTTAGACAAAGATTCCTGGTGCGTTGACAGTGGAGCTACGTCGCACTTATGTTGTGATAAAAGTTTGTTTCTTCCATCATATGTTGAGCGAAGAGAAAAAATTGTTCTTGCAGGAGATAACTTTATAGAAGCAGAGGGGCGAGGAGATGTGTGCTTGAATTATAATGGTAGGCAAGTTAGATTGAAAAACGTGCTTTACGTCCCATCAATGAAATTTCATTTCTGTGAGCAAGGCTGTAAGCAACGACTTATCTGTTGTTTTTACCCGTGAATGCGCTTATATAAAAGACAAACGAGCTAACGTCATCATTAAAGCTTTCTTGTGCGGTGGCTTGTTTATATTTAAAACTAGTGTCAATAAGTGCATGCTAGCAAAAAATGATATCAATAATGCTTTTGAATGGCACAGCCGGTTTGGACATCTCAATTTCAACAGTTTAAGAGAGATGTCAGAGAAGCGATTAGTTCTTGGTTTAAAAATCGATGGTATTCCTCGAGAAAATAGTTGTCTCACCTGTGCGAAGAGCAAAATTTGCGTAAAATCGTTTCCGAGAATGTCCGTAAACCGCGCCGAAGGTCTTTTAGGCATTGTGCACAGTGACGTCTGTGGACCAATGAATACAACATCAATTGGAGGTGCCAGGTATTTTGCGACATTTATCGATGATTTGTCTCGATTTATTTTCGTCTATTTTCTTAAGACAAAAGATGAAGTTTTCACCGTATTTAAATCTTTTAAGGCATTGGTTGAGAAGCAGACGGGTACAAAAATAAAGATTCTTCGAAGTGACAACGGGGGCGAATATCTTTCGAAGGATTTTAACATATTCCTTGAAAAGGAGGGTATACAGCGTCAGTTGACTGTCCCCCACACTCCGCAACAAAACGGCGTAGCCGAACGAGCCAATCGTACGTTGGTTGAGATGGCTCGCAGTATGATGGTGCATAGCGGGGTCTATGCAGCTTTTTGGGCAGAAGCGGTTGCAACTGCAGCATATATACGCAACAGAGCCGCAACGAAATCTGTCATTGAAAAAACTCCTTTCGAATTTTGGACTGGTAAGAAACCAGTTGTATCTCATTTCCAAATTTTCGGTAGTTTAGCTATAGCCATTGATAAGACACAACGAAAAAAATTTCAACAAAAGGGTAAAAAAATGATAATGGTTGGGTATTCAGAGGTTTCCAAGGCCTACAGATTATATGACCCAGAATCAAGAAAAATAGTTGTGAGTAGAGATGCAATATTTATGCAAAATCCGTATGTCGATAAAAATTTTAATGAACACGCCGCTGGCCGAGCAGTGTTTGCGAACCCTGAAAAGGAAGACGATGTTGTTGGTGTTGATGTCTTTGGAACGGTTGATGACCGGGAAACTGCCGAAGCTGCTGAGATTGTTGACGTTGCTGGTGATGCCAATGCTAGCTCTTATGATGTTGAGGAAGATATTGTTGATGCTCCTGTTGAAGAAGGTGTAGCTGCTGATGGTGATGTTCCTATTCCAATGAATTCTGGAATTCGTAGTGGCAAGCGTGAACGTGAGGTCGAAGAAGAAGACGAAACCTTGATTGAAGACTGTCCTGAAAAAATTAGAGGTGGCAGAGGTAGACCTAGAATAATTCGCAACGGAAAAAGAGGACGCCCAAGAAAAGAATTTCCTCATGCACTTAATAAAATGGAAGAACACAAAATCCCAACTCCGGAGACGATTGAAGAAGCTCTTAACGGCATACATGGCAAAGAATGGAAGGCATCAATGCAGAAGGAGTATGATTGCTTGGTGAAGAATGGAACGTGGTCGTTAGTTGATCTTCCTGTTGGAGAAAAAGTAATAGGAAACAAATGGGTCTTTAACATTAAAAGAAGAGCAGATGGCAGTGTTGAGAAATTTAAATCGCGTTTGGTCGCAAAAGGTTGTAGCCAACAGTTTGGTGTCAATTTTGAAGAAACCTTTTCACCTGTTGTAAGGTACTCAACAATTCGAATGATTCTTGCGTTGGCATGTGAGAACGATTTACATCTGCATCAAATGGATGTTTCTTCGGCGTACTTAAATAGTGAACTTCATGACAATGTCTATATGAGACAACCCAAAGCGTTCGTCGATGAAAAATTCCCAAACAAAGTTCTGAAGCTTAATAAGGCGCTTTACGGCTTGAAGCAAAGCGGGCGTGAGTGGAATGAAAAATTAGATTCCGTCCTTAAGAAAATTGGGTTTACACCGTGTGCTAGTGAGCCGTGTGTGTACACAAAAAATCTGAAAGGTAACCTTAATATAATAGTTGTTTATGTAGACGATCTTATTCTAGGAAGTTCCGATCTAAATGATCTTAAAGAGATCAAAACGCAAATTTCTAATGAGTTTGAAGTCGTCGATGGCGGTCAACTTAAGTTTTTCTTGGGAATCGAAATAAATCGTCAAGGTGAAACCGGTCCAATCACAGCCTGTCAACGACAGTATATTTCAAATCTCTTGGACCAATATGGAATGAATAACTGCCGCCCAGTTTCCACACCATTAGATGCAGGATACCAAGTAAGCTGTTATGATGAAAGCTGTGAAAGGATTGACCCAACAAAATACCAGTCTTTGATTGGCGCTCTTATGTACCTCGCTTTCTCCACTCGACAGATATACTACATTCAGTTTGTAAGCTTTCGCAACGAAATATGGATCCCCATGTCGAGCATAAAGCTGGTGTTTGGCACATCCTCAGGTACCTTAAGAAAACTATTGACTTTAAATTACATTACTTTAAAACAGGAAAGCCAATTGAGTGTTTTGTTGATGCGGATTGGGGTGGTGATTCAAGTGACCGAAAATCTTTCACTGGAAGCAGTTTCGTTGCAGCAGGAGGCGTATTTTACTGGGAGTCTAAAAAACAAAATTTGGTAGCCTTATCCAGCACAGAGGCAGAGTACGTAGCTCTTTCAACCGCTGCTAAGGAGGCCGTCTTCATCAAAAAACTTCTCAATGAAATGGGTTTCCCAGATCGTGATCCTATGGTTCTTAACTGTGATAATCAGAGTGCTCAGCATTTGGTAAAAAACCCTGTTTACCATGCTCGCAGCAAACATATAGATATCAAGTACCACCATATTCGTGAATTGTATAAAAACAATTTAATTAAATTGAATTATGTTAGTACCAATGAAATGATGTCAGATATATTGACTAAAAATTTACCTAAAGTCAAGCATTGTAGATTTACCCAAGCAATGGGATTATATTAATAATAATTTATTATTGTTTATGATTATTTAATATTCCTTTTAATGTATGTAAACAAATATTTGAGTTGAGAAGGAGTGTTAAAACTATATTTTGTATTTTTACTTAAATGGCAACACAAACATTTGTTAATATTTCATTTTGTCAGTTCCTTCAGTTGCTACAATCGTGTATTCTTTTTCATTTCGTTCACTTGTTAATAAACCTTCGCCTAATACAAACGTCTTCGCCTTTTATTTCCTTAAGTCTAAATTCTAACACTATTTTTTGTAGATTTTATTTTTTTTTATGAAAAAACGGACTGTTGGATTTTTATAAAAAAATTACTGAATATAAAAAACAATATTTTCTGTGAAATAAAATAAGTTTGAAGCCAATATTTTTAATTTTTGAAAAGCTATTTGAGCCGAAAATCAATTTTTACCAACTTTTATTAATTTTTTTGTTTAGGTTTTTATTTTTTGTAAAAAAACTGTCAATTCGATTTTTCTCAAAATTTGTCCTAATGTTGAAAACAATATTTCTTATAAGTTAAAATTAGTTAGAAGCCATAATCTCAAATTTTTGAAAAGATATTTAAGTCGAAAATCAATTTTTACCAACTTTTGTAAAATTTTTTTTTCGGTTTTTAATTTTTTGTAAAAAAACTGTCAATTCTATTTTTTTCAAAATATTACTGAATGTTGAAAACAATATTTTTTGAAAGATAAAAGTAGTTTAAAGCCAATATCTCAAAGTCTTGAAAAGATATTTGAGTCAAAACTCAATTTTTACCAACTTTTTTTTATTTTTTTTTTTTAGGTTATTATTTTTTGTAAAAAAACTGTCAATTCGATTTTTCTCAAAATTTTTCCTACTGTTGAAAACAATATTTCTTATAAGATAAAATTAGTTAGAAGCCATAATCTCAAATTTTTGAAAAGATATTTAAGTCGAAAATCAATTTTTACCAACTTTTGTTAATTTTTTTTTTCGGTTTTTATTTTTTGTAAAAAAACTGTCAATTCTATTTTTTTCAAAATTTTACTGAATGTTGAAACCAATATTTTTTGAAAGATAAAAGTAGTTTAAAGCCAATATCTCAAAGTTTTGAAAAGATATTTGAGTCAAAACTCAATTTTTACCAACTTTTTTTTATTTTTTTTTAGGTTTTTATTTTTTGTAAAAAAACTGTCAATTCGATTTTTCTCAAAATTTTATCAGATGTCAAAAACATTATTCTTCGTTGCACAAAATTGTTTTGGAGATGAAATCATATTTTAGTCGTAAAATTTTCGAAGTGACAAATTTTTTTTTTCAGTTTTTTTGATTTATAAAAAAAACCGTTAATTGAATTTTTTTCCAAAAATATAATTATTTTGTATCACGTTACAATATATAATACAAAATTTAATTCAAGTCTCTAGCGTCATTGGTTCATGAGATATTTAGGGTTAACCAAAATTTTCACCTTTTTTTTAAACTGCTATGGTAAAAAAACCACCCACGCAATTTTCTTGAGAGCCCTTTCTGCATCTTTCTGCCTTATTATCTGTATAACAAAATTTATTTGAAGTCGATATCTCTTCTGGTTCTTGAGCTATGGACGACGAAAAAAACGTCGCGAACGTACGGACGTACGGACGTACGGACGTACGGACGTACGGACGTACAGACGTACGGACGTACGGACGTACGTACACACGCACGCACAGACATCTTTCTAAAAATCTTTTATTTCGACTCTAGGGACCTTGAAACGTCGAGAAATGTCAAAATTTTCAATTTGTCAAATCGGACCCATTACAATAACTTCCTATGGGAAGTTAATAAAAACCGGTGTCAATTGCAGTTTAGCTACGGTAAAACGCGTCATTAGAAGTGCTTCTCATTTAAAAAGAAAAAAAATCAGAAAAAACCACCACTTAACAAATCTAGGAAAGAAATTCGTCTCCAATTCTGTAGGAAATACATGCCGTGGAAGTCAGAGTGGCAAAAAGTGATTACCGTTACTCTCCCACGGTAGTTAGACTAAATGTATTCATAAAAACAAGCATTTTTTTGGCTCATCTGAAAGGTTCAACAGCAAAAATTGCAGTTTGCGTTGAGTTTCGTGTTAATTGTAATCGAAATTTTATCTGCCAATAAAGTTAGTGTGTTTTTCCTATTAACGGTGAAAAGGGTCGCGGAAAATCTTTGAGCGAGGAAGAAAAAGGCAAAATGAAAGCATTTCGGCAACCAGGCCTAAGCCAACGACCTATAGCGAAGAAAATTAAAAGAAGTCAAAATTTGGTAGGCTGTTACTTGCGAAATATCCAAATTATGGAAAAAACATGAAAGGAGGAACTAATACCGCCACATCATCAGAGCAGCTTCTAATTCTCATGATTCCACGTCAAAAATAAAAATAAAAATAAAAACCGGTGTCAATTGCAGTTTAGCTACGGTAAAACGCGTCATTAGAAGTGCTTCTCATTTAAAAAGAAAAAAAATCAGAAAAAACCACCACTTAACAAATCTAGGAAAGAAATTCGTCTCCAATTCTGTAGGAAATACATGCCGTGGAAGTCAGAGTGGCAAAAAGTGATTTTTTCAGATGAGAAAAAGTTCAATTTAGAGGGCCCTGACGGCTATAATTATTACTTTCATGACCTTCCAAAAGAGGAGCATTATTTAAGTCGGCTGCATAGCTGTGAAGGCAGTGTTATGGTGTGGGGAGCTGTTTCCTTCTACGGAGCCTTGGAGCTCCAATTTGTTACATCGAGAATTAATGCAAATTCTTATAAAGGTGTGCCAGAAAAGGCCTTCCCACAGATTTTTGACCTGTTTGGACCAATATCGTGGACATTCCAACATGATAATTCCCCTATCCATACAGTGAGGACAGTAAGGCAGTGGATTGAGAGCCAAAATGTGGAGATGCTGGTGTAGTGGCCCCCATACTCCCCTTACCTTAACATAATATTGAATGTGTGGGGACTTCTCTCACGTAAAGTATACGAGTCTGGGAGGCAATTCGAAGACAAAAAGTCATTAATCGCAGCAATTAAAAAAGCATGGTCAGAAATTTCGCTTTAATACCTGGAAAAATTGTATATATCCATTCCAAATCGAATTTACGAGACTATATTAAAAAGAGGTGCAACACTCAATATTAACTTCTGTTAAATAATTATACAACACAAAAGGGTAAAATAAATCTTTGAATTCAAATAATTTGTATTGTTTTATTCCATTTCATCCGTTGAACCTATTCAGATGAGCCAAAAAAAAATGCTTGTTTTTATGAATACATTTAGTCTAATAACGGTAAGCTTTAAAACAAATTTTTTTCTCCCAAAACAAGCACATAATGATGCTCTTTCATTGCATATATAAAAAAGATGTGTCATTGCAATACATATGAAGGGAGGCCATCAGTGTGGTGAAAATATTTGTGAACCTATTCAGATGAGGGGCAGTGTACATCCATTATTTCTCAAAATTTTACTGCCTATTCTTCTACCATACTTAACCCATATTTTTAACTTCATCATTAGGTCTGGTCACTATCCTATGCAATGGAAGCTAGCAAAAATCTTACCTATACCAAAAAATTCCAAAGGGATAGAGTTCAGGCCAATTGCTATTTTGTCCTTTTTGTCTAACGTCTTTGAAAGACTCATTCAGAAACAATTGAATAATTTTCTTAATGCCAACAATCTATTTACTCCTATGCAATCTGGTTTCCGGAAGAAACAAAGTTGTATCACTGCCCTAATCAATGTTATTGAAGACTTGAGGATGCCAATGGATAAAGATCATGTGTCATTTTTAGTCCTCTTAGATTTTTCGAAAGCTTTCGATTCAGTTGACCACACATGATTACGCAGTAAACTTATTAATGAATTTAATTTTTCTTCTGCGGAAGCAAACTTAATTTTTTCATACCTTACAGAAGAGTCCTGAAACCAAAGGTCGCTCGCCCCTCCCCTTCCCAATCCTTTACCCCCTCCTCCGTCAGATCTGTGCTATTATGCTGGCTGATGTCTCCTCACCCCCTGACTGTATGGTGTATAACTGTCTGTCATGCCTAGTTTCCTTCCTGGGACGCTTATGGCTTAATTGCTGTTCGTCTCTCCTTTCTCAAAACATATCCTTCCCTTAAACTTCCCAATTGGGCTGGATCTAAGGTGTTATACGACCCGTGCCGATGATCAGCCAGGCTGAGGGCCCAATTAAAAAACTAGCTCAGTCGTGAACGGAGTATCCGGATACCTGGCGACCTCCGGATTAACCAGCCTTATCTGTATACACGGATCTCTGTACAGATGGACCACCCCTTATCCGCTACTCGTGGGATTTCAAATGAATAAAACAAAACAAACAAAACAAACAAAACAAAACCAAAAAACAATATCGGCCAGCAGTACGACGGCAAAGTTGTCTGCTGTACCGGCCAGCAGTACGACGGCAAAGTTGTCTGCTGTTCATCCCTCTTCCACTGGTGCTGACATGGCTGTGGACACTCATAGCCCTGTTGTCGCCAGTGGAACATCGGATAATCCGGTAAAATTACCTTCTTCCTGTAGTGAGGCAGTTGTGAAGAACGGCTCCTCTACTACCACTGAGAGTAAACCTCTCAAATCGTCAACACCTCGAGTCGGAGGTAGCAGGGCTGTGATGCCAGGTCCTTCTACCTCCAAAGCAAAGGCTCCTAAAGAAGGTCCTGGGGGAGATGGGCGTAAGCTTAGACCCTCCAAGGCCTACTACAGGGACTTGCGTAATGCTAAGAGGATTCTCCAGACGTTTGGTGAAAAACTAGGCGCTGGAGGAAACTCTCAGCATGACGCTAAGATAGCTTGGGCCCAGAATTTCCTGGCCAAAAATAATATAAAGACCAGCCAAGACTCAACGTCGAAGCGACAAAGGTCCATGGAAGGTAGTGTTCCACTACCCAAACGCCCCAAGGTGCTAAACATCAGCACTTCAATCGACCCTCGCAAGGCAAAAATGTCCTTCAGTGACGTTCTGAAGGATAAAATGGTAGTCGCGATCATCGACAGAAATGATGTAGATGGCACGATCTCTGCCGAAAACTGGACATTGGCCAAAGGTCAGCTGGCCTTCAGTTTTATAGACATTATGTCTGACAATCCGGGACCACCGCCCATCACAAAAGATGGCGGCTGGCATCAGGGACACATCAAGTTGATGGTCTGTGATGATCAGAGGTCGTGCGACCTACTGACGCTGGCGGTCAGCCGACTTGGAGAGGTCTGGCCTGGTGCTAAGCTCGAGGTTGTAGCAAAGGAAGACATTCCTTGCAGACCAAGAGCTCGCATCACGGTTCCGGCCATATTCAAGGAAGCTGACCACGTTCTCAAGGTAATCCGGCTCTCCAATCCAACCCTTCCTACTCACAACTGGAAGGTTGCGAAACTAGAGGACGCAAAGGGACCCTATAAAGGTGCAATTGTGATCATCAATGCAGAGTCCCTTTCTCCTCTGGCGCAATCAAAAGGTGTGATTAGGTTTGGGTTTGATGAAATTACGCTAAGGGTCTACAAAAAAGATGGGGCCGAGGCACAAACCCTTCCCCCTCCCCCACCCACACAAGCGGAAACGGTTACTGAGGTGCCTGGCGCATCGGTCACACTTCCTTCATTGGAAGACGATGCATCTCAGGTACCCCCAGTAGCAGTGGAAGCACCAAACACCGACCAAGGTTTTTCCGCAATGGAGGCCGAGGTCTACGAAAGCGGAGATGAGGACATTCTGTTAGAATCGTCCTCTGATATGGATGACTCCGACATAACTGTGTTGGAGGCTGATCGGGAGAACAGTAGCGAAAATGCTGCGGTTACTCCAGATTAACCTCCAACACTCCATAAAGGCTTCGGCCTCCCTTCTTCTTCGCTTATCCAGCAGCGATGAAGATATCGTCCTGATTCAAGAACCCTGGATTGTTAAATCCATTGTTCGAGGAATCAGGACTCCCAAATACTGCGTGCTGTATGCATCAGGTGAGGATGAACCCAGATCTTGCATATTAGTAAAACGCAGCCTAAATGTATATTTACTCCCTAATTTCAGCGATCGAGATACCACCGCCGCAAGTCTGGAAACAGCCAGAGGAACATTCTGGCTGGCGTCGGCGTATCTTGGCCACGACCATCTTGGCCCTCTCCCGGGAGATACTCTGGAGAGACTGATAGCTGAATCACAAAGGCTCAACATCGGCCTCATCATCGGTAGTGACGCTAACGCCCACCATACAGTATGGGGTAGCACGGATATAAACGACAGAGGTGAGTCTCTTTTCGACTATATTCTTAACACTAACCTACTCGTAAGTAACGTTGGTAATGAGCCAACCTTTATTACTAAAAATCGACAAGAAGTTTTAGATATAACTCTTGTCTCCGAATTCATTAATAATAATATTTTAAACTGGAAGGTATCTAAAGATCATTCCTTTTCTGATCATAGATACATCCAGTTTGACTTTATAAATGAACCACCTTGCCAACCGATCTTTCGAAATCTGAAAAGAACAAATTGGCCAAAATATAAGAGAACGTTAAATAGTTTAATAAAACCTGAACTTTTTAATACTCCCTCCAACATCGAAGATCTTGACGACAAAGTCAATAATCTAACATTAGCCCTAAACAAAGCTCTAGATACTGCATGCCCTCTTATACAAGTAAGAGGTAAAAAGAAGCCACACTGGTGGAACTCAGGGCTGGATCCACTTCGAAAAGAATGCAGAAAACTCTTTAACAGAGCCAAAGCTTCTAGAGACATGTCTGACTGGGACTCATATAAAGAATCACTGAAGATTTATAAAAAAGAACTGAGGAAAACCAAACGATCGTCTTGGAGAAACTTCTGTAACAACGTGGAAGATTGCTCCGAAGCATCCAGGCTGCGCAAAATCCTCTCCAAAAATCCAATCATGCCAAGCTGCTTGAAAAACGCCTCTGGCCTCTGGACCAATTCAAGCGAAGAATCGCTCAACTTGCTACTAGACGTCCACTTTCCTGGTAGCTCTAATATTATTAATAATATTGCTTTTAACAATGGTGACAATACTCTACAACCCCCACAAGGTCTAGTCACTAGGGAAAAACTCAAATGGGCTATTAACAGCTTTAAACCATACAAATCTGCTGGTCCGGATGGTGTAATTCCAGCCGAACTGCAAGAAAATGCAAGTTTTCTAATACCCATCCTAGAAAACATCTTCAAGGGTTGCCTTAATTTGGCATACATCCCGATGTCTTGGAGACAAGTTAAAGTTGTCTTTATTCCAAAAGCTGGAAAATCCAGTCACGTTAACCCTAAAGACTTAAGACCCATCAGCTTATCATCATTCCTTCTCAAAACTTTTGAGCGTTTGATCGATATTTACTTAAGGGAAAGTATTGATAAGTCCCTCCTTTCAAAGGCTCAACATGCCTACAACAAAGGGAAATCAGTTGAAACGGCTCTACACAGTATAGTACGTACAATCGAATATTCCCTCCATCATAAAGAGTACACCTTAGTTGCCTTCTTAGACATAGAAGGTGCATTTAACAATGTCGACACATCTGCAATTGCACGTGTATTGACATCTCTGAAGGTAGATAAGTCGATCAGCGAATTGATCAATCAGATGCTGATAAGCAGGATTATCAATTCAAAAATGGGCGATTTTACTACACAAAGGGGTGTCAGCAGAGGTACGCCACAAGGTGGTGTCCTATCCCCTCTCCTCTGGAATTTAGTAATAAATGAATTACTAACTACTCTAGAAAGAGAGGGATACAGAGTGTTTGCCTATGCGGACGATGTTGCTATTGCAATAACGGGTAAACATCCCAATATACTAAAAGAACTCTTACAAAACGCTTTAAATAAGCTCACCAGATGGACTAATCGGTGTGGACTAGGTGTTAACCCTCAAAAAACCGACCTTGTCCTCTTCACAAGGAAATACAAAGTCCCACACATTGACCCTCCCCTCATAAACGGTGTACCACTTAAATTCTCTGATCAAGCAAAATACTTGGGTCTCATTTTAGATAAGAAATTAAGTTGGAAACCTAATATTCAAGAGAGAATAAACAAAGCCACAGTAGCCCTGTTCTCCTGTAAAAAGGCCATTGGTAATAAATGGGGCCTACAGCCCCGAATTACGCACTGGCTATACATCTCGGTCATAAGACCGATCCTTACTCATGGAATAGTGGTATGGTGGACGGCGCTAGATACAGCGACAAATCGCGATAAACTCAGCAAAGTCCAACGAACAGCCTGCCTGTGTATGGGAGGAGCACTTCGCTCCACCCCCTCCGCTTCACTAGATGTTCTGTTCCATCTAATACCGCTGGACTTTTTCAGCAAGCAAACGGCCGCTAATACTGCCATACGGCTTCAGGCCTCCTCTCTGTGGATCAATAATGGAATTGGCCACACCACTATTTTGAACTCGTTCAGAACTATAAATAGTAATATTGACTACACCATACCCCATCCTCAGTTCAACAACTATAGCTTCAAAGTGACTATACCTCCCAGGTCTTCTTGGGAGAATACATCATTTTTGGACGATGGTCCTATAAACTTTTACACAGACGGATCAAAAACGGAGGATGGGGTTGGTGGTGGCGTATACTCAGATAGACTTAACTTAAGTCTCTCCTTTCGTCTACCCGATCATTGTAGCGTGTTCCAAGCTGAAATCCTGGCTATAAAAGAAGTCCTATCCTGGCTTAGAGAAAACGTAATATCAACAAATGATATACGCATCTTCTCGGATAGCCAAGCTGCGTTAAAATCCTTAGACTCTGTCTCTACAAATTCACTAACAGCCCTTAATTGTCGATCATCTCTTACGGAGATGGCTACACAGTTCAACATTCACCTTTTCTGGGTGCCGGGCCATAGAGACATTCCAGGAAATTGCAAAGCTGACGAACTTGCAAAAAGCGGAACAACTTTACCTCTGCTGGCTCACAATGCTAGCATAGGTATCCCCTTAGCTACATGTAAACTCATGCTAAAGCAAGATACCATAGATAAAACAAACTTCAGGTGGAATAACACCACCACCTGTGTAGCGACTAAACGAATTTGGCCTAATCTTAGCGCCAAGCGCTCAAAACAATTAATCTCTCTGAGTAGATTGCACATTAGCTACGTTATAGGTGTCCTGACTGGGCACTGCTTAATAGGAAGACATGCTATTCGACTTGGAGCCCCTGCAAATGATTTTTGTAGGAGTTGCATGGACGAAGAAGAAGAGGAGACAATCTCTCATCTTCTGTGCACATGCCCTGCCTTATCACAAAGACGTAGAATCCATCTTGGAGACTACTACTTTAACGATACCAGTGATCTAAAAAATTCAGACATTACTTGTCTCCTACGCTTCATTCGAAGCTCCAATTGGTTCAACGAGTTAAGCTGATTAACTGATCCATGTGGTATCACAACGGACCATACTTTGGTCTAAGTGTGTTGGACGTCCCAAACCAACAGCCACTTTAACCTAACCTACAGGTAGATCACAAGCTGTGGAAATAAATGGGGCGCTATAATTTCCTTCCTGTAAAGGCTTCTTTATTTAAATAATAATTAAGTTACAACGTCTGTTCAAATTCAGCTCAAGAATAATAATAATAATTGAAAACATCAAAATAATAATTTATATAAAAAGGTGTTCTAATGTTTTTTAGATTACAAACAAGTAAAAAGAAGACTAAATGTATAGTTATTTCCCGAACACTTCTTGATCGTATTGTCATGAACCATATCCCGATAGAATTCGTTGAGACGGCTAAAAATTTAGGAATAATATTAAATCGTTTTTTAACATGGGACAACCACATTAACACCATAGTTGGTAAGACTTATGGAGCCCTGCGTCCATTGTTTGCGGCCCAGCTTTATACTCCCATAAAAACGCGTCTTTTACTTGCCAAAACCTTAATAATACCAATTCTTACTTATGGATGCGAAATTGTTTCTTCTTGTAGTTACCAAAGTAAACGAAAACTTACAGTCGCATTCAACAATACTGCCCGCTATATTTTTGGACTTCGAAGATATGATCACATCTCAGAAATTTCAAATCATATTGTAAACATGTCATTTGAAAACATGCTCAATTTTCGGACATTGTCCTTGCTTTCTGATATCCTACTTTCACAGACACCTCGCTATCTCTTCGACAGAATACGACGAACCTCATATGTCAGATCATTACAACTTTTCAGCCCACGTTACTCTTCTCTTACTTCTGAACGTCAATTTTATGTTAATAGCATTCGGATTTGGAATGCCTTGCCAAGATCAATAAGGGAAATACGTGATGCTGTCAAGGCAAAACTCGAAATCAAAAAATACTTGTCAAGATCGTAATTTTATACATATATCTAATAATTATTAGTTGAAATGAAATGAACAACAAATGAATCATTTAACTCAAATTTGTAAATATGTATGTACATACTATGTATATAAATTTGTATATTATTTTATAACGATTAAAAACTATTGTTTCAATTAAAATTTAATACTTTTATAAAAAGCCCTCTGCAATGTAGTACCTTTTATATATAGTTCCATATTTTTGTTTAATACTACACTTATCACTAGCTTATAAGATATCTAATCTTAAAGTGTATAAGTTTTCGAAATTGAAATATAATAAATAATGTAAGTGAGTTTCAAACTCGTTTAAGGATTTATAATATACCTGCCAAATTACATCGATTCCATTGTGATCTTTCATACAGAGGAGAAAACAAGCTGCAATTCTTGGATCTTTCATTAAATTTGCATACTTTACACTGCTTCTTTCAGTAACAAAAATCACATCGCCATCTAACAGTCCCCGATATACAATAGTACGGTTTAAAGTACCAAATTCACTGAAATAAGAAAAGCGATACAATTATTTATTTGAGCACGTACAAATTTAGATTTCAACAATAAATAGTTTTTCTTTTCAGGCTTTTTTTGTGTAATAAGCATACAGCACCCTCAAGCGGGATCTTTAATACCCTTATATTATGCTTGTGCACAAAGTTTTGAATTCCTAAGAACTGCAATGACCGGGAAAGAAAGAGCGTAACAAGGTATTCCACATTCGCTTGGACTCACCGAGTCAAGATAGCACTACATAACCCGTTTTTAAAAACCTAAGAAAACAACATTTTATAACTGTTTTATTTCCACAGTATGATCTTTAATTAATTGCATACTTAGGTTAGGTTCGGTTAAAGTGGCTGTCCATGATGAAATAGGACACACTTAGGCCAGTTTAATGGCCCATTGTGATACCACATGAATCTTGAGGCTTTCTCCTAAGCTCAATGAAACCAGTTTGAGTCCCTTACGAAACGTGAGAGGCTGATTATGCTAATACGATTTAGAAGAAGAAGTTATAGAAGAAGAAGAAGTTATAGAAGAATTCTCCTAGGTAATTCTTGCGTTTTTGAGCTAGAGCAGGGCAAGTGAAGAACTGTTTCCTCCTCTCCCTCGTCCATACAGCTTCTGCAAAAGTCATTTGAGAATACGCCTAGCCGCGTAACGTGCTTTCCTATTAGACAGTGTCCGGTTATAACACCTATTATCGAGATTATATGCGATCTGCTGAGAGATAGCAAGCACCTTGATCGCTTTAAATCTAGTGTTGGCCAGATGTTATTTGTGACCTGACACGTGGTGATGTTGTTCCACCTGGTGTTTGTCTTCTTCATAGCGTCCTGCATTAGCAATAGTTTACAAGTAGCGATTGGTATGCTAGCATTTGCCAAACGTGGTAGAATGGTTGTACTGTAACACGCCGTTCCTGGCGAGTTCATCTGCCTTACAATTGCCTAGAATGTCTCTATGGCCTGGCACCCAGCAAAGGTGAATATTAAACCACTGTGCTATCTCCATTAGAGATGATCAGATGATAGTTATGGACTGTTATAGAGTTTCTAGAGACAGAGTTCAGAGATTTGATAGCGACCTGAATATCTGAGAAGATACGGATATCTGATGTTGATATCACGTTTTCTTTAAGCCAGGACAAGACTTCTTTTATTGCCAAAAGTTCCGCCTGGAACACGCTACAATGATTGAGAAGTCGGAATGAGAAACTTAATTTCAGTAGGTCAACCCTTTCATTTGTTTTTTATCCATCTGTGTAAAAGTGAATTGACTCGTCTTCCAAGAATGCCATATCCTCCCAGAAAGATCTGGAAGGTATAGAAATCTGGAAGTTTCTGTCGAATTGCAGTTGGGGGATGGTGTAGTCTGTGTGCTTTGGAATTGATTTTAAATACTTAAGAATTACGGAGTGGCTAATGTTGTTGTTAATCCACTGCGACGAAGCTTTGAGGCGAATAGCAGAGCTTGCAGCAATTTGTTTGCTAAATATATCAAGAGGTGTTAGGTAGAGTAAGGTGTCCAGTGCCGCAGATGGGGTCGTGCGAAGCGATCGGTCTAATTACCGATGTGTATAGCCAATGCGTGATTCTGGGTTGTATGCCCTATTTATTACCGATGGCTTTTTTGCAAGAAAGGAGGGCTACAGTAGCTTTTTTGACTCTTTCTTGTACATTGCGTTTCCAATTTAGTTTTTTATCTAAAATAAGACCCAGGTACGTAGCCTCGTCTGAGAATTTTAATTGGATTCATTTAATATAGGGATGGTTAAAAAATGGAAATTTGTATTTCCTCGAAAATAAGACTAAATCGGTTTTGTGTGGGTTAACACCCAGTCCACACCGATCAGCCCGAAGTATTAGTCTGTCTAAGGCATTTTGTAAGAGTTCTTTTAAGGTATGAAGGTGCTTTCCTGAAACCGCTATAGCAACGTCATCCGCATAGGCGATCACTCTGAAACCCTCCGCATCCAGACTAGTTAGGATTTCATTCACTACTAGGTTCCAGAGGAGAGGGGAAAGAACACCACCTTGCGGTGTCAGTAGGCATGTTGAGACGAAGACAGAAGTCTTGTATCAATACTTACCCTTAAATGGATATCAATCAATCTTTCCAAGGTCTTAAGAAGGCATGATGATAGACTTATAGGTCGCAGATCTTTAGGATTAACTTGCGAGCATTTACCTGCTTTGGGTATAAAAACAACTTTAACTTCTCTCCATGCCGATGGAATATGGACCAGGTAAAGACAGCTGGTAAAAATTGCCTCAAGGCAATAATGTCTGATGTTTTTTGTAGTTCGGCTGGTATTATTCCATCTGGTCCTGCAGATTTAAGTGGTTTGAAGCTGTTGAGAGCCCATTTTAGCTTGTCCCTTGTGATCAGACCTTGTGGATATGTTGTATAGGAACTTGAACGTATATGATTGTTGCAAGTTTCGGTAAGAGAACTACCAGGAAAGTGAGTATCCAGTAGTAAGTTCAGCAATTCAATACTTGAATTTGTAAAGGAACCGTCTGTATTTTTCAAGTAGCTTGGCATCGCTGGATTAGTTGAAAGAATTTTCCGTAACCTGGAGGCTTTAGAAGTTTCTTCTATCGTGCCACAGAAGGATCGCCAGGAAGATCACTTAGATTTCCTTAGTGCCTTCTTGTAAATTCTTAGGGATTCTTTGTAAGAATCCCAGTGAGAGGCTAGTCTTGTGGCTTTAGCTCTGTTGAAAAGCTTCCTACATTCTCTTCTGAGCGAGTCAAGCTCTGAGGCCCACCATAGTGGTTGCCTCTTTCATTGACTTTGTTGTCAAGTTTGCTAGCGTTAGAAGAAGGACTAGATAGTCCATGCATACATACTTAGTTTTCCCAATTTCACAAAGTGTAGTGCTACATATCAGTTTTTTCTTAAATGGTTTTGTTTTCGACAACTTATTTACCACAAGAAAGCTACAATTGACTGATTACTCAGTTTTTTAAATTCCGAAAACTGTAGTGCTAACTTGTCAGTGGTAAAGAACGAACTTCGGTACTTGACAATACGACTGAAGTTGGTCTCGAGGGTATATTGATGATTCCTAGAAGTAGTAGCGAGTATTATGGTTGAATTGCTTGAGGGAAGGAATGCAACTGGCTATTTAACTAAAGCATAATCCGTTAAAATAACTGTAAAAAAAATCTTGAGACAAGAATACGACGGTGTCCAAGCGATCTAAATAATTCAACAATGATGAGACTTAAGTAAGTTGCTCTAACACTAGTCCAGAGATGGGAATTATACTTAAGCTTTGGACATAAATATAACAGAGGGGAAGAAATCTTGCATCGTCTTAGGAAGCGACATTTTTGGTGGCATCTTGTGTCATCCTTCCAAAAGAAGTAATTGGAGATACATAGGTACACATACTCATAGGTTTTCGGACTCCATTATGTAAGCCCCATTGTTGGATAGTGGCAAAGGTGGTACACTTTATTTTAACGTCAGTAGGCAGCATTGATTTTTTGACGCATTAAATTGTACTCGATTTTTGGTTCTATATTTACCTATGATGTCTAGGTAAGAATTTAATGAACTTATCATACATTGCCGTTAAAAGTTGAGGGTAGTATCATCGGCAAAGCAGGTTAGTGGATTAGAAGTATGCCAATATTAAAAATGAGAAAGAGTGTCGGCAACAGAACCCTGGGGCACACCAATATTTATTTGTGTTTCGCAGACTGCAATCCATTTAATATTAAAAAAATAAATTGGGTGGCGCAACAGTCCGTTAAGAACTAGGGCCTAGTGACTTACAACTCTCAACCAATCGTGTGTGCGAGTACTGTTGTCAGGGATTGAGGGGACCTACAGTTTTAAGCCGAATCCGAACGGCTAATTTGAGAAAGCACTCTTGTAGAATTTGTCAATTCCTCGCAAGAGGCAGTACCCGTGAAGAATACTTAAGATGACATAGGCAGGGATCGAACCCAGGACCTCTGGCATGACAGTCCAACGCACTTTTTTTTTTTTTTTTTTTTTTTCAAATTCATTTTTATTAATTCATTCTTAAGACTATCTTAAAGCTAGACAAAAATTCATAAAACTAGCCTAATTATCCATAACTTACAACTAACTTACTGGTCCCATACGGACACTCTAAGTTAAACAATAATACTGAATGCTAATGTCTTTCGGCCCTAAGATCTATTTAACTTCAATTCATTTTATTTATTTGTGTATTCATTAGAAAAATTAGCAAAAACTAATGTCAATATCCTTTTTTATTTTTACTTAAAAACTACTTAAAATAAGGTCCTTAATATAAAACTTAAAGCTAACTAAAACTACCTATTCTACCTATAAACTACTTAAAACTAGAACAACCACAGCAGCAAATCTAACTATCTAACGTTTTTTGTTTTTCATATTTTGTGTTTTTTTTTTTATTTTTATTTTTTGATTATTCCATGATTTTTTTTTTAATTTTTTCTTTTTTTTTTTTGTATTTTTTTGTATTTTTCTTTTTTGTATTTTTGTATTTTTGTATGTTTTTTTTTGTGCCACCATGCCTATTCTACTTAAAACTAAACCCTAAAACTATAAAACAAGTATGTAAGCCGGCCAAGGCTTTAAACCCCATCCCGACTACTCACTATCAAGTGCCGATTGAAGCCACCAAAACTGGCTCTCCTGCTTCACCCTATCAGTTCGGTCCCTTTCGGACACATCCCTACTGAACCGAAGGAGCTCTGCTCCGCCTTGTGCCATGACGTCCCGATTGTACAGGAGTCGCCTATCCACGGTTCGTCGTCTGACGTGGTAGATTAACGGAACCGCCAATCAATTCTGTATCAGACCGCATCTATCTAAAAAGAGGAATGCCTCTGGTGGAATGAAGCCGCTCAAGCGTGCACTTTCAAAATACTCGTCGTTCGGATAGAACGCCCCGAAAATTAAATTGTTGGTCGAAGACATAGCTCTTGCAATGTGACCTCGAACGAGTTTTATCACGAAATTGTCAATTCTGTTGATTCGAGCCCCGTTGTATAGGACCTCGTTGGAATAGTAATGCACGTAAGAAGATTCGGCTGTTCGATATAAGCCGGTACAGCGTCGTAAACACTGCCGCTCGAACACCCGAAACTTCTCCATCTGGGAAGGGGCAACGTTGAACCACACAGGACAACCATAAACGATCATCGGCCGTATGAGGGCCATGTAGCAAATTACCTTCACTCTGGGGTCAAGCCGACTGCTGTAAAACAGCCGTTTCGTCAGAGCGAAGGCTCCTCTGGCCTGGTCAGAGCAGCATTTATATGTCTGTCGAAATATAAATACTGATCTAACCAGATACCGAGGTACTTCACTACACTTTTGCTCGCTAATCGCTGCCCGTGAAGATCAACGATAACCATCTTGCGCCAATTCTTGCACGTATCCCTCGTGGCCCTAGCCAACGGAGTCCGGAACAGAATTGTCTCCGACTTATGGACATTTATTTTCAGTTTCCAGTCGTCGCAATATCGCTGAATCTTGTCGAAATCACGCTGCAAGAGAATTCTAATAACCTCAACCTTTCGGGCCGTTCTGTACGCAATAAGATCGTCGGCGTACGCAATTGCCTTTGTAAGACTACCTATCAGATCGCTGGTGTAAATGCTGAAGAGAATCGGCGAATTCACCGCTCCCTGTTGAAGACCATTTTTAATTAAGAATGTTGTGGTAGAAGTTACATTGCCAATTTTGACAACAAACTTTCTACCGTTAAGCATATCATAAAGTATATACAACAATGGCTTGCTTATGCCAAGCCTGCTCAGTTTTAGGTAAAGACCCTCTAACCATACGGTGTCAAAGGCCTTTTCCAAATCAACCAGAACAGCACCTGTGCATTGTTGTTTTGTTTTATTCCATTGGATATCAGAAACGAGTTTAGACGCAGCATGAATTGTGTCATGACCCGCCTTGAACCCGAACTGTTTATCCGGAATTATTTTGTTGTCCGCAGCCCACTTAGTCAGAGCCCTATTAATGATTTTTTCGAAAACTTTGCTGATGCTCGGAAGAAGACTTATCGACCGAAGATTTGACGGGTTGGAGTTGTCCTTTCCCTTTTTCGGGAGAGGATGAACCACAGCGGTTTTCCAATGCACTGGATAATATGCATTATTCAGTGCATTATTGAAGAGTGTGGTGTAAATGTCAATTGCCTCCATCGGTAAATGTCTTAGTACAACGTTGGATATACCATCGACACCTGCTGACTTTTTATTTTTTATTGAGTTGAAGATGAGCTGAAGCTCAATCTTCGTCACTAGCAGGGGACTTGGTCCCGTTTGCTCGGCGATTATGGCATTTGCCAAGGAATCGTCATAGAACCGCATAAAACCGCGGTTCTCAGATCGCCAATGTGTTATATCATTTCGAAGGTAAAAGTGATTAAGTATGATCTGTTTTCCAGGTCGTGGTTGGGGCGAATGCTAACATTCACCTTGTACACTTGCTGGAAAGCAGCTCCCACCGCCTCCACTTTTTCCTTCGGATCTTCAATTATATAAAAGTCATCGTCAAAGATAGCTTCTTCTGGATCTATTTGCGCTGTCATGAGTACGTCTCTGTTCTCTTCAGTTCTTTGGAGTTTCAGACACGGAAGGTCATTGTCGTTCTTTTTCCTGAATATCTTGTTGATTTTCGGGAACATACTAGGGTCACTGGAATTAACTGACCGGATCTTGCGGTCCCAGTACTTGTTAATTGATAACTTGTAGTTCTCCTTAATCAACAGATTGACATTTTTTATTGACGACTTCAGTGTCCTAACCTCCAAGTCGTGTGGGTCTGTAAGTCGTCTGTACAAGTTTTTGAGTCTTGTCAGTAAGCCACTCTTGTGCCTACGTAGTGCGTCAATAGTCGCGTTTCTGTAAGCGTCCATTTGGTCCCGTTCTTTGTACTTTGGTATTGTCCGTTCCATTGTTCGTTTTATTGTTTCGTCCATCTGTTGTAAATGTTGGTCAATTTCTGTATTTGTCAGGTTTCTGTTGTTTGGTGGGGCTATGTCACTCGAACGAAGTTCTCTCGCTAGGGCGTTGGTGAAACGAGGCCAGCGCATCTTACTGTAATTGTAAGAATGCGTTGCAACGTATTCCTCCAACTCCACGCGTTCGTTCGGAATCTGCATTACAGCAGCCAGTCCGCAGTGATCACTGTCGTACTCGATTGTCTGTAAGCAGTTTCGAGGGTGATTACCCACTTTGTCTGTAACTGTCAGTCTTGTGTCGTACAGCAAAAGATCTAGAAAGGAGTCGCTTCTTGGATACGATGGCTTTTCAGTAGCCAGCAGGTCGACGCCATATTCAACGCTGTAAAGATTCATCAAATTAAAAAGATGGTTACCTCTGGGATTACTATGTTGATTTCCCCAATCTTCATGTTTTGCGTTCAAATCACCGGCCAAGATGAAATAGTTTTCTTCCAAGCTCAGTTTCAGTTCCCTAAAAAGAATCTCGAGTTCTGAAGCAAAGTAAGTAACCTGCGGAGCTCCAGCCGCATAAGCCGCAATCATATACATCCGCTTCCCTTGAGTGAGAGAGATGCATACAACGCAAACTTCTAGCGTCTTGAGCTTTCGCAATTCATTGTTGTATATGACTTTATAATTAATGCCTTTTCGTATTAAGAGAGCGACACCACCCCCTTGAGTGGAGTCGGGCCGGTCTCTTCTTACGATATTGTAATTTTTATGAGTCAATTTGTGTTTGTGGTTTAGCTTAGTTTCGCTAGCCATAAACACATCGGGACTGTAGTCTTTCAACAATTGGAACATATTGGCTCTTCGTTCAATCCTAATCAGTGAATTTACATTCACAGCTAGGACTTTTAGGCGCGTCTCCGGCAGCGCGCCCATTATGGTCTAAATTGCGCCAGGCCAGGCAACAAAGAGTAGAGATGATCTACCCTTTTGCCTTGCTCCTTTATCTGACTTTGCAGCCCTGTTAGTTGACCTTGAATGTTCAACAACAAGGCTACAATGTCAGGCTGCACCTCTGGTGCCTTAGGCACAGGGGCCTTTGGGGCAACCGTTGGTGGAGCCTGTCTCGTGTTCCCATTCCCTGACACCATTTGGGCGTAAGAGAATTTGGGATCCACGAATTTTTGTGTTGGAGCCTGTCGAACTGTTCGACTTCCTTTGGCTTTTTGACTGGCCTGTTTTTGTTTCATTTGCTGGACCTTAGGGCAACCCCTATAGTTAGCCGGGTGCCCTTGGTTTCCACAGAGGACACACTTGAGCTGGGTTAAATCCTCAACCCGCTCATTCCCCAGCTTGCATTCTCCCTCTTTGTGGGTTTCGGAGCACCTGACGCAGCGCAACTGCATATTGCAGTTGGCTCCGGCATGGCCGAACCTCTGGCACTTCGTACATTGTAAAATGTCGTCGTGCCTTTTTAATGTCTCCCAGTGTATGGCTTGATAGTCGAGGCATTTGATTTCCCTCAGACTCTCAAAACTACTTTGGGGCGATAATGTTACGAGGAACATTGTCAGCCTGTAACCCCCTCGCCTGGACTTCACCGTAGTGAAAGGCTTGACCCCGATAAAATCGAGATCATCATTGGCATTTTCACGGAGCTCAGCTAAGAGCGCCTCCGGTTCCGTGCAGGAACTTATGCCCTTTAGAAGGACCGTCTTAAATTTTTCGGTTTTAGGCGTGTAGCTGAAGAACTCAGCTGTGGCCTCTTTTAATAACCCTTTTACTAACTTGTAATCGGCCAGTGAGAAACACTGGACCGAATAATTCTTTTCTTTTTCGTTTACAATTTTTATGAGAACTTTGCCCTTAGTGGCCGACTTACATACCTGTTTTATGTCGTCCAGGTCAACTCTGTGTGTCCTTATTGGTGGCACTTTCTCCTTCTTGGGCTGTGGTTGTTTCTGGTGTTGCTGCTGCTGCTGTTTTTGCTGCTGCTGTTTCTGCTGCTGCAGCTGTTTCTGCTGCTGTTGTTGCTGCTGCTGTTGTTGCTGCTGCATTGCTTTAGTTGAGGTCGATGGGCCCTCAACATTTGGACCTGTCACTGCTGATATCGGTTTTTTCTTTTGCTCCGCTCCTGTGTTTTTGGTAGCGGGCTTGGGTTGTGGTTGTTTCTGCTGCTGTGGTTGTTGTTGCTGTTTTTTTTGCTGCTGTTGTTTTTGCAGCTGTTGTTTTTGGGCTGCCTCTTGCTTTCGGCGCGCCTCTTGTTTCAGCTTAAGCTGACTGAGGAGGGGCCCCATTTCTTCCTTGAGCTTGTTGAGGCTTTGCTCGTGCTGGCTGATGGCTGCCTGTTTGACTTGCAGGGCCTGCATCAGTTCTCTTTCTTCTTGGAGGTCCGCCTCTACCTCCAAAGCCTTGTTTGTTGGCGGGACTGGCTCTGGCTCTGGCTCCGATAGGATTAAATCCCTATTCGGAGACCTGAAGTGCCCCTCTCCACCTTCGGAAATGTATTCCGTTTTCTCAGACTCGGCGTAGTCTGAGAACTCACTCTCAGTGGTGATTCCTCCCTTACCCCTGTCCATATCTTTTCGCATGTCTCGCCGCTTGGCGGAGTTGGCCCTCTCCACTTTATTTGGGCTATGCTTCTTTAGCCTCCTCTTTTGGTTCGTTGTTGCTAATGTCGACTGGTCAGATGTTGTTGCTGTTGTTTGTGGTACTGTTACTGGCACCACCGTAACATCGCCTGATGTGTTTGCAGAGGTATCTTTCGATACCCCCGCTTTCTTCTCCTTTACCATTCGCTTCTTTTCCCAATCGATGAAATCAACAATTTCTCGATTGTGAAAAAAAGCAGAAATGCTTCTCGTTGACTCTGCCTGGGACTCGAACCCACGACCCTTCGCTTTGTCTGCAGACGCCACCTCCACTGGGCTACCGATGAGTTATATTAAACAGTGGCCACTTGCCAACTTTACTAAACTGAGACGATTGCACTTATTTAACTTGAAAATAAACGATAATAATACTTCTTCACGATGGAAGTCAAAGAGCGACTGAGTCCAACGCACTAACCATCATGCCACGGCAATCCATTTAATACTAAACTAATATTTAACGAATTAAAAGCTAATTACTAATCCAATGAAGAAGGGGGGATTCATGAAAACCGAAGAAACATTTTTTCGATAAAAGAAACTGATACCAAAACCCTATCACATCCTTTTAAGTGCAATAGTCTTACTTTTTCGAAAACGATGTAAAGATTTGCTCCACTGTTCGGTGGGATGAACCATGTGACCGGTCATTAAGAATTCTTCAGTCTTCGAGATATTTCATGAGCTGAAAGCTAATCAACGTTTCCATAATCTTAGAAGGCAGCTACGGCTTTTAAAAAACACCTCTTGTCTTGAGAACAATAGCGTGGATGCCATCAGGATCAGCGGTGGGTGTTAAGATATCTTATGACTCTGACTAAGGTACGTGAGCGAAAGACGATAGGCCCCAAATAATCACTTACGCTCTTAAGTACAGGCAAAATCGTAAGACACTATGGCAGCTTTGAATTAGTGGCGAGATGCCTAGCAGTGAGATTAGTTTCTCTATAGAACCCAAAAATGTAGTCTTTGACAACGAGCATAGGAAACGAAGAAGAGGAAGAATTCCTCATGTTTTTTCAAATTTACTGCCCTTGGAACAATGCAGTTTTGTTTGCCTTAATTGTTGGTCATTCATGAATTTGGTCCGTCTTTTGTTTCCGTTTTTTTCTCAGTTGGGTTGGCTTTATAATAACAAAAAACTTACTTCTAGAACCCTTATAAAATCCTTAAAGCTTAAATCAAATTATGGCTAATGGAAAAGGATCGAAAAATAATTTATTTTATCATTGTATTCGTGCTAATTCTTGTAAGTGGATCTATTTTAGGTGTCAAATTTTCATAAAAAATTGTTTTCTATTGATGTACTTAAAAAGAAATTGACAAGTGACGTTAAATTTTGTGAAAAAATTGAACTTTAGAGACCAATTGAGAATGAAGATCCTACAATTTTGACAGAAACAGGAGATGTAATTTAATTTTATAACCATGTGGTTAAGTAAAGTGCATAGGCTGATGTTTCGAGTCTTTGTTTAAAGAGTGTTCTTTCGTTAAGATAAAAAAAACTCATTCGAGTTCATATTTATTTATGTATGCACATGCACAATATAATAAAATATTCTATTTTTACAATTCAACTTACTCATCAATTGTAGAAATACTCATGGGAATAAAGTGTTCCTCAGACTTTGCTGTTTTGTAAGCTGTTAATATATTTGAAAACATCTCAACTGGATCTTTTGGTGTATTTTCAATAAAAACCATCTTTGGTGACTGGATAGAAGAATAGTTTCAAGAAAACTTTATAGAAAGATTATTTATTAATTAACTTACATCCATTGCTGCAAAATTAAAAAAAAAAAGATTTTATATTGATTCACCAAAAACGATACCTAAAAATAAAAAATGTATAACTTATTATTATTTATGAGTGATTTATTTAAATGCATTATTTGTATGAAACAGTTTTTGTAGTGTAGTGGGTAACAAATATAAGAATGACTTTTAATACGGAATATACGAAATATGAACAAACTTAAACCATAAATAAGTTTATTTCTTAGAACAATCACTTTTATCACAATTAACAAAATACAAATACAATTACGAAATCGTCAGTTTTTCTCAGATTCATTTTATTTAGATAATGTGATCGAAAACAAGAGCATGTTTGTAGTCTGATAAAAATGGTTAATTTTTGTATTGCCTGCTTTTAAGATTAAAATATTTTCTTTTAAACCATTGCATTGCTTTGTATATATGTATATACGTGAAAGTACTACCATTGTATATATGTATATGTACATTCACAATGTCTATTCAATATGTCAATTTATGGATTTTGTCACTTTGTATAAGAAATTATTCATGTTCCCATTGTCCCCGAAACAAATTTTCAATTTTATTATTAAAAGAAATTGAAAGAGTAGATATGCAATCAAAAATTTAGTTTTAAGCTGTTTTCTGGGGAAATGTATAGATTAGTTAAATCAATATATTTTTATAGGAAAACACTATCTTTAAAGATTATAAACACAAACTTGGAAGTCAGTATCTTCTTTTATTCTCAATATATTTAATTATTTTTAGTATCTTTTTAGTAATAATTTGTTAGTATCTTTTTAGGTTTTAATTTATCTCTGAATTTTTTTTTTATATAATTTACAGGCACTCAAGGGGTTATTAGTACCCTTTATTTGTTTACTAGCTGACCCGACAAACGTTGTTTCTAGAGAATATTTTGCTAGAAATAAATAACTTATTGTAAGTGTGTAAGGATGTGGTATATAAGTGGGAGAGGTATAGATCACTGTAAAAGGTGATAAAATACTAAAATAAAAAATCACCAAACTATTTTTTTTAATTTATTAAAATTAATTCTTTAAAATTATATCGCTGATTATTATTGCACTACAAAAGAACAATATCAATCCCTTTAATGCAACAGAGTGTACAAAATTTTGTGTGATCCCATCTTTCACCAATACAAACCAACTGGATGGTTTGCCCACTTGAGAGCACGCCACGTATAATTGTCCATGTGAAAAACATGAAGTGCTCAAATCTAAGCCGCAGACAGACATTGTTTGGCCTTGAGACTTATTGATAGTCATTGCAAATGCCAATCTAATTGGAAATTAAAAGCGTTTGAATTGAATTGGCACATTTGTGGGTATAATAGGGATGCGCGGAAATAATATATTTTCACTTCGGAATTTTCCATTTAGAAATATGATTTCGATAACATTTTTCATAAATTTTTAATTACTAATCGCGTGCCGTTGCACAACCGTGGTGGGTTCAAATTACAAAGCAAAATTACGGGAGATCCAACCTTCTGTTGTAAATTTTGCGGTGGCATGCCTGGTAAATCTAATGAGTTCAAAAACTCAGCTAGATAATTTACAGTTTCGGGAGCATCAAAACTGTACCAATAGATTTGTATGACACCAAGTATCCTGGTAACAAATGTTGTATCTTGAGATTTAATTCGTTGACATCCACATTTTTTGCTGCTAAAATTGCTCTTTCTGCCGGCCACTCATGATTTATATATTTTCTCTGTACATCGGGAAATATCTGGTCAATGAGAGCATCTTGTGAATCAATAACCTTGCAGAAATCGACCGGTAATTTTATGCATCCAGTTTCATCTGCAGTAACTTTTCCGTCGACTATATCTATCAACAGTTATTTTGAGAATGTTTCAGCGGATGGATCTTGAAGCATTTGAACATGCATATTTACTTTCAGTTTGATTTGAAGCACGCGTTGATCTCGTCGGCTTACGTTGAACGCGGAATAACGGGAAGTGCTTGTCTCAAATCACCTGAAAGGAGTAACAGAGTGCCGCAAAATAGTCTGTTGTTGTTTTTTATATCTTTTAATGTTCTGTTCAACGCCTCAGGCGAATGTTTGTGTGTCATTGTGCATTCATCCCAGATGATAATTTTACACTGTGGCCATGGATGATTGTTTTTTTATATTGCACACCGCGTCTGGGTTATTTTGAATATTTTGTGGCAGTTTAAATACTGAATGAGCTGTTCTGCTTCCATCCAATAAAGTTGCCGCAATCCCAGCATTATTTGATCGTGTTTAAGCAAGAATTATCGAATTATAGAATGTTTTACCAGTTCCACCGAGTGCATCCAAAAAAAAAGAATCCTACTTGTCTTGCCAGAACCTCGAGCATGATGTGGTCATTAATGTTTTTTGTTCTCCATTCATTAGTGGGACATTGCGAGCAACAATCGCTGCCCTTTCTACAGTGATGTGTTGTAGTTCACAATTCAATTCAGTGTGTATTAAATCAGATGCATTTCGATTTGGTGAATGCATACCAAAATGACTGAGTGAATACTATCGTAAGATCGTTGCACCGTGTACGATGTTGATGCAATTAAACCATAATACTTAGGAATATAAAAAATAGATAAAAACATATTCTCAGAACTACCGAATATATATGCAAAATTTCATTGAAATTGGTTAAGCCGTTTCGGAGGAGTATGGCAACTAACACTGTGACAGGAATATTTTATATATATTAGATATTTAAACACAGTGCGAGCATTAGGAAAATAGGGAAGGATTTAAGAAGAGATACCGATACACAAAACAAGGTGAGGTTGAAGAACTGATAACCCCATGAAGGAAGAAGGTCTGATCGAAAACTCTAAAAGCCCTTGGGCGTCTCCAGTGGTCCTGCTAAAGAAGAAAGACGGATCAATCTGCTTTTGCGTGGACTATCGAAGGTTGAATGATGTGACCAAGAAGGATAGCTACCCTCTGCCTAGTATCAGTGATACTCTGGACGCAATGGAAGGAGCACAATGGTTCTCAACTTTGGACTTGAAATGTGGTTACTGGCAAGTCGAAATCCTTCCTGAAGACAAAGAAAAGACAGCATTCTCAACAGGAAACGGATTGTGGCAGTTCAAAGTTCAAAAAACATTTACGAATAGAATAAGATTATACTAAATTATTAGCGAACATAATTATACTGTGTTTACTGTAATATTCGGCTTGGTCCGACAATTAAAACTTATTCACACTTTGTAAATAAAAACACAAATTCGCTTTATTCAAATTACTCACAAAAATTCTTTATTTAAAACTTTCAATTATTACTTTTTAAACACAGTCTTTACTTTCAATTATTACTTTTCACACAGTCTTTACTTTATAGCAATTCACAATCAATAATGAACCGCTTCGCTTCCGAGCGCCTATTTATATACCTCAAATCGGTTCGAGAATCTACTAGGTTGTTCTCGATGCTTAACGAAGCTAGTTCTCCTCTTAGCCACTAGATGTTTCTCGAGGCGAGTTCTCCTATTAATCACTAGATGCCTAACGAAGCGAGTTCTCCTCTTAATCACTAGATGTTGCCCTTATTCTACTATAACACGATATTAAAAGAGATAAAGAGTGTATACACATTACAATACCTTAGAATTTGTAGTTATAAATTTGAACAGGGGTGGAATCGGCTAAGGTGATAGTTGACTATCATTTTTTTGATAGTCAAATTGACTATCATTTTCATTCTGTCTGTGTAAGATGATTCAACTCAATTCAATTCGATTGAACAATTTCAGATTCAAATTGTCAAAATTCATTGTTGCCTTGGTGAAATTTTAAATTGATTCTTATAAAATATCTAAATAAAAGTATCAAATTAGCTGTGTTTAAATAACATTCTTACTTTTCTTGTGTGTTTTCTAATTACGTCGTTATTGTCGGTCACAAGAATGTGTTTTTGTACCTAAGAGGTAACTGAAAAAATTTTCCATTCGTTTTTTGTAAGCGTCTGGTAGCTCTATTCAGAAACGACATATTTGTAGGAAAACGACTATCACATTTTCTTGTGACAGCTTTTTAGGTATCAATTTGATTATCACCTTACACAGATCCAATTCGATTATTTTGACTGTCAACAATCAACAATCACCTTAGCCGATTCCACCCCAGATTAAATTTTATTTTTAGCCAAGTCTAAACAAAAATTTAATGTGAGTATAATTTGCAGTTAATTCAATTAATTTATGAGTTCTTCTATTAATTAGCAACAGTAGAAATGTTAATTAGTAAACAAAAATATAAATTAGGATAAAGAATACAAAAATAAATAATTTTAATCAGTTATTTTCTTGTTTTTTTTTTAATTTTTTAAATCTATACTATTATATAAAAGCGAAACCATTTTAAAGTTTGTAACGCACGATTTCAGAAAGTAGTCAACCGATTTATTTAAAATATATTTTATTATTTTCTATATTGTTATGAGAGTGTTTATGGCTTTAATTTTTTTCATTAATTATTTGTCAAACTTATAGATTATTAATTTTACATTTTTTGTCCATTTTTTTTTTCATTAGTTGACTTATACAACCACTCATATCTTAAAACGTATACAATAATCGACAAAGATTAGCATTGCTTCATAAAGTCAATATTGTTGCGCAGATTTTAAGCCTAAAATCACTTCTAAGTTAAACATACAACCTGAGAAATAAATAAAAACAAATTATAAAATTATAAACTTTTTGAATTTATTTTATCTAGGAAATTAGATTCCATCGCAATCGCGAGGTCGCTGCTTTGTTTCATTTCATTATCATTCCAGCATTTTTAATTTTCTTTTCTTCCCATGCTCTTTCTCTCTTAATATGTGTTCCATTTAATAGTTATACGTTTTTTCTCTTACCTACCTACCTACATATTCAATTTTTCTGTATTGTATAGTTCATCAACTTACACACACACATTATTTTTTTGTTTCTCTAATTCTATCGTCACATCGCTGAGCAGTGAGCAGTGTGGGCACGGTTGCCACTTGAAAAAAAAATTGCATGACCAAAGCTGAAAATAAAAATGACCAATCGTACCAAAAAAGGACCAAAATAATTTGTGTCCGCAAAGGCTTTTAACTTCCCATAGAAAGTTATTGTAATTGGTCTGATTTCTTGAATTGAAAATTTTGACATTTCTCGACATTTCAAGGTTCCTAGAGTCTAAATAAAAGATTTTTAGAGAGATGTCTGTGCGTGCGTATGTACATATGTACGTACGTTCGGGAAGAACAACGTTTTTGACATCTGGTAAAATTTTGAGAAAATCGAATTGACAATTTTTTACAACAAATAAAAACTTTAAAAAAACAATAGTAAAACTTGGTAAAAATTTACTTTCGACTCAAGTATCTCTTCAAAAATTAAAAAGCTATTGACTTTAAGCTAATTTTATTTTACAAAAAATATAGTTTCCGACATTCCGTAAATTGTGCATACAAATCCAACAGTCAGTTTTTTTCATAAAAAATTAAAATCTACAAAAAATAGTACGCAAATGCTACGAAAATTTGGTAAAAATTGGGTTTCTACTGAAAATCTCGTTAAAAAGAACAGATATTGAAATCAAACTATTTCATCATACTCAAAATATTGTTGGTAAGTTTTAATTTTTTTTTGAATAATTCAACTAACAACTAGGAAATCACGAAAGCACACAAACCTTTTAAGCAAGACAAATCGGCAGACGGGATGGGAAGTTATCATTGTGGGACGCTTCCCAGCCTCTTTTTTTTAAGATCACAATATGTTAACATTATGTCAGGAGATCGAATACTATTGCTAAATAAAATTCATATAAATTTAATTCAAACAAATGTTTTTGCAGACCAAACGCTATGGTTATTTTTTTCATCTTGACGCTCTTTGGCCAGCATTATATTATTAATGGTACCCAAAGTCTGCCTTTCATTTTTATCAAAGTTAATTCAAAAAAATTCCTCTCATCAGCAGCTGAGCTGTGAGGAAGTAACATCAAGTTATAAACGAACTAACTTAAATTTTGAAAACAATATTCATTTAAAGCGTTTTTATGATAATTGACCTTTTCCCAAAATTGTTTAGGTATGTATTTTATTTTTGAGATTATAAAAGGAATAGAGTCGAGTTATTTTTTCAAATGTCTTAAAAAAGGGACCAAATGGAATGAAAAATGACCATGCGACCAAGTGAAAAAATAATGACCAAATTTGGTCGTAAATGACCAAACTGGCAACCGTAAGTGTGGGCTCTTTTTTTTAAGTTACTATGGATATTTAATTAACTACAGTGCCGTGCACATAAAATGCCGATTTATCTAAAGAAAAATTAGATCTTTTTTTATTTTTCTGGTTCGAGGAAGTGAATAGATTATAATTCTTCCAATTTAAAAATAAAAAAAGTTCTATTATAATAGCTTGAATTACCAATTTTGTATCACTTCCTCGATAAATAAAACTGATATTTAGTTAAAATTTTCTTTACAAATAACTCGAAGAAGGTACTTACAATGACGTCGATAAAAAGAGCACACAAATGTGGGTAGGTTAAGTCAGTTGCACTGCACTGAACATGAGCAGATGAATAAAAAAATGTGTCTATGGATATTTCCACACGCATACCTATAGATGTATGACAACATTAAAAACACAATTTTGTTTTTTTTTTTTACCGCAAACTATATTTTTCGGTTGCAAAAAAAACGTTTCTAGGTATGAATAAAAGAAAGAAAAGAAGAAAATAGACAAAAATTTCGTTCTGTTTTCAACTATTTCAACAATTTGCGAAGCAACGCAAGCACGGGTCGGCTAGTTAATAATAATAAAAACTGACTTCCAATTCAATAACAACTTGAGCTTTTTTAACAAACATTTTTGTTTGAATTATTTTTAACAAACAAACATCCACAGAGAGTAGGTACATAGGTTTGTTATTTCTTTCCTAAATACTGATTAGTGATTATATTAGTATAAAATAATTACTATGGGCACATATAATTTAACCTTGAATTTTAGGGCTGATCTTCTTTAAGAAGTCTCATAATTTGATCTGCTGTGGTTTAAATTATTTCTATATATTCATTAATTTGAACATATAAATTAGCCATTTGGTGATAACACTATCAATTTTTGCGATTTTCGACTTGTTTAAGGTGCGGTTTTGCAAACAAAATATACCAGTCGCTTGTATGCAGATGTAAGGTTTTTGCATAAACTGAGATTGAATAATTTCCAAGAACTTATTTGTGTATATGTATGTATGTATAAAAAGTTTATTTTGCTTATGTTAGCATTATAGAAGTAAAGATACTGTAGTATAAAAGCTGCAGTATACCTATCTGTTAACATTATTTTAAGACATCTACAACGAATTGAGCGTGTCCATAGTTGTCAATTATTGTATTCAATGTTTGTATTCCGAATTTATTTTTGACAGTTTGTAGAAAAAAGTTGAATTTTCTAAATTATAGGTTAATCAATTTTTGGCAATATTTTGTATTAATAGTTTTAAGTTACTTTGCCATAAATTTAAAACACTTAGAAGTTAACATTGCAGCTCATTTGCAAGTCACTTGCGTTGACTTTCCTGTAGAATTTCCTGTTACAATATTTGTAAGCTCAAACTCAACATTCTGAATTCACTGTAAATATCGAACATTTCAAATGATTCACTGAGGTATTTCATCTTCAAACTCCTCTTAGTTACGCTAGGTAATGTCTATAAATTTGCACCATTGTGATTTGTTTCCAAGAAGAAAAGTTTTGTTTATTAAACATGTCATATGATCATAACGATGGTGAATTGTATATAGACGATAAAATACTTATGACTATTGAAGTTCATGAAACTAGAAGCATTTCAAACTTTTTCTGAACAATTTCAATTTAATAAAAAGTTATAAGATATATAGCGATATTGACGCATATGTATTTATTATTTTTGTTGAATACTTAAACAACAATATTGATTTTGCAAAGTACATATCTTTCGCTTCTAGAAACGATTTAAATCATTTTAGTATCTGATCTGACTTAGTTATAAATCTCTATATGAAGTTTCTATAAAACCTTGAATTTGATACTTTAAAAAAATTAAAACATTCACAAGTTTCCACGCAGATTTAAAAAAATAGACCTAACTTATTTAATAAGAAAGTTATATTCACCTTTGATAATAATTTAAAAAAAAAAAACACGTTGAAAATGAATTTTTACTGATTGGTTCTACCCAACTTGGATACTCTTATTGTTCTGTTAAAAGCGAACAGTTGTTCTTCTTATAATATTGAACAAAACCTTATCTTAATAAATGAAATAAATATATGAAATTATTTGTTTAGTCTGGGGGCATTGGAATATTTTGGGTTAGTCATATTTCCAAAGCAATTGTTTTTGATAAATTTATTATTATAATGAAGACAGCTGATTTTGAATAAATTATGTGGTTATGAAGTAGGCTGCAGGCTAATCACTATAGGATTATTTTTTGTTTGCAATATCAAATAATAATTCAAAAATGAACTTTATTTCAATATCAAATGAACACAATAATATATATAAAAATGTGACGAGATCCCAGACTATGTATAATCTTATGCTAGATTATAAGAAATCTGCAGACACTCGGTAAATTAATACTTGGAGTATTGTGATATCGATATGACTTTTTTTCGCACCCACCTAATGGAGTATCTTACAGTTATCAGATTAATTTTTGATTTCAGTTATGAATGTTGTTCTGTATAATTCGTTTTCCCCAATTTATTGTTCGATGCATAATAAATAGATTAGCAATACTTTTTTATTTATTTAAATAATTAAGAAAATTGTTTTGATTTCCTAAGAAAATTTTTGAAAGAAGATGCACCGCTTGGAATCGTTGTCAGACCTCGTCCTCACTTTCGGTTTTAATTCTTCTGCAAAGCTTGTTACATACTATGGCTCCTTTCAAGGTAACCTGTTTTGGTCGATTTCATGTTTTACCATTATGTAAGAACTCATCAAATCTTTCTTTGTAAAACGTGATACCACCACCGATATCGGAAAAAAAATACATCATATCTCTTCTTCATTCTTCCAATAACTGTCCTCGATTTCCATAAAACCTTGTAATCACAAAAGGGGAAAAAGGACATAGATCCGGATTTTTCCGATTCATTTGATGACAAAAATTAATTTAAAAAAAATCAAATCGTTCCATATTTGTTCCTGTTTCTTTAAAACTGAATAATATGTTTTTTTTTTGAAGATTTTACTTCTTTTATTTTAAATTAAGTATTTTCTAAAAAAGGCCTTAGTTTCAAAATTATTTCAAACTGTTATCAAGGTTACAGGTCGAAATAATTTTTTTTCTTGAAACAAAAGTAGTTTGATCAAATCAACATACATACCTCACTAAAAACATATTTTAACAAGCTAAAAAATATTTTGTTTTATTATCGTGAAAATATTATATACAGCTGCGGTCAAGATAGCAGTGAGAAGGGGGCACCAACAAAATTAAATAAAATAAAAACCCTATGGTTATTAATCGTTAAAAGTATTTATATTTATTAAGCCATGTTAATTTTAATCTATAGGTTGTGACAAGAAGAGGTTAGATTTTATCACATAAATACAAATAAAACAAATTTTAACTTCAAGTTAAGGATTTGCCCGGTCAAAAAGAAGCAGTATTCATACAAATTAAGTAAAAGTACACAAAAAACAAGCATGAAATCTTCCCAATGGGATACCTTTCTATGCCGTCTCAACTGTAATCCAAAGCTGATTATTGTTGATAGGTTTTGAAACTACAACCAATTTTTAACATTTGCCCAAAGGAAAAAAAAAAAAAAGGAAGAATGTCAACGTAAAAGTACTGATCCATTTTATTATTTTTATTCGGTATATGGAACCTACACCATGGTAAGAGATATAAACCCATACCATAATGCTAGAGCCATCATGGTTTATAGTTTTTTGGGTATACCTAGGCACGTATTCAGCATTTAAATATACACAGGATCAAAAAACAGTACACAATTACCATAAGGTAGCTAAAACTGCTCTTATTTTGACTGCTAAGCTACACACTTTAAGAGCATTCTAGTAGTATTTGGGAAAAACCTTGATGTCAGGGAATTTTTTTTTCGGAAACGGAAGACAAAATGTTTTAGTACCATAATAGTAATTGAAGAATGTAAATAATTGCTCATACATTGCATTATTTTGACCGGCACTGTATTATATATGTATATGTAATACAACTGGATTTTGAGGAATTTTTCTAACTTAACAAAGCATTTATAACGAAGATTTTGGACATATGTTGTTATGAGCAAACTCCATAAGTCACCATATTTAAGAAAATTAAAACAAAGATTGTTAAAATTTCAGAGTGATTATCATAAACATATTTTTATTCTTTAAACTTATTTTACAAAATATTTTAATTAAAAATAGTTAACATGTTTACATACTTACAAATAAAATTACAATTACAAACAATTCTAAACTCGAATAGATATTCTTGAAATTGTTCTTTTTACAGCACCAATATCTCGTGTTTCACTTAAAGATGATTTATGTTTCTTATTTGCTGGTTTTTCGGTCAGTTGTGTTTCTCTTAATGAACCAATAAAACAATTCTGTCTCGTTACTGGTACTCCATAGCTTTCATCACAATATTTTCTCTTATTGTTATCTACTTAATTTACCAAACGGACCTTTTTCTTCCGAATGTTTATGATCATCTTCATTGTTATCAATATTGATCAAAAAAATTATTGCTGGACTTGGAAAAAGCAAGTTGTAATATTCGAAAGTAGATTTTCAAAAATTTCACTGCATTCGTTGGAAACTTTTGTAAATTCCTTAAATTTTGATGGGATTTCGAAACGTTCAAGAGCTGTTTTAATGAAATAAGAAAACAAATTAGTTATTTAAAAATATACAAATTTACTAGTTTAACTTACCAATTTTAATACACTTTTCGTAATTGGCGTTTTTTGGACATTCAATGTATTCCAAATGATCATTGTACAATGTACATCATCTTTAAGGTTTTATTTTGCATCATTTTCGAAAAAAAGTTTTTTTTTTTATTGAAATAAATGAAACCGAATCTCTTGTTGGTGTTTTCCCTTGTACACGTTTTGAAGTATGTATGTATGAAAAATTGTAATCAATGCAACAGTATTTATACTTTATGAAAGTGGCGTCCAAAAAGAAATTACTCAAAGAATGGTAATTTCACAACAATACCATTTGGTATTTTGTTGTTCTGAATTGATACAAAACAACCCTTACCGTAACATACATATAACATCTACACTTTTACACCTCAATTGTATTATTACTTACCTGGCTTTTAAAATGCCACCATACAAAAATTGAAAACAAACTTCACTGGTGTGAGGCGAGTCATTTTTATAGCTATGAAGTGACGCTCAATGAAATGATAGATTAAAAACACGTCTGAGATTTCAAAAGAAGGGCTTTTTGTCTCAAAAACCATTTTTTAAATATGGCTTCAGCAGGCAATACTAAAGAGAGAAGCTAAGGTTTTAATAAAACCCGACTTTTTTAAAAACAACTTAAAAACTGTCACGGGTATTTTTCTCTTATTATTTTTGAAAACATATCTTAATAGTTTTGATAAATAATTGTATTTATTTGAAGAAGTTGTTTGAGTTTTTATTACATAATATTATTAAATTTACAACTTTATTCTAAATAATAAAAAATTAATAAACATAAACTATACAAATTACTTTAGTATAGAATTATGAATAAATAACGGCCAGTTTCTTGCCAAAGTTCTAGTCTTTTAGAACATAACGGGTTATCCATTTTGCGGTTTCAAAAGTATAGGGCTATAATTCGACATCTGTCAAACTAAGTTCTTAAACCATTTTTATTTCAGTTGAATGTCTGACATTTACGTAAATTAATCGCTTAACTTTCGCACAACGCATAAACATTGTTAAAACCTACTACAAAAATGATGATTCTGCCACAGCCACATAATCGTCCAACTACGCAAGCAATTGGCAAAATTGGTTACAGATATTGTAAGGCATCATCGTTTCGCTCGTACCACCGAAAATATCGCTGCTGTAAGTGAAAGTGTTGCCGAAGACCCCGATACGGCAACGTATTTTGCATTTGGATCCACACCTACATACATCCACATACATTTTTCGAACAAAATTTTCTTCAGCGACGAAACACATTTCTCACTCGGTGGGTACATTAATGAACAAAATGTTCGTAATTGGGGTCCTGAGAATCCTCATTGTTTGGTGCTCTCTTTGGTCCGGAGGTGCGATTGGACCTTACTTCTTTGAAAAGGACGATGGAACGACTGTCACCATCAATTTGTAGCGTTATGGTCATATGATAACCGACTTTTTTTGCCTGCTATTGAATAATACGACTTGGAGAATATGTGATTTCAACAAGACGGTGCCACATGCCACACGCCACACAACTCGAGCGAATATGTCTTTATTGCAAGAGACATTTTCTGGCCGCTTAATTTCTCGTCGTGGCGATATCAACTGGCCACCAAGATTATGCTACGCGAAAACCGTGTTTATACAGATAAACCTTTAACTCTTGAGCACTTTAAAACCAACATTCGCCAAGTTATGGCTGAGATACCGCCCAATAAGTGTCAAAAAGCTGTCGAAAATTTCCTCAAAAGAATCGATGCTGCAACAATTCGCATGGTGGCCATGTAAATGATGTAGTATTTCACACATAATGTCAACGTTCAAACTTTATAATAAAAAGAAATATCATGAAAAAAAAAAATGAATATGTGTTTTATTTACGTTTACTTTTGAACCGCAAAATGGATAACCCTGTACATAAAATGTGTACAATTATATTTATCTCATGTTCAAAGCAGACTTTGGTATATTTTGGGTAATATATTTCACCAAAGTATTTACTTTGTATAATTTGCTGTGATAAATTTATCATTACAATGAAGACAAGCGGTTAGCTGGTTTTGCATTTGATATGATAATCTTTATCAATTTTATTATAGAACTAAAATTGAAGTTTATATTTTTATTTGATGTACTTCTTTTAAAAGTGTCATCTCATAATATTTATATCAGCATTTTAAATTTAACAGATTGCAAAAATATCTCAAACTCTAAGACTTTGCAAGATTAAAGGAATCTTAAGACAATTGGCAAATTCACACGTGTGTGTTCGTAAAGCAAAATATCGTGGTATCGGCTATTGAACTTTGAATTTGAACTTATTTTAAAATTTAAATATTTCCGCTTTTCTGGTGCATTTGCACCCAACATTTATGTAATTGTAGTTGCATCGTACTCTAAAAATCATTATATTGGTTTTGTTTTATTGAAAAATGTATCTAAATCAAACGAGAAAAAAACTTTCATCGCTTTTTAATTTCTTGGCACAAAATTTAGTCAATTTATCAAGTTTAGTTGGCTATTAACAACAAATTATTCTAGTGGAAGCCAGCTGAAACTTGTTGAGTTCTAAGACTGTTTTCATCGTTTTTAAAGTCACGTTCGTCCTTAGAGAGATTAAAAAGTGAATTACCCATAATGTGCACCAAAATAATGCTATCAAAAGTCAAAGATTAAAAATGTTTTCATTTGAAAAAGTGCAAGAACATTTTGTTTGTCGAATGCAACGTCATTGATTCTTTTACGTTAAAGCAGCACCCTCAAAACTAATAGATTTAAGGATAAGTAGATTGTTTGTATTTTTGGTATCGAAGTTTCTTTTATGCATTTTAAACTATTTAGATTGGTTTGTCATCAATTCCAAGTCATAACGGAAATATACCAACGGATCATAGATATGGCGAATAGTTTTTTAATCTTCAGTTGATACAAGACTCTTTTTTAAATAAACTAGATTTCTCCAATCTAAGCTACTGTATCAACAAAAGTCATTGTTATGGTTTAAAATAGATGATAGTATGGAGACCAACCACGTAGATCCTATCCTCTTCGATCAATGAAGAAATGTTCTATTTGCTCTTATTATTAACAATTTGTTATGAATTTTTCATCAACAACTGATAAAACAATTTATTACTGTATTTTTAACAATACTATCTGCACACATAATCGTAGTTAACCACTTGACCTATTTTAAGTTATAAATCGAAAATTACTACAGTGTTAAGATACACACTTATTTTAATTAGTTGCGCATCTAAACGATTCGTTGTGGAGGTGTTACCTTGCGGCTGACATTCGGCATTTCGTTAAGGGGGAACTTAAATATAGACTTAACATGAGAATGATTATCCATGTTATTTAAATTGTTGGTATAAATTAAATTGAATATAGATTAGCAAACAAATTTCAATTTTTTGCACTATTTTTAAGAACTTTTTGTTTTAAGTAACTGCAAATTAAATAAATAAATGAAATTGAAATTGAAATTTTGAAGACATTTTTTTCCTTGCATTGCAAAATTTTCAATTTTATTGCATCATTATTATAAAACTCATAAATAATACATACTTGTTAATAGCTATACAAAGTTTTAAAATCCATGATACAGGTACAACTAAAAAATAACATTTCATAGCACCATCAATTTGAAAAGAGTTTTCAGCAAAAAGGCTTACATAGGTTAAGAGCACTTGGTTTGTATAATAGTGAAAAAAGGGCAGTGGCTTGGTCAGGGTCTATATGTATATTATCAAGAAATGACGTAAGTAGACATTAATCATTCACACTTGGTCTATCTTAATACAACATATTTTTGGTTAGAGTTATGAGAAATCACAGCATACAATTTAAAACCGGTTTGGAATGATTTTTTGTTTGTTTTTTAGCATAAAAACTTTAAAAAGTAAAGAAATAAAGTCTGTTTGAAATTCAAACTATTTATGAGTGATGAGATGCTTTCAAAAGTTTACCAAGAACTGCAATACGACTATTTGACAAATTCAAACTTTTTGTCCTCTCAATGCATTTCTAATACTGAGTGTAATCTTAAAATGAACCCCATTTGTTTTGGAGTTAAAAGAAAACGTACATTAAATAACATATAAGCATATAGTCATCTTATTTCATTCAATTTTTGGATTTATGAGGCCTCTATTCTCGACAATATTTTAAAGCCAAATGAATTTTTCAGTGCTGGTCTTGATGGAAAACCATCATTTATGTTGAAAAATTGTATGTCTTATTTTTCTTATCCATTGTTTCTTCTTTTTAACGAGTCTCTAAAATGTTCTAAGTTCCATGATCCCTGGAAATATTCATACCTAACGCCAGTTCATAAAAATGGTTCTACAAAATTTAGTTACGAATTATTGTCTAACATCGCAATAGTCTGCTATTCTTAAATTGTTTGAATCCGTTGTCTATGACAAAATAATATTATAATAAATTAAGTGTATTTATTGCAATGCTTTACTTTTTGTTTGGATGTATTCGAAAAACACTCTCAGGTCGATTGCATCTTTACAGTCTTTAGCGAGGCATTTGAAAAACTAAGTCATGAAATTCTTCTTAATAAATTAATTAAAATTGGACTTCACAACCGTTTCGTTATGAATTTCCTTACATTTTCATGTCAATTTAGAGTCCATTCTGGTGTACCCCAAGCTTGGTCTATTGCTGTTTATTTTATTTATTAATGCTTTGTATTCTATTTTAAATAATTCTATATTGCTAATCTATGCAGATGATGTTAACATTTTTCGAATTATTAACTCCATTAAGGATTGTAAAGATCTTCAAGAAGATGTAAATCAATTTTGGGAATGATGCAATAAAAATCTTTTGATATTAAATATTGACAAATGTAAGACCTTGGTGTTGTCATAGACTTAAAATTAACGTTTACTGTTCACTTTAATCATATTATAAAAAAGGCTAATAAAAGTCAAAAGTTTTCCTAAAAGTTCCGCATCCATATTTTCTTAAAATTTTGCATGTTTATTTTATCACTAACTAACTGTAAAATATCTGACATATAATGTATGTATATTTCCTGTTGAATAACTACACTACACACCTTGACAAAATCCAGCATAGAAAAGTGTCTATTACATTGTTCATTTGTTTTAAAATACTTTTTGCAATCTTTTTACATCTTTTCAAAAATACTTAATTTATTGAACTACTTGCAGCAAATTTCAAACTTAAAAATCCGTTTGTAACGTTTTTCTGAATCAAAAGCTTACAACTTTAAAACATAGATGTCAGCACTTATCATTTCTTTCGTGTTGTCTCTTACTAATGGTGCTGTCACTTCTATTATTCTACACACGCTCCCTGTTAAGCCATTCTGACATTAGCTGTCATTGTCATTAATAGGTTAAGTGAAAAAAGGTTCTTTTAGGGGGAATAATAAATACTATTTTTATAGAAAATTAAAACCCCAGTAAATCATGTGTTTGCAATACAAGTAGGTAACTACTTGTAGACAAAATAAAAGAGAAACAAAAACAAAAATTTAATAATAAAACGGAATTAAACAAACTAAACAAATGGCATCGATTTTAGACATGAGAACTAACAACTTGAGTCCCAGTAGTTTCGATTACTGGACTCAGGAAATAACCAATTTCTTCACACCACTCAAATACTTACTGGCAAACTCAAGATTGGAACTGTTCCTAAAGGATGTTGATGTTAATTATATTGTCAATACAGTTTTTTGGATTTTCCTGATGTTCACACTGGGTTTTTGTGGATTTTATCATTTATTTCACGTAAGTTTAATAATTTTTTTTGCACTTTATTCGTGTCAAACACTAAATAGCAAATGCTCAGGTCATTGTATTTTTTCTTTTCCGATGTAGAATTTTCTATTTATATTTGTGTTGTTTTTCTTTTCAATTGACATAGTTGTTGTTGTTGTTTTTTGTTTTGTTTATTGGTTTGTCGGGTGTGTAAATATGTATGTATATATGATTGTGTGTGAAATGCCGAAACCAAAGCTACGATCCGGCTGTCAGAAACAGCTGTTCAGGTTATCAACGAAGGGGAAGCAAAATAATGGTTTTGTGAGGAGGTTGAATTATTAGTGACCAGTAGATGGCGCCAATAACAACAGGTAGAAATTGAAATGTTATGCTGCTCTCCACTGATGTAGGTATTTAACTGAATCTGAATTCTGAATCAATCAATCAATATCATTTTTTTCTTGATAGGTATGTATTTTTTGAGATATGTTATGATGCAAAACGACTCACACTGATAACTTCCCATTCGTGAATGATTGTCGATATTTCTTAAAGCTTAAGTAAATACTTATTAATAACACAATTTTGTGTCAATATCTCCCTTAATTCTCATAATACTTGAGTCGAAAACAAATAAGTTTTTAGTTCTTGGGTTTTTAGGTTTTCCTTTTTTGTAAAATAAATTTGTCAAACAATAATATAAGTTTTATTCCAATATCTTTTCTTGTTTCTCAGCTCTTTAGGTGAAAACCTAATTGGATAGTAGAACTTTTCGAAAGTTTATTAAATTCTTTGTTATGAAAAAAATACCGTTTGAATTTTTCTACAAAATTATCCTATGTTAACAACTAAATTTAGCATAGAATGAAATAATTTTGAATTCAATGCCTTCATTATTTTATTCTTAAGATATACAAGTTGAACATCAGATTTTACTAGTTTTTTGTAATATATTTTATAAAAGAAAAATTAACAATTGGTTTCTTCTCAAAATATTACTTCATGTTGAAAACAATACTTTTTGTAAGATTAAATTAGTTTGAATGCAATATCTTTAATTTTGTCAAGATATTTGAGACGATAATCAATTTTTACCAACTTTGAGCAATATTTTTTGTTCACCTTTCACTGCTATTTTTCTAATAATCTAACAGGATGGATGTCAAAAACGCTATTCCTTTATGCATGAAATATTCGAGACGAAAATGTTTTTTTCAGTATTTTTCTACCTACTTAAATGTGTTTCTAAGGCAAATTATCTTTAACGTTTATTCAAAGTTAAGGTGATTAACGCACCCTTAAACAAAATTATGATCCTCTTTGAGTCAAATAAATTTCCCTACAAAAACAATTCTTTTACCATCAATAACTGCTTGACTTCTTTTTTTTATTGGTTCTAATTAATAATCAAAAATAAAACCATTCATTAACATTTCAGTTTTGGGAGGGGTCAAATTTAAAAAACACCCTTACTCTTCAAGTATTTATATGTACTTTTGATTTTTGATTAGTACGAGAAATTTTTAATAGTATTTTAAAAAAGGCTTTTCGATAGTATTTAAAAGCTATACTAAAACGAGCATCATTAGTTAATAAAAAAAGTAAAGTATGACTTTTTCTTGGAAATTTCCTGCCGTAAAGGTTATTATTCGTTAGACGTATGTAAATTAAAAACTACCCAAAAATAAACTTTGATTCTACCAATGTTAATATTCTTTCCCAGTCTAAAATAAAAACAAAAAAGAGGCTGATAACTTCCTGTCGATTTTTCTTGCTTAAAACTTTATAAAACAAATTCACAACAATATTTTGTGTGAGATAAATAATTTAAAATCAATATCTTTCCTTGTTCTCCCCATACTTGAGTCGATGTCAATTCCTTATCAGTTTTTTGTTGTTTTTATAGGTTTTAGTAATTGCTTCAAAAAATTGTCAGTTGAATTTTTCAAAAAAAAATTAATTAAGTATGATAAAATAGTTTGATTTGAAAATCTATTTTTGCTAACGAAATTTTTAGTCGAAAACCAATTTTAGTAACGCATTTCTTATGAGTTTTTATTTCTAATAAAAACAAATACAGATAGGATTTTTGTAAGAAAATAATTAAGCATAAAATGGAATCATTCTGAAGTTAATACATTCTTTTATTCAAGAGATTTGAATTTTTATAAAAAAACTGACTGCCCAATTTTTATAAATATTTTCTATAAAATGAAATTAGCTTGAAGCCAATACTTTTAAATTTTGAAAAGATATTTGAGTCGAAAATCAATTTTTATCAAGTTTTTTAGGTTTTTATTTTTTTTAAAAAACTGTTCGATATTTTTCGAAATTTTACTGAATATTAAAAACTATATTTTTTAAGATAAACTTAGTTTCAAGCCAATGTCTTTAATTTAAGATATTTAAGTTGAAAATCAATTTTTACCAACTTTTGGTTTCCCTCAAAATTTTACCAGATGTCAAAAACTTTATTCTTCGTTGCATAAAATTATTTTGGAGATAAAATCAATTTTTGTTCGTAAAATATTTGAGATTACAATTACTTTTTTATTTATAAAAAAACGTTAATTGAATTTGTTCTCAAAATTATGCTTAATATGTATTGCATCACATTACATAATATAAATTTTAATTTATTGGTTCTTGAGATATTTGGCGTCAACCAACCACTCAAGTTGAAAGTCTTAATGCATATTTCTGCTGTATTATCTATATAACAAAATTTATTTGCAGTCAATATCTCTTCTGGTTCTTGAGATATGCACGACGAAAAAAGCTTTCAGAACGTACGGACGTACGAACGTGCGTACACACGCACACACACTGACATCTTTCTAAAAATATTTTATTTAGATTCTAGAGACGTTTTAGAAATGTCAAAATTTGCAATTTTACAAATTGGACCGATTGCAATAACTTCCTATGGGAAGTTAATAAAGTTCACTTACATAAACATTATTTTGTCAAATGGTGTGATCGTTTTGCGAGTCTATATATCATGAGTTGACAGAGTTAACTAAATATCACGTTGACTCACATACGAGTCAACGCATTTTGGGACAACATTGATTGATGAATTGATAATGTGAACGTTGACAGTGCGTTGACGGAGAAAATGTTGACCATTTGGTGACGTTGTCAGAGAGCCAACGCGTTGACTCCTTACGTTGACCGTGTAATTGTAGCTTAGATCTATATTTCAGAAAAATGAGTATAGGTATCAAGACTTGGTTCAAAATTTTATTTTTGAAATTCCAAAACTGATTCTTTTGATTTTGTTTAACATTTTTAAGCTAACTGTACTGTTATATTTTAATCTTTTCAGGTTTTTTTCAAATCACCAAATGTCAAATTCTACAAACGAAAACAATTTGCTCGGTCTATTTGGAATATTGCATTTTATGCAGCCTCAACAATTTTTCTCTATTACTACAACGAATACTTGATCTCACCTCAGTTGGTACGAAATGCTGGCCGACTCTTTCCCACCTACGAAAATACAATTTTCTATAAGTCACAATCTTGTGAAAAATTTCAACTTTACTCTCTATTCATTACAACATTTTATCTACATGGAGCTATGCTGGACTTTAAGGAATGTGATTTTTCTGAAGCCGCATCCAAGACACTTTATGCACTAGCTTTAGTTTCTATAAATGGATATAAGTGAGATAATTATGATAAATGTCCTAACTAAAAATTGTCATTAAATATTTTTTTTGTTTTGAGTTATGATTTTGTTACTTTGATCTTTGAATAAAATACAAATTTTTAATTCCGCTTTTAGGTTTGAAAACTATTTTGTTGGATTAAACCTGAATTTGGGAATTTACAATATCATAACCGAGTGTTTGTTTCTAATGGCCTTACAAAACTCCCATCGAAATCGTTTGGTGTATCAAGTTTTTCTAGGACTACGGATTGCATCATGGTAAATTAAATCAAAACATTTAAAGAATAATTTAATTTAGGGCTTCCATGTTAAGCTAGGATTTGGTATTTTCACTATTGATCTAGTTAATATTTCATGGTTTATTTAAAATTTCTCCACATTTTAATAGACCATGAAAGTTTAAAGTTCAATTATTTGTTCTTCTTTTTTTTGCAGGTCCCATGTCTTTATAAGTTTGCTCCCATTTAAATACCTTGTTCCAACTCTCTTCGCAAAAAATTTCAAAATCCTACTTAATGTTGTAATATGGTTATGGTATGGCCTGTCAATATGGAATTCACCTGTATTGCAGTATTTTAATCATCAAATCTATCACAATTCACCAATTGATTGTTCGGGTGAAGGATCAGCTGCAAAGTATAAGCATATAATCCTAAAGTTATAATTTATTTTAAATCAATTTCTATTTTCTAGGTGTATTCTACTTAAGGACTCAAGTGAACATCGGCACTTTAAAGCTTTGAAGAAAGCATATTACGAAGTAAAATTGGCTCATGAAAAGCTAACAGCTTGTGTAACGACAGCATCGACATCAGAAAATTCATCGGCAAAGACTTTTCAAGCTATTAAATGTAAGCTAATCACAAAAATGATTATTTTATAATTGTATTTGTCATTAATTAATTAATTCGTTCAGGTATTATGACGCTCAAAAGGAAACTCAAACGTATTCGAGAAGGACGCGGTGAATCTATTTATGATGCAGGCGAAATTACACCTGATACACCCACTGAAGCTGAATAAGGGTACATTGTAAAGATGGAAAGATGACAGACGAAAGAGAAGCTCAATTAGGCTATTTGACTTATAATATTATTTATTTCTTATTTTAACCAAGTCTAGTTTCGACAAAGAGGCTAAGTGTGACTATTGGTTTTACCACCTTCAAATAATATAACAATTCTGAACTTGAAAAACCAAAAATGTTCGGTTGTCGAATATTATTTCACTCCACCTTTATATCTAAACTCAGAGTTGTTAATCAATGCGGCTAAATTAAAAAAAAAAACGAATCTATTATATTATTTCAACCTTGTGATATTCTGATAAAGATTTTTTCTGTGAAAATCTTTTGATATCTTATCTATGTATAATGTACTTTTCTCTCTATTTTATTATTTACATAAGTTATTCGAGAAAGTACCGTTCTCCTTAATTTAAAAAACCTTTTATTTTTATTTTAACACTTTTAGTAGAGAAGTTTTTTAGTAGTCCTCTTATTTATTATGAATCTTTGATTTAGCAACAAAAAGACACTATTTTTGATGATGATCTTAGTAAATGAAAATATGTAATTCCTATAAGATTAAAAGTAATTTGTGTGTTTGCGTTCTCGAATATTGTAATGTACCTAAACCATAATACCTGTTATAGCTTTGCATCATAATAAATATTACTATATATTATATATTATATACTTGCAAGATTTGAAGTTTTTTGGCTTTTTTGGCAAATGCAATGAATTATTTGGTTGGTTATTTTGTAAAATTGCTTTAAATATACTGTTATTAACTTCCTATAGGAAGTTATTGTAATGGGTCCGATTTGTCAAATTGCAAATTTTAACATTTCCCGACGTTTCAAGGTCCCTAGAGTCAAAATAAAAGATTTTTAGAAAGATGTCTGTGCGTGCGTGTGTACGTACGTCTGTACGTTCGCGACGTTTTTTTCGTTGCCATAGCTCAAGAACTAGAAGAGTTATCGACTTCAAATAAATTTTGTTATACAGATAATAAAGCAGAAAGATGCAGAAAGGGCTCTCAAGAAAATTGCGTGGGTGGTTTTTTTTACTATAGCAATTTAAAAAAAAGGTGCAAATTTTGGTTAAACCTAAATATCTCATGAACCAATGACGCTAGAGACTTGAATTAAATTTTTTATTATATACTGTAACGTGATACAAAACAATTATATTTTTGGAAAAAAATCCAATTAACGGTTTTTTTATAAATCAAAAAAAGTGAAAAAAAAATTTGTGACCTCGAAAATTTTACGAATAAAATATGATTTCATTTCCAAAACAATTTTGTGCAACGAAGAATAATGTTTTTGACATCTGATAAAATTTTGAGAAAAATCTAACTGACAGTTTTTTTACAACAAATAAAAACCTAAAAAAAACATTACTCAAAGTTGGTAAAAATTGAATTTCGACTCAAATATCTTTTCAAAAACTTGAGATTAAGGCTTCAAACTTATTTAATCTTTTAAGAAATATTGTTTTCAACATTCTGAAAAATTTTGAGAAAAATCGAATCGACAATTTTTTTTACAAAAAATAAAAACCTACAAAAAATTAATAAAAGTTGGTAAAAATAGATTTTCGACTCAAATATCTTTTCAAATATTTGAGATAATGGCTTCTAACTACTTTTAACTTATAAGAAATATTGTTTTCAACATTAGGAAACATTTTGAAAAAAATCGAATTGACAGTTTTTTTTAGAAAAAATAAAAATCTAAAAAAAAAAATTTATAAAAGGTGGTAAAAATTGATTTTCGACTCAAATATCTTTTCAAAACTTTGAGATATTGGCTTTAAACTACTTTTATCTTTCAAAAAATATTGTTATCAACATTCAGTAAAATTTAAAAAAAAATCGAATTGACAGCTTTTGTAAAAAAAATTAAAAACCTAAAAAAAAATTTAACAAAAGTTGGTAAAAATTGATTTTCGACTCAAATATATTTTCAAAAATTTGAGATAATGGCTTCTAACTAATTTTAACTAATAAGAAATATTGTTTTCAACATTCGATACAATTTTGAGAAAAATCAAATTGACAGTTTTTTAACAAAAAATAAAATCCCAAAATAAAAACAATACTAAAACTTGGTAAAAATTTACTTTCGACTCAAATAGCTTTTCAAAAATTAAAAATATTGGCTTCAAACTTATTTTATTTCACAAAAATATTGTTTTCGATAATCAGTAATTTTAAGAAATCCTACTAAAATTGGTAAAAATTGGGTTTCGACTAAAAATCTCGTTAACAAAAATAGATTTCGAAATCAAAATATTTCATTGTACGCAAAATATTGTTGGTAATTTTTAATTTTTAAGAATAATTCAAGTGGCAACTTTTTTAACAAAACACGAAAACATACAAACTTTTAAACAAGACAAATGGACAGACGGGATGGGAAGTTATCAGTGTGGGTCGCATCCCAGCCTCTTTTTTGTTTTTGAAATTATGATTAGTTGGTCCAAGAGCAAGCGACAAAATAATCACGAAGTTTGCAATATTTTGTAAGACATGTCAATGAATAGATTTCGTGGTGTGAAAGAAAGGGACCACGCCTTGAGCATGGCAAACAATCGAGCCATTTGAATGAAGTTCCAAAAACTTCTCGTCGTGTTGTGATTTTTCATTAATTGTGTCTTGTCTTCCGTTCCGGTCCCCGTCACAGTCTCGTTTTGAATAAAAACAAAATATTACACAAAAAAAAAAACAATTAAATAGTGTTAGATGGAAATCTAAAGAGAACCGTTTGGCAATACGAGAAAGTCAACTAAATCAATCTCAATAATTATTTCGGAATATTTAACTGGTCACTCTGCTTCCTCGGTAATGACGTAGACTCCAGTGCAGATATTATCACTAGTATGATTCATTTCATCATTATGATTCAAATCAAAACCTTTTGTCCCGAATAGTGTTGAAAGTATCAAACCCAAAGCTAAATCATGGTTCGATTAGAGCTGCAAAGAGGTTATCAAGGAGAAATAGTTGAGCTTCCTGTGTTTTAGAGCCAACCCAACAGAGGAAAACCGGAAAAGTATTAAGCATGACCAAAAATTACGGCAAAAAATATGTACGTATTGTAATTTCCGAAAGGCAGTAAGAACTTTTGGTCATTCGTAAAAAGCATGAGAAATTCTTCCTCGGTCTCTACGCCTTTTGTCAATTAAACTCCTTTAGTTAGCTTTAAGCAGTTCGTCGTTGTCATTGTGAAGGACGTGTCTATAAAGTGCTCTTAAGGAAAACAACAAAATAAGAAGGTAACATAAGGCCGCCAATTCCCGACACAAAATAAATGCGCAAACTGAAATTCTACTCAAGTCGGTTTGTGCAAAACACGATACAAGTGAACTGCACAGTTCTCAGTTTGAAAAAGTTTTCGTTCTACAAAACATGCATTCAAAATCAGCTCTTTATATAGTTACATAATAGAATGTACATGAAGGCTCACCCGGCTTAGAATCAATTCTCGCACTATTGCCGTTTGCAATGCAAACAGCAATAGTGATAATGTTATGTAAATCATTAAGACTCCATCCAACATTATCTCTCTTTGGAGATAAAGTTGGAGAGTTGCTTTTATGTACATAGTTTTAAGCTTAGATTGTAAGTTCTATCATCTAACCATTTAAGTTAGTCTCGGAGTCTTTTGCGAACCATCGAATGTTCAAGTATTGTTTTCCCAACTTTTAAATTAGTTTGTTTTATTGATCAATAAAGGAGTTAATAAATAATTAATAAATAAACAAGTTGTTTTATTTCAAACAAATAAAACCAACTTTACTGGCGCAGTCGAAAAAAAACGGGTTAAATAGGCTATAAATAAAAAAAAAAATGTTTATAAAAACGCGTGTTTAAAATAATGCAATATGTGAACTTAGGTATAATAAATTATTATAATAAAAAATTTTACCTACAAAAAAAAAAAAAACAAGTGCAAGGAATTAAAAACTTAATAAAAAAATTTGGATGCGATTTAAAAGAATTAAAATAAAAAAAGACAGAATTAAAAAATTACAATTCTTGAAAACCAAGAAAAAAAATTGAAAAATACTATAACGTATCGTCCATGTAATAAGTACAGTCTCGCAAAAGACGCGCAAATATTATTTGGTTCGAAAACAACCAACCTGTTATACACGCTCTCATACAAGTTCGGTTCGACAAAAAGTTAGTTCAAAAACAATTCTTGTTTTAAACCAAGCTTTAAAAGAAAGTGTCAAACTGAAACTGTTATACAATTACAACTTTAATTGAAATAACACAAAGCTTTAAATCAAGCTTAGAAAAGACTGCCTTTTCATACTTAAATGATAAAAGTGTTATACTCCATGACTCTATGTGCTCGATGTGCTTTAACAAACTCTTGCAAAATAAAAATAGTATAAAAACTTTTTTTGAACTAAAGTAATTAATAATATAACAATAAAAAAATCATTTGAAAAGTATCATCATTCAAAAACAAAAAAATAAAATAAGAATAATAAAAAGTACTAGAAAACCAATACAACATAAAATACAAAAAGACGAAACTTTTAATTTGATAAAAAACATAAGCATCATACTCGGACCAGAAAGGAACGAATGAAGTGATCATCAAAAGAAAATTCATCTACTTAACAAGTGAGTTCATCTTTAAATAAAATGGAAGCTATTAATCCGGCGGAAAGATTTAAGATTATAATAGGATTAATAAATAAAGTGCCTGAATTCAATGGTGATAGTAGTTTACTTATTGATTTTCTGGATGGGATTGATACACTGTCTCATATTGTAGCAACGTTTGATGCAAGCACACAAACACTCCTTTTAGGTTACATAAGAGATAGAATTGTGGGAAAGGCAAAGCTTGAACTTCAAAAACATGGTAGGTTAGTAGATTGGGTACAAATCCGAGATATTTTAAAAACGAATTTTGCAGAAAAACTTTCAGCAAATAAACAAGGTGGTAACAGAAATAAACCATCAAAATTTCGGTCCCAATACGTCAGTTTATAATCAATTTTATAGACAAACGAATAGGAGCAGTTCAAATTTCAATTCGGCTCAAAGAAACAGTGTTCCTATGTTAGGAAATGGCCAAAATAATTCCAATTACAGACGATATAATGATTCGGTAAGGCATAATTATAATGCTTACCCAAGAAATTATGAAGGAACAAGTGATAGACAACTAAACAATAATAATAATTCATCGAATGTTAACATAAGAAGTGGAAACATTCCAAACAATAACAAAAATAGTAACCAATCCTCACAACTAAGAACTAATACCTATAGTAATCAAACTCGCAGGTCAAATAGGAGTGGGCAGACACATAATAGTAATAGTTACGAACCTATGGATGTCTCTTTAAATGAGGCTGATTCAGCACAATCTTCGAATAACCCAAATATAAACCAAAACGAAAATTTTTCTGCAAATCGCCTAAGAGACTTCCCTATATAGTTATTCAAAACCATATTAGACCTTTAAGGTTCATAATTGATTGTGGTGCCGAGTTGAGCATCATGAATCAAAACGTCTGTAATCCAAAATGGAAAGTTCAAACTAAAAATCATGTCCTTAAAGTTCTTGATCGAAACGTCGAAACAAATATAGAATACAGAATTCTTTTGTTTAAGGAATTTAATGAAAATGACTATTTCGTTAACTTTTTGGAATATCCTTTTCATAACCGTTTCGATGGATTAATAGGGAATAATATTCTTCTTGATTTGAACGCCATTATTAATTTTAAAACTAGATGCCTAACAACAAATAAAGCAACAATAAAATTATACTTGAACGAAGATGAAGAAAACTACACAAACTATGTCGAACAAAATAAAGGTACTTTAAGTTTATTTTCCAACGAATCAATTTCATCTGAAATTGATGACTCTCTTTTTTCAAATCATCTACCAAATTCTGATGTTTTAAAAATAAAATCACTACTTAAATCTTTCAAATCAATTATTTATGAAGAAGGAGATACTTTATCTTTTACAAATGAAATTCGTCATCGAATTATAACTCACAATGATATTCCAATCTATAGCAAACTCTATCGCTATCCGGAGATTCACTCTGAAGAAGTTGATCATCAAATATCGGAAATGTTGAGGCAGAAGATAATTGTTCCTAGCTGTAGTCCCTACAATTCGCCCATATGGGTTGTACCCAAAAAAGATAATAAAGATGGGAAAAAACAATGGCGAGTTGTAATAGATTACAGAAAGTTGAACACACAAACAGTAGAAGACAGATTTCCTATGCCAAACATAGACGATTTATTCGACAAATTAGGAAAATGTAATTATTTTTCGACGATTGATCTGGTGAAAGGTTTTCATCAAATTGAGGTAGATCCTAGAGATAGAGCCAAAACTGCGTTTTCCACCAAGAGTGGACACTATGAATTTTTAAGGATGCCATTTGGGCTTAAAAACGCTCCAGCAACTTTTCAGAGGCTAATGAATTATGTGCTTAGAGATTACTTAAACAAAATTTGTGTAGTTTACTTAGATGACATCTTAGTTTTCTCTACAAGTTTCGAAGAACATCTCCAATCTCTTCGAAAAATTTTTCAAAAACTTAAGGACAGTGATTTGAAAATACAAATTAACAAATGTCACTTTGGAGACATATCAGCCGAATACTTAGGGCATGTTATCACTCAAAATGGTATAAAACCAAACAAAAATAAAATTAAATCGATTACCGAAATGGTACTTCCAACCTCAGTTAAGGCAATAAAACAATTTCTTGGTATAACCGGTTACTACCGGAAATTCATTAGGTATTATGCCAAAGTAGCGTACCCTATGATTAAATACTTGAAAAAAACTGAAAAATTGAAAATAACCGATCCACAATATATTAAATCGTTTAATACTCTAAAAAGCCTATTAACTTCTGACCCTATCCTTAGAAATCCTGATTTTTGCAAGCAATTTGTTTTAACCACGGACGCATCCAATTTCGCCTTAGGAGCAGTTCTTACCCAAGATAACCACCCTGTTTGTTATGCGTCTCGAACTCTTAACAAACATGAGCTTAGGTACTCTACCATAGAGAAGGAGCTTTTAGCGGTCGTTTGGTCAGTGAAATATTTTCGAACCTATTTATTTGGCCGAAGATTCATTGTCCGAACGGATCACAAGCCCCTGGTGTGGTTACATGGCATAAAAGAACCTAATATGAAGCTCCAAAGATGGAAAATAATGCTTAACGAATACGACTTCGATATCGAGTACCTAAAGGGGAAAGAAAACGTTGTCGCAGATGGGTTGAGTAGGTACGTTTCCGGTGAAAATGAAACCGGTGACAGTCAAAAAGCTGACGATGAAGTGAGCTTATTTGATTTATTTAATAATGAAGTACCTGAAAGTTGCAATGACGATGAAGTCATTGGTGAAGTTTCAGTGCCAGGTACAAATAACGATGAAGTTATTTCTACTGCAGCCACCATCCATAAACTCAACACATCTACATTTCGGAAAAACCCGTGAACTTGTTTAAAAATCAGATTCATCTTTTTTATGGCCCAAAAGAAAAAATATCCTTTAAAATCGTACCCACAAAAATTCAGAACCTTGTACAAGTTGATAAAGAAAAAAGCAACTTATTGGAAATAATGAAACGACTTTTATTAAAGAAGGGAATAATGTGTATCTTTTGCAATGATTTGTCCTTGTACCTTAATTTTCAAAATTTGTACGTTAAATATTTTTCTATGAATAATAAGTTAAAATTACTAAAATCCAATGTAAAGTTAAAAGATGTCACAGATAAAAATGAGATGCTCACAATAATTAAGAGGGAACATTTAGCTAAAAATCATAGGGGTATAAATAAAATGTTTTTGGAACTCAAACAGTTCTATTTCTACCCAAATTTGCAAGTAGAAATACAAACATTTATAAATAATTGCGACATTTGTATTCTCGCAAAGCACGATCGACATCCGGTGCAGGAACAAATGGAAATCACTGAAAAACCAAAACATTTCAATGATATCATCCACATGGATATTTGGTTTCCCGAAAGAGGGAAAATGTTTTTAACAACAATTGATAAGTTCTCAAAATATGCCACTATCCATCCCTTGGAAGATAGGAATTGGATTGCAGTACTGAGTGCAATCAAACAGAGAATTCAATTTTTAGGAAAACCCAACAAAATTAATTGTTTCCGATGGTGATTCCTGCATTTTGCACTCGGCTGTTGAGCAATTCCTAAGGGAAAATAATATTTTCTTCCACAGAACGACAGCATCTATGAAAACCGGAAACGCTGATATCGAGAGGCTTCATGGTACCTTTAATGAACATCTTCGAATTTTGAATGCTTCAAAAGATAATTCTACTTTAGATGAAAAATTGTTTAAGGTAATCACAATTCACAATTCGACTATACATTCAACAACGAAACATAGACCTTTAGATTTCATTAATAAAACGCTTTCGAAGCAAAAAATTGATAGTTACGCTGACCTTTTTCGAAAGCAAAAGGTAGATAGGGTCAAGAAAAAGAAAAATCAAAATGTCGTCGAATCTCACAAGTGCCCAAACATAGTTCAAAACAGAACTGTAGTAAAAAGTAGACCGAAGTACAAAAAATTGAACAAATTCGAAAAACAAGGCAATTATACTATAGAGAAAACTACAAATAGAAACATAAAATATCATAAAAAACAAGTAAAACGATTATATAAACATCAGAAACAAGAAAATAGTACCTAAAACAATAAATAATAATGAAATTTACCAGAATTACCACTTTCATCCTTTTTTCTCCGCAGCATAAAATCATAGAATCCAGTTTTTCATTTATATTTCCATTCCTCATTCATTTACAATTTTTGTAGGTATTCTTTTTGGGGGCGACTTTCCATTACGACAGCACGAATTTCGGTCTGATTTTTTTTTTTACAGTTAGGTAGGGGTCTCAATAGAACATGTTTTAAATATTAAGGCGAGGAAACACCTTTAAGTCATAGAAAAAAATATTTTCTTTTTCGGACTTAACCCTACTTTTTTTTATATTTCATTTTTTGAGCCTAAAACAAGTTTTTTTGAATTGAAAGCATGGTGTACTAACAGCTCGGTATGTAAGGGGGGGCATGCTGCCCCCCTGCAACCCCCCTGCCGGGGATCTTTATAGGATTTGGGGTGGGTGCGAGTTTGGGTATATGCAAATTACTTTTTGCATTTGAGCACTAAAATCAAAGAAATTCCCAACAAAAAAAAAAAGCACGTATGGCAACACTGAACAAAAAACAGGGAAGAAATGTCAAAATCAACCATTTTTGCGTGTTTTGTATGTAAAAAAGTGAACTTTAAAAATTAATTTAAAATAGAAATAAATGTTTCCTCGCTCTAAAATTGCTATAGTTATTATTTATTTGCACATAGGTATCTATCGATTAAAAAAAACCGCGTGTGAAAATTCGTGCTGTCGTAAAGGAAAGTTGAGCCTCTTTTTGTTTACGAGTATTTTGTTCAATATTTGTTCGAAGGAAAAGACTTTTTTATATGTCATTGGCAAATTAGGTAAAAACGAATGTTCATATTCAAATATTGAGTTAAATAAAGTAAAACGTTAAAAATTTAAGATTTCTTGTTTCCTTTTCTGTTATCTGTCATTTTGACACAAATATCAATTTTCAATAATGGTATTCGAATCGGATTTCATGCAGAGTGCGTTCAGGGTTATAACAAACTATTAAGCTGCTTACACAATATTCTAAAACTATAATTGTGCTCATGATTTGTCTGAGCTTAGTTGTAGGTAGCTTCAAAATCAATTCTAACAATAATCGTTTCTAAAAGTTTTTAAATCTATTGATAGCATTGCCTAGTGATATAACAACAAAAAATACTTTGAAATGAAATTGTAATTAAAATAATATTATTTGTAAAAATGTATGCAGTACACATTGCTATTTAAATAAAAAACATGAATTTAAATTTTTGATTATGTTAAATAAGAAATCTTAAAAAAAAAAAGAATTTAAAAGCAAACGAATTTCTTAAAACAAATATAATTTAATGAAAGGTAATTCGTAAGTAAAATAAAAATAGTAACAGAAAACATTAAAAAAAAAAACAAAAAACATTTTATTTCTAATGAAGAATTTTGTAATGAAAAAAAATACGAAAAAACTTTGTTATACATAGTTATAACTAATGTAATTAAAAACAAACATTAGATAATTTAATTGAATATTATGTAAGATTTCTATACAGAACTTATAATTATTACTGTAAACAAATTGCGAAATTTGTACTATTGTGTTAAAGAATATTTTTGGAGACCAAACATTCTTACCCGGGGAGGAGTTACATAATAGAATGTACATGAAGGCTCACCCGACTTAGAATCAATTCTCGCACTATTGCCGTTTGCAAACCATCGAATGTTCAAGTATTGTTTTCCCAACTTTTAAATTAGTTTGTTTTATTGATCAATAAAGGAGTTAATAAATAATTAATAAATAAACAAGTTGTTTTATTTCAAACAAATAAAACCAACTTTACTATATATTGCTTGCTGTTGCAATAAACAAAAATTGAAAACTCAGTATTTAAAAAGACAAAAATTAGGTCAAACAGAATTATTAAAAGAACTAGAATATACTTCTCAAGTTGATTTTAAAAATTATGTGCGCATGGAGAAACATCGCTGCATTTAACGTTTCTTAATTCTTTTCTGTAGTTTGTCCGAAAATTATAAATTTCTCGGTCAGCTTTTGGTTTTTTTTCTTTTAGTTTTAGAACCAAGAGCTCATAAGTTTTACTTTTTATTATCCTGTTGCTATATGCCGGATGTTCTTTATAAAGTTCGAGGAACTCGCTCCAGAACTTTTGTTCATCAGCCATAATAAAAAAAACAATGTATAGGTACAGTACAGTTTTTGACATTCACGACACAAATAACTGCACAAATTTAAGACTTTAGCAAAAATATCAAAATTGTTTTAATTTTTACACAGTTAACAGCACAAATCGCACAAACAACCCCATTCACAACACAACTAAACTGCGCGAACCCCAGCTTGCGAAAAACAAAAAACAATATTACACCAAAGAAAAAATAAAGAAAATGAAAATTTAACCCAATAAATAAAGGGTTGGTGATAATTTCCCCCAAGATATAATACCCAAAAGAAAATCCCCAAATTCATAATCCCCAAAACGAAATCCCCAGCAGCAAAATTCACAAAGAGAGAATACCCAGGGCGAAAATCCCCAACTGAATATCCCCAAAACAATTATGCTCAAGTAGTGAATCATGCAATTAAATCGCGCACGCGATTCACTACTTGAGCATAATTGTTTTTAATATATTAAATTTCATTTATATTGCATGAAATGCAATCCAAAGATCTGGAAACAACAAAATCATCCATTTCAATTTTTATTCCAAAACAAAAGAAATACTCGGCACTACAAAACAACACTTAAGCATCTTGCACATGAGCTACGAACTGCGAACTGTGAACTGTGGATGTTCGCATATTTTGACTTTTCTTTCACATGAGCTTTATTTTTATTCGCAGACAGCGACAAATTGTCAACCCTTTTCTCCATATTTTCCTCAGCCATGATCTTTCACACAAAAACAAAACAAGAGTGGTATAATTTTGAGGTTAAGTTGAGCGCGAACAATTTATTCGTTGCAGTGTGAATGGTATGTGGAACGCGAATAGAGTTTGACAGTTCGTAGCAATCACACTGCAATTCGTTACTAACAAATTGTTTTTACAAAATTGTCTTGTTTTAGAGAACAAAATGCAAATTTTATTATCCTAACATTATTGTCAATTGGTTTCTTATAATTTAAATGTGTTTTTGTTTGGAATTGACTTTTTGAAATATGTAAAATCACGTTTGTTCGTCCATTCGTTCATTCGTTGTTCGCTCTCATGTGCAAGGCCCTACAGCACTAAGCAAGCACTACGAATACAATGATTCTCTATGAATACTAAAGTCAGACTGAGAAGTGCATGCCTTAATAGTGATTTTTTGTTTAGAAAAATCGTTATCATTTATTAATATCACAATAAGAGAATTTCATGAGAGTTTTTCTAAAAACTGCATGCAAATTAAACTATGTTTTATTAAATTTTTTAAAAAAAAATATTTTTTTGGAGGTTGAACCTCTTTATTCAATTGCTAAAATCAGACTGCACGATTTACAAATTTAAAACTTAAAAGTAACCTATTCCTATAGTTTCATGTCCATGCATACCTCTCTACAAGTTCCCACAGGTGGTGTCGTGTTTACTCTTGCTACGTGCTGGAATGCATTTAGCAGCCAGACGCGTTGTCAGCAAATATGATCGTGGGAATGATCATAAATTATGTTGGAGTTTTGCATGGTGTTAACTCCTCCGCCCTTTAAAATCGAACGGCCTCGTTCGATGTCCATGGCTTTATATGGCTTGGGAGGTCCTCCATCCCTATTGATCTAGGTGTTGGTATAGGGCTTAATGGAACCGGGTCTTCTGCAGCGGATGCGTCAGTCATTACCATTTCGTCTGCTGTTACTATTTTTGCTATTATTGAGTTTTTCTTCTTCTTTAGTTTTAACAGGTATACTATTGTTAACGCTGCGAAAAGGATTAATAGCGTAATAATGGCTGCGCCGTTGTACTTGTTCCGGGTCTCCAAAAGGTCAATGTATTCTGAGTTTTTAGCGTGGAGTTCTTTTATCATTTGCAGCGATAATAACTCCTCAGTATCTTTTCTGATTGAAGTAGGTTGAAGGACAGCTGGTAATGGTTTATAGCCCACTACTTCCGTTGATTTGAAAACTTGATTTTGAATTCTGATTGATGTGTTATGGAATTGTATGAGATAGCTTCCATCTAAAGGTATCATTTCTTCGTTTACTTCTATGGATCCGGTATATTGATTTAGTAATAGGATTCCTGGTGCGACTTCTTCGACCGATGGGACGTGTTGGTTATTAATCCTGGTGCAGTTGGAGGCTCTGCTATTTAGTAGATGTGGTATGCATGTTGAATTTGTTATATCGATTATATTATTACTTTGACAAATAGATAACTTATGAAATACCAAACATGAGGACATAACCCCATAGATTTTATTCTTACATTGTAAAACATTGCTGTAGGGTATCTTAAGGATAGTTTTGCCCTTTTTTATGCTTTTAATCAAAATAGTTTTACATGTTTCCACTGTTGTGGTTGGTAAACTTATCATGTATAAAATTAGTGAATTATTTGAAGCGATTTTTATTTCTGCAAATTCTAGAGCTTCTAGGATGTTAACATACGGCATGTTTTCCTTATTTAAAATTTCTTGTATAATATCAATTTCGATATTGGACAGAATGTAACTGTTGACAATATTGGCCTTAGCCCAGTGAATTGCATATTCTAAATTTACAATTTCTTCCTTTATTAATCCTAATCTTAATTCTATATTTAAGACTATCTCGTCTTTAACATTATTGTCTTCTTGCATTTTTTTATTAATAATATTTGTGGTGTTTACCACTTCATCAATTTTTTTAATTAACATTTTGTTTATTACAATTTGATTATTGTTATTTGTTAAAACATTATTTATTTTCTCTTTGATAACATCAAAGTCATGTTTATCGGGGCTGCCTGAAATAAATTTCCAGGCACTGCCTATAAAATCTATTGAGCGTTTAACTTTAGGTGAGGGCATTAGTCGATTAAGGTGGGTTTTAATTTGGATTATCTCATTTTTTAGGTAAGGAAAGATGGGATCTTTTTCTAGTGAGTTGTGTGTTAAGAACATTTCAAGTTCTTCGATTACTACTTTGTATTGCTTAAGATCGATACTATGGATAATTTTAAATGTTCCCGCTTGAACTTTTGCTGAACCTGTATCTATGGTTATCGATTGGGCACTGGAATAATCCAGGATCTGCACCTCAGCTGCACTCGCTGCGATGAGCAATCTAAAAAAGGAGTAAGGGTTTGATATTAGGATTTTAATTTTTTATCAGTGCCTTATGAACAGTTTTGCCAGATTTAGTTAAAATAGTGGTTGACTTATTTTCGGCAACTATTTCCTTTTTATATCGAGAATTCAATTTAGAGCCAATGCGCTTATTTTGCTTTACATAGATTATTTCTCCGGGGGTATAAACTTTAATGGGTTGTCTAAACTTGTTATGATATTCGAGGTCTTGGGCTTGTTTTCTTTTAAGTTTACCTATGTTCTCTTTACGAGCTGTCTCTAGTTGTGTTAGGTCAGGTGTAACTCTATGACCAAAGAATACCTCAATTGGTTTTTTTGTGGTAGTAGAATGTATTGAAAGATTATATTCGTATACTGCTCTATGTAGTAATTCGTTAAAAGATTGATGGGAGTTATCTTTTTTCAGACATCTCATAATTTCTATGAGGGTTGAGTGAAATCGCTCAACTTGACCGTTCGCACTACTACAGTAAGGGGGTGTCGTAAAGACTTTTATCTTGAGTTCATCTTCCAGCATATAACCTATTGTCACCGAGTTAAAGGATTTCTCATTGTCGAAAACTACAGTTTCGGGCAATCCGAAGGAAAACAGAATTTCTCGTAGAGGCTGACGGATGTCTTCCACAGCCCTTGACTTTAGTACTCTGACTTGAGCGTATTTCGAAAACTTGTCTATGGAAGTTAAGACGAGTTTGTTTTCGGTAATAAATATATCAACGTGGACGATTTGGCCTGGATATTCTGGTATCGGCGTAGGTTGCACTTGTTGCTTTGTAGGATGCCTATCGTATTTGCTTACCTTGCATACGGTGCAATTCCTTACAACTTTGTTTATTTTATTGGCCATTTTGGGAAAATAATACTTTTCCAAAATCTGTGATTTATTTTCTCGCTGATTGCGATGCGCTCTTTTATGTGTACTAATTATAATTTCCTCTTGTCTTGTTTCATTAGTTATGTCTTCCACTTGAAGTTGAGTAAACCTAGTTCGAAAATTTTTGAAGTGTAGTGGATAAATTTCCTGTATGATGTCCATCACTTTATCGTCTGTTTTAATGCAATTAATTACGGATGGATTTAGTACTTTCTTGAGGATTTGCTTTAGGTTGTCTTTATTGTACACCTGTTCTATTATCACGTGCCTATGGTAGGTTGGGAATATAATTTCGAATGTCTGGCTGGGTGTTTGTCCTATTTGAAGTAAGATTTGATTTTTGAAAACATTAATCGGGGTATCTACTTTCATTACCCGACTTTTATTTAGACCTTCATTGCTGTGCGAGGATGTTGACACTAAATTTATATGGGGAGTACTATAAGCTCTGGATAGGGCGTCTGCCACTACATTTGTTTTGCCAGGCTTGTATTTGATTTCGTGATTGTATTCCTCTAATATAGATTTCCAGCGTTTCATTTTACTGTTGTTATTTTTTGTGCTTAACGCAAATGTGAGAGGTTGATGGTCGGTGAAAATGCGGACCCTAGCGTGACCGTAAAGGTAATTGCGGAGTGAGCCGAGGGCCCAGACGATGGCTAGCATTTCTTTTTCATTAGCCGCGTAGTTCTCCTCTGTCTTAGTTAGCGTTCTGCTGATGAAAGTTAAGGGTCTATTATCTTGTTCCAGTACCGCCCCGATCGCGACATTAGAGGCGTCTGTTGTAAGGTCGAATGGTTTCTTGTAGTCTGGGTAAGCAAGAATAACGTCTTTTGAAATTAAAGATTTTTTTATTTTGTCAAAAGATTCTAAAGCTTCATTGTTCAAGCTGATTTGGATTCTTGAGGATTGATTTTTGGACGTTCGTCCTCCCTCCCCTCTTAAGAGGTTTGTCAATGGTTTTGCTAATTGAGCATAACCTTGAATAAACCGACGATAATATCCTGACAACCCGAGGAAGGATCTCAGCTCTTTGAGAGTTTTGGGCACAGGGAATTCGGTAATAGATTTTACTTTATTTGTATTAGTCTTAATACCTTCTGATGATATTTTGAATCCGAGAAACTCTACCTCTGAGCTAAAAAATTTACATTTATCTAGCTGGACTTTCATGTTGGCTCTGCTTAATGTACTAAAAATTTGTTCGATATCTTTGGCGTGTTGTTCTTGGTTTTCGCTGAATATAATGATATCGTCTATGTACACGTAGCACGATTTTCCGATGTAATCCCTTAATATGTCATCAAGAGTGCGCTGGAAAATCGAGGGAGCATTTTTAAGTCCAAAAGGGAGCCTAGTGAATTCGTACTTTCCGTTGTTAATTGAAAAGGCTGTCTTCTCAATATCAGATTCCTTTAAAGGAATTTGATGGAAGCCACTTTTCAAATCAAGCACGGTGAAGAATTTATTTCTTCCAAGTTGCGCTGTCACCTCATTAATTTCAGGTATGGGGTATCTGTCGGCTATAGTAATGGTGTTTAATTTTCGGTAATCAATTACCATTCGATATTGCTTTGCGCCAGTGGAGTCGGGTTTTTTTGGCACGATCCATACCGGTGAATTATATGGAGACCGTGAAGGTCTTATAATTCCATCGTGCAATAGCTGGCTTACTTGTTTTTCGACTTCCGACTTAAGAGCCATAGGGAATGGATAATATCGAGTGAAAACAGGGTCGTCAGTGGTGGTCCTTATTTCGGCTATAACAGCTGTTGTGTAGGTAAGCCTCTCTTCGGGCTCAGCGAAAAGGGCTGGATATTTTTTCACCGCTGATGCAAGCATTTGCTTCTGAGAGTTTGTAAGGTTTTCCATACTGGCAGTAATATTGTTTACGGATTGAACTTTCAACTGATGCATTTTTATTTTAGCTTTATCAAGAATTGTCATGAAACTGTTTTGTGTGTGGATGACGGCTTTTAATTCCTTGAGCGTGTCATTGCCCAAGATGCCATGAAAAGTTTTGAGGTTTGGTAGAATGAAAAATTTTATATTTACGTCTTTAAGACCAAATAAGTTTAGAAAAGTGTGCTTACTGATTTTAACATCCCCGGCTATAGATTTAGCAAAGAATATTTGTTTATTATCGATAGGTTTCTGTACTAGGTCGGGTTTTATGTAGTTTTTACTTGACCCAGTGTCAATTAGGAATTTTAAAATTTCTCCGGTCCTCGTTTTGCATTTAAAATAAGGTAACGAGGACTCAGTTAACCTAAAAAATGAATATCGCTGTATTCATTTTCCAAATCTGGTTCAATTTGATATTCGCTTTCTAATGGATAATCCTCTAAAGAAAGTTCTTCCATAGCTTGCTCACAGGCTTGAAAATAGTTTGTTTCCTCATCTTGTACTTGATTTTCAGTCCCATGGTTTATATGGTAATTGGGCTGGCCCCCGCTATAGTGAGAGTTTTGCAGTGGTTGTTGCGGAGAGTTTTGTGACCTTTGGCTAACATTATAGTTCCTCGTTTGAGGATTTTTATTTTCAGTTTTGACTATGTTTGGAGACGATTTATTGGGTTGAGACCTGTTTTGGTTAAAAGGCTGCGAATTATATTTTAATTGTGGGTTATAGGTTGGTTGATTTCTAGCTAGCTGACTCTGGGGTTTAACTGTTACTGGAGTAGGGTAGGGTTTGGAGTAATTTGAATATCCAGGTTGGTATGGTCTATTAGTAGCAATATTAACGTTATTTCGCTGATAAGTAGGATATGATTGCACTGGGTTAAATGACCGTGAAGGTCCCATTTGGTGAATTCTTTTGATTGTTCCTTGTGGTATCTGAGCGCATTGGGGTTTGGCGTGCTGATTTTCGTATTTCATACATAAATGCAACGCTTGGGGCAGATCAATTGGTTCTTTCATTCCCAAAAGATCTGATAAGTTGCCCTTGAGACCTCTTATAAATGTTTCCAGGGCTTTATCCCTGTACGTCTGAATTAAGACTCTCATTGCTTCGGCACCTATATCCATGCAGGATATTTTATTGATAATCAACGTTAAGTGTGAGCTAACAGTTTGATAGAACTGTTGCAGAGATTGATTTCCTTGGGATAAATTGAACATTTGGCATTCCAGAGTTGTTATATCTCTTTTATCCGCATAGTGCATTGTAAGACATCGCACAATGCATTCCCAGCTAAGGGGTGTGTTGAAAGATTCCAGAGCAGCGTCTGCTCCTCCAGTAATCTTATTACGTATGACATTTAGAATGCCATAGTATTTAGGAGTGCCCTTTAGGTTTTCGTACATTGTGAGTACTCGTTGAACTGACTTCTTCCAGGAAGAAAACTCTCCAGGTTCGCCAGAAAAAGTTCGTAGGCATTTAACAATATCTGGTATTTTGTCTAAACCATCGACATTTGTTAAAAATTGGGGGTATATTGTTTGATCGGTTTCTTGAAATTGTTGAGAATCAGGCTTAAGTAATTTTTTCATGAGTCTTTCACCCTGTTGTTCGAAGACTCTGGTCACTATAGATGTGACCACTGCATCTAGTTCGGGTGTTGACCTCACTTCTGTTGCAGCTGGGCGTGTGCTAATAGGAATAGAGTGTAATGAACTATAATTGTCTGAAGGGGAAATATCAATGGACAGTGGTGCGTTAATCGGTGGAACTTGTGGCTGCACTAAAGATGAGGATGGACTGAAAGGAGTTGGGGTAGGCATCGTATGAGGATGTGTAGTAGGAAGAGTAGCTGAGTGCATGGGAGCAATAGTAGTTATAGGAGCAACTGAAATTGGGGGGTTTTGGGTATTATCAGCCCCAGCACCTGTTCGCGTAATAGGCATTTTGATCGCTTTACAAAATATTTTAAGAGCACTTGCTTAGATATTGAAATTTCCTTTTTCTAACAATTATTACTTTCTAAAAAAAATTTTTTCAAGATAAAGAATCTTATGTTTTTTTTCTTTTTGAATCGATTTTGAAATGATTAAATATTACAATTTGTGTATTATATTCAACTTATTATCTTTTGGTTGTATGTATTTATTTATTATTATACTATATTCTTAAGTAACTAACTTACAATAAAATCAGCATCTTGTACTGGAACTTTTTCTTTCACTCCGAGATGAAATGGACTGATGTGTTTTTGCGTGTTCTTAACACGGACACTTATTATTTTCTGTTTATTTTTTTCTGGGGACAAGGTTGACCGAGGGCGTAAAGCTCGCGTTAAGTGTGATATTGTTCACTAGTATTTACGGCTTATTTAGGCGATATTATTCACTAGTAGGTACCTTCTTTCGGCTGCTTTAGGCGATATTATTCACTAGTACCTTTTTTCGGCTACTTTAGGCGATATTATTCACTAGTACCTTTTTTCGGCTACTTTAGGCGATTATGTACTTTCGGCTACTTTAGGCGATTATGTACTTTCGGGTACTATTAGGCGATTATGTACTTTCGGCTACTTTAGGCGATTATGTACTTTCGGCTATTAACGCGACTTCACTTCTCGGTCCCTGCTCGGGCGCCAATTAAACTATGTTTTATTAAATTTTTTAAAAAAAAATATTTTTTTGGAGGTTGAACCTCTTTATTCAATTGCTAAAATCAGACTGCACGATTTACAAATTTAAAACTTAAAAGTAACCTATTCCTATAGTTTCATGTCCATGCATACCTCTCTACAAGTTCCCACAGGTGGTGTCGTGTTTACTCTTGCTACGTGCTGGAATGCATTTAGCAGCCAGACGCGTTGTCAGCAAATATGATCGTGGGAATGATCATAAATTATGTTGGAGTTTTGCATGGTGTTAACTTGCATAAATGAAGATATGCACGGATACTGGGGATTTGGAGATTTCGTGGGGATTTTGGCAAAATAAATTATTTAGTTGGGGATTTTGTCCATTTGTCTTAGGTCTCTGGGGATATTATCAAAATAGATTAAATTTACTTGGGGATATTATCCCGTGGGGATTCTATTTTTTGGGGATTCAATACGACACCCATAAATAAAAAGTTTAAACAAAAACATATCCGTTTTGTTTACAAACCGTTGTTGGTGCTGTTTAAGAGAGTTTTTATCTCTCTTAAATTAACAAAAAATATTCCCTTCTGTCTTTGAAAGCACAGCCGAGGTGAGTAAAAACAAAACAAAAATTAAAAATAAAATCGATTTTATATAAAACTGCAAACAATTGCACTTTATTAATTAAAATAAAAACTGCTATACTACTATCTATATCTATATCTATACTTAATATTATAAATGTGAAAATAACTCTGTCTGTCTGTCTGTTACTCAATCACGCCTAAACTACTGAACCAATTTGCATGAAATTTGGTATGGAGATATTTTGATACCCGAGAAAGGACATAGGCTACTTGTTACCCCGGGAAAATGACGCATTCCCATGGGAAAATTCAGGTGGGCCGATCGCTTTTACGCCTAAACAACTGAACAGATTTAGTATATGAAATTTTGTAAGGAGATAGTTTGAGATTTAAGAATGGACATGAGTTCTTTTTGACCTCCGGAAAACAACGCATTCCCATGGGAAAAATTCCTTTCCGGGAATCTGATCGCTTTCACTCCTAAATTACCAAAGATTTGAATAATATTTGGATAAAATTGGTATTACGGAAAAACAACGCATTCCCAACCCTTATAAAATAAGTTGTCGAACATGTTAAACTTATCATACACGTATAATAACGCGGGCTTCGCGCGCTGCCTCAAGCCCTCAAATAATAATTTTAAACCTAAACTTAGCTATGCTCAACCTTTCATCGCCAAACACGAGCCATGTAGTTACAACAAATACAACAACTGGGTCTGTCTTCTACTTCTGATAATTCTGTTTCGGCTGAGGCGGGGGACAAGTGCGCGGGCGGGGGGAGGACATCACTGAGTGGGTTTACCCGAACCGGCACACACGTGGGGGCACACGCCGTTGTCGGACGCATTCAAATTACAGAGAAATCCTGCAAATATTTTATTTGTCGTGTAAATTTAATTGTTTCTTTAATTCTTAATGATTTACTCGGTTCGTCACCTAACCTAACCTATGACAATCACACTTAGTATGGCCTCATCCCATCTCGGCAAAATTCAAACATACCTACATACGTACAAACAAGTACAGCTCAGGTTTTTTCATACCACTATCCAAAAAAAACTATTTAATGCGGACGAAGTCGCGGGTAAAAGCTAGTTATTTATAATATTAGAAATTAGCACACAAAAAATAAATAATACATATATCGGGTGATTTTTTTGAGGTTAGGATTTTCATGCATTAGTATTTGACAGATCACGCGGGATTTCAGACATGGTGTCAAAGAGAAAGATGCTCAGTATGCTTTGACATTTCATCATGAGTAGACTTACTAACGAGCAACGCTTGCAAATCATTGAATTTTATTACCAAAATCAGTGTTCGGTTCGAAATGTGTTTCGCGCTTTACGCAAATTTTATGCGTTTTTTTTTTAAAAAAAGTTCTCAAGCTCTTAAAAAATCACCCATTATATTAAACAATGTCCTCTTTTCAATGGAGGACAATAAATACATAATGGGTGATTTTTTAAGAGCTTGAGAACTTTTTAAAAAAAAAAAACTGCTAAAGCGCTGATAACCAGAAGAGATAACCTACGAAACAAGGACAACTTATCAGACCAAGAAAAAAATGAACTAAGGTACCTTCGGAAAACCATAGTTATAGTGTTTTTTTTAAATGTCACGTTCTTTACTCAAAAAAAAAAAAATAATTAATATTTACCAACAATATTTTGCATATGATGAAATAGTTTGATTTTAAAATCAATTTTTTGTTAACGAGATTTTAAGTCGAAAACCACTTTTTACTAATTTCAGTAGCATTTCTTGAATTTTTTTATTTTTTATGTAAACAAATACATAATGGATTTTTCTAAGAACAATATCTTCCATTAACAACAAAATTTAGCTCAGAATGAAATCATTTTGAAGACAATACCTTCATTTAATCGCAAGATATCAAGAATCGAACATCATTTGTTGCCAATTTTGCGCACTTTTTATGTAGATTTTAATTTTTATGAAAAAATTGACTATTTTATTTTTATAAAAATTAAATTGAATGTCGAAAACAATATTTTCTATGAGATGAAATTAGTTTTAAGATAATATTTTTAATTTATAAAAAGAAATTGGAGTTTTTAACAAGTTTCAGTAATGTTTTTTAAGTTTTTATTTTTTATAAACAAACTGTCAATTCGATTTTTATCAACATTTTACTGAATGTTGAAAAGATAAGATTAAACTAGTTCGAAGCCCACATCTTTAACTTTTAAAAAGATATTTTTGAATGTTTTCGAACAACAACAACAACTTAAAGGTGCTACCACTCATTGTTTTTGGCTGGAGATATAGCTATTTCGTGCTTAGCCACTTTTGCACTCATCAGTCTCCTTTTTTGTGGTGCTGAGCTTTAATCCAATTTTATTTGAAAAACTTTATGCACAACATAGGATTCGAACCCACGCATATCAGATTTTGCTCAGTCTTAGAAGTCGTGTGCACTACGCACTCCACTACTTTAGACCACTGACGTCACAGGTCGAGATGTGCTTATTGTTTATCAAATGCATTTGAAGCATCAACCTTTTTATAAGCTCCTTTAAGTATGCTGTTTTGTTCCGCCTCCATTTTTCTCCATACCTTATTTGATAGACTAACAATTCGTAGTACGTATCAAAGGGGGAGAGGTTGGAAGATCGGTAACGAACCAGACTAAGTTATTATTGTTATTATTTGTATTGTACTATTCGTACTAGAATGTCAGCTTGTTAGACTTGACCATTCCTTTTTTAATTTTATTGAATGTTTTTGAACAACAACAACAACTTAAAGGTGCTACCACTCATTGTTTTTGGCTGGAGATATAGCTATTTCGTGCTTTGCCACTTTTGCACTCATCAGTCTCCTTTTTTGTGGTGCTGAGCTTTAATCCAATTTTATTTGAAAAACTTTATGCACAACATAGGATTCGAACCCACGCATATCAGATTTTGCTCAGTCTTAGAAGTCGTGTGCACTACGCACTCCACTACTTTAGACCACTGACGTCACAGGTCGAGATGTGCTTATTGTTTATCAAATGCATTTGAAGCATCATCAGGAGACTGATGAGTGCAAAAGTGGCAAAGCACGAAATAGCTATATCTCCAGCCAAAAACAATGAGTGGTAGCACCTTTAAGTTGTTGTTGTTGTTCAAAAACATTCAATAAAATTAAAAAAGGAATGGTCAAGTCTAACAAGCTGACATTCTAGTACGAATAGTACAATACAAATAATAACAATAATAACTTAGTCTGGTTCGTTACCGATCTTCCAACCTCTCCCCCTTTGATACGTACTACGAATTGTTAGTCTATCAAATAAGGTATGGAGAAAAATGGAGGCGGAACAAAACAGCATACTTAAAGGAGCTTATAAAAAGGTTGATGCTTCAAATGCATTTGATAAACAATAAGCACAACCTGTGACGTCAGTGGTCTAAAGTAGTGGAGTGCGTAGTGCACACGACTTCTAAGACTGAGCAAAATCTGATATGCGTGGGTTCGAATCCTATGTTGTGCATAAAGTTTTTCAAATAAAATTGGATTAAAGCTCAGCACCACAAAAAAGGAGACTGATGAGTGCAAAAGTGGCAAAGCACGAAATAGCTATATCTCCAGCCAAAAACAATGAGTGGTAGCACCTTTAAGTTGTTGTTGTTGTTCAAAAACATTCAATAAAATTAAAAGATAAAAAATGATTTAAGTGCTCTCAAATCGGTTCTTACCATTAACTCTCCTAAACGAAAAACTGCAAAAAAAAATTCTAAAATCAATGAAAAAGAAACTGAATCCCCTTCCCCCTACGTGAATCACCATCACGATTCCCAAAAGGCTGATCTGCCATCATCCGCCCCCAGCCTGCCTATGGTAGTGGAAAATGTTAAAAACCCATCAAAAGTATCATCTGCCCCATCTCATTTTTCTGAACCGCAAAATCCAACTAATTCTGACTCTCAGTTCCCGGTTCTAAATAGTAACAACTCTGAATGGAAAACAGTGCATTCGAATAAAAAGTCAGCAAAGCCAATTTATTCGAAAAAAATTATTGGAACTGACACTTCAACCTCTCTCTGTGCTATACCCAACTATAAATGGCTTCACTTATCTAAATTCAACAAAGACACGAAATCCGAAGATATTATTAGCCACATATCAAAAAAAACTGATATTCCAGCAAATCAATTTAAATGCTATCCGTTAATTAAAAAAGAAACTGATTTTTCAAAACTCAAGTTCATAACATTTAAATTGAGTGTTCCTGCGTCTAAATATTCGATTATCATGGATTCCTCTATTTGGCCATGCTCTGTCCAAATAAAAAAATTTGTCTCGCGAGAAAACAAAAATGAAATAAATAAACCCTCATCTCAGTCAACGAGAACTTCTTCGTCATTATCATTATCATTAACACAGTCAATATTGCTGCCGTCGTCGTCGCCACCACCGTCATCATCATCCCCACCAACACCACCACCCGCCCCTCCATCAACACAACAGGCGCCACTCAATGTCAATTGACAATCAAAATCTACAACATCTTCTAAACTAAATTGCTCTCCGTCGTACTCTTATCAGTGTTCTGGTAATTATAATCAGCTGTTCGGCTATTACCAAAACGTCGGAGGAATGCGCACAAAAATTCAACAAATGTTCTTGTCTCTCTCATCTATTCAGTATGATTTCGTTGCACTCACCGAAACTTGGTTATCCATTGACCATCTTAATGCTGAAATCTGCAACAACAATCACTATGCTCTTTTTCGTAAAGATCGTTGTTCTCAGACTACTGGTTTGGAAAGAGGTGGAGGTGTGCTACTTGCTGTCTGCTCTACATACGTATGCATTGAAATGAGTTTGCCTTCTTCTGCTTCTTCTTGTCCGTACGACATTGACCAAATTATAGTCAAAATCATATTTGAAAATAAATACGTATTATTTATTGTTGTAAGTTATATTCCACCCAGAAGCTCATTAGATTTGTATAAAATTCATGTAAATAATTGTAATTTCTATTCATCTAAACTAAAAAATAATGAACATATAATTATTGTTGGAGATTTTAATCTTACTAATATTGAATGGGTTTTTGATCCCGAAGAACAACAACTGTTATCATTTAATGTTAACACAGATTTTGAATGTGAAGTAATTGATTCTTTTGCAAGTTATGACTTGATTCAATTAAATTGTTGTAAGAATAATTTAAATCGTATTCTTGATCTTGTTTTTGTCGATAGAGAATTAAACATATCAGTTGATAAATCACTTTATCCTATTTTTCCTAACTCTGTTCACCATTTAGCTCTTAATGTTAATTTTTCATTCTACAATTATTTCAAAAGCACAAATTGTAATAAATTTAAATTTAAATACGCAAAAGCGAACTACACAGACATTGCGAGTTATTTGGCGGGTGTACCGTGGCGCTTAAATTATAACTCTATGAATTTGTTTGATTTTTATAATTTCTTCATTGATAATTTGAAAGCGGCGATTGATATGCATGTCCCAAAAGTAAAAATTAATAAAAACTCAAAGCCTCCTTGGTTTAACAAGAGGCTTTGTAACTTAAGTAATAAAAAAAACAAGGCTTATAAAAGGATACGCACTTGCGAAAATAATATCGAATTAAAAAATAATTACATTCGGCTAGCGCGAGAATTCGATGTTCTTAACAAATTTCTATATAAAAATTACATTTTATCGATTGAATCAAACATAAAAACTAATGGAAAAAGTTTTTGGTCATTTATTAATAGTAAAAAAATGTCAAATGGTATTCCTAGCAGTATGAACTACCTTAATTCTACATTTTCGGATCTTTCAAATATTTGTAATTCGTTTGCCCATTACTTCGAATCTAATTATTCGAAATCTAGTTCCGATCCATTAAGAATAGCCGAATTATCTAATCATAGTTATAAGGTTGACATAGGACAATTAGAAATTAATATTTCGGAAATCGAAGAAGGTCTTTTGAATTTAAATAACGATTGCAAGCAAGGCCCTGATGAAATTCCACCAATTATTTTAAAGAAATGTGCACTTGCTATATCTGAGCCCCTTTATTTCATCTTCAATGCCTCTCTTGGGAAAGGTGAATTTCTTTCAGTGTGGAAAAAATCATTTCTTTCTCCAATTCATAAAAATGGTCCTAAGCAGGAAGTAAATAACTACCGTCCTATTTGTAAATTATCAAGTATACCGAAAGTCTTGGAGAAAATTATATGTGAAAAGTTGACATTTCTCCTTAAGGAGCATATTTCACCTTTTCAACATGGCTTTATTGCAGGAAGATCCACTACCACTAATCTTTCTATCTTTTCCAATTTCGTTTTAAATAAACTCGAAGAAGGCTACCAAATTGATGTTATCTACACTGATTTTGCGAAGGCTTTTGATAGAGTTAGTCATACTATTTTGATTGAAAAACTGAAACAATTTGGTTTTCACTCAAATATGTTGAAATGGTTGGAGTCCTATCTAAGGGATCGTGTACAATTTGTTTGTATTGATCAAGTGCTCTCTAGTCCAATTATTGTTACCTCGGGTGTCCCGCAAGGAAGCCATCTTGGTCCCCTTCTTTTTTTAATATTTATCAACGACCTGGCTGATATCTTCCTAAATTCTAGTACACTTTTATTTGCAGATGATTTAAAGTTTTTCAGATGTATAAATTCTTTAAATGATTGTATTCTTTTGCAAAATGATCTCCAAAAGTTAACAGAATGGTGTTCAACTAACCAATTATTCTTGAACGTTAATAAATGTCAAATTTTTTCCTTTTGTCGCAATTTTTCAAAAATTTCTTTTGATTACAAAGTTAATAACTTTGTTCTTCAAAGAGTTTTGGAAAAAAAGGACCTTGGTGTATTGTTTGATTCAAAACTTAACTTTAGCAAGCATATAGAATATATTGTAGCTAAATCCAATTCAATGGTAGGTTTTATTAAACGTAATTCAAAAGACTTCAAGGACCCTTTTGTCCTTAAATCTCTATTTAACTCCTTTGTTAGATCAAACTTAGAATACTGTTGTGTGATTTGGAATCCTTACTACAATATTTATTCAAATAGAATTGAAATGATTCAAAAAAAATTTACAAGGTTTATAATTCTGAAATTAGGTTGGAACATCGAAATCCAGTCGTACTTGACTAGATGTAAACTTCTTGGAACTCAGTCACTTGAAAATAGAAGGAAAATGTTTTCAGTAATGTTTATAAGTGACATTTTGTCGCATCATATCAAATGCCCTTTCCTTTTATCGTTGATAGATTTGTATGCTCCCTCGCGTCAAATAAGAGAACGTTGCTTATTTCGAGAAAAGGAACATAGGGTAAACTATGCTCGTAATGAACCTTTAACTCGCTGTGTTAAAGAAACTAATCTCATTTCAAATCATATTGATTTTAATTTTCATATAAACAGATACACTTTGAAAAATAATATACTTTTGTTCTATTCGAATTAATTAATCAAATCATGTTTATACGATTTTTATTTTAAACACTTAATTTTATATATTATTACGCCTATTTTTTTTTTTTTTTTATATAAAGGATTATTTATTTCTCGACCTTTTGTAATCTAATTGTAGATGTTAAGATCTCTAATTGATGTGAATAAATAAAATAAAAATTAAAAAGGAATGGTCAAGTCTAACAAGCTGACATTCTAGTACGAATAGTACAATACAAATAATAACAATAATAACTTAGTCTGGTTCGTTACCGATCTTCCAACCTCTCCCCCTTTGATATGTACTACGAATTGTTAGTCTATCAAATAAGGTATGGAGAAAAATGGAGGCGGAACAAAACAGCATACTTAAAGGAGCTTATAAAAAAGTTGATGCTTCAAATGCATTTGATAAACAATAAGCACATCTCGACCTGTGACGTCAGTGGTCTAAAGTAGTGGAGTGCGTAGTGCACACGACTTCTAAGACTGAGCAAAATCTGATATGCGTGGGTTCGAATCCTATGTTGTGCATAAAGTTTTTCAAATAAAATTGGATTAAAGCTCAGCACCACAAAAAAGGAGACTGATGAGTGCAAAAGTGGCAAAGCACGAAATAGCTATATCTCCAGCCAAAAACAATGAGTGGTAGCACCTTTAAGTTGTTGTTGTTGTTCAAAAACATTCAATAAAATTAAAAAAGGAATGGTCAAGTCTAACAAGCTGACATTCTAGTACGAATAGTACAATACAAATAATAACAATAATAACTTAGTCTGGTTCGTTACCGATCTTCCAACCTCTCCCCCTTTGATACGTACTACGAATTGTTAGTCTATCAAATAAGGTATGGAGAAAAATGGAGGCGGAACAAAACAGCATACTTAAAGGAGCTTATAAAAAGGTTGATGCTTCAAATGCATTTGATAAACAATAAGCACATCTCGACCTGTGACGTCAGTGGTCTAAAGTAGTGGAGTGCGTAGTGCACACGACTTCTAAGACTGAGCAAAATCTGGTATGCGTGGGTTCGAATCCTATGTTGTGCATAAAGTTTTTCAAATAAAATTGGATTAAAGCTCAGCACCACAAAAAAGGAGACTGATGAGTGCAAAAGTGGCAAAGCACGAAATAGCTATATCTCCAGCCAAAAACAATGAGTGGTAGCACCTTTAAGTTGTTGTTGTTGTTAAAAAACATTCAATAAAATTAAAAAAGGAATGGTCAAGTCTAACAAGCTGACATTCTAGTACGAATAGTACAATACAAATAATAAAAAGATATTTAATTTGTATTTAGGTTTTTATTTTTTTGTAAAAAAAACTGTCATTCGATTTTTCGCAAAATTTTTAATTAAACGATAGCGTTTGCTCGATAGCTAATTAGGTATCGTCTGCTATTAATTTCTATTGATAACTAAGCTAATTGAAGTAAAAATGTTAAGTTTTTCTTACAAAACGAAAATAAAAAATCAAAAAAATATAACTAGTACGGTAACAAAGAAAATTAATAGATGAATCAGACCTTTATCTCTTATAACCCATATGTATTTTTTGTATATACAAAACATAAATATATAAATAAGTAATCTTTCTTCTTTCTATGTTTGACATGCAACGGTTTTTGTATCGCTCTTGCACAGAGCACTAATCCAAAATAGTTTCGGGAACAACAAATATTTTGGAAGCCAAGTATTGTCCCCTGTGGATAAAATGGAGTCTTTTCTTGGATCCCTTGGACAGAATTATGTTTAATCTTATTGGCCAAGGAAGAATGCTCATCCATACATTTTATTAACATTTGCAGCTGATTCTGTGTTACTGACCTATGGATACTCAAAATTATAATTATGTATATTTATTAATTCACAATATCAGATATGCAAACAATTTTTGAAATTATAGTTTCATCGTCGGCAGCAACAAATATAAGCACAAAAAGTTACATTAACAATTATATTAACATCACAAAACAGTTGGAATGTTTATTAACAAGATATTTTTCCCATATTTCCCATAGAGTAAAACCAAGTTTAATAACATTTTCAAGTTATCGAACAAGGATTATTTTTCGTTGAGTCCATTTTGACATTTCAGTCATAGTATTAAAAGTATTTGAAATATACTGAACGATCTTATACTGAAAACGATTGACGAGACGATAGTGATAAAGTTACGTGAAGCAAATTATTGACGATATCGCTAATGATAATCGTTTTGACGATTATCGTTTTGGAAATTACGGAATGACTCCCCAGATGTCAAAAACGTTATTTTGGAGATAAAATATTTTTTTATTTTTTTTTATTTATAAAAAACCGTTAGTTGATCTGTTTTTAAATTTTACCTGTTTGGTATCATGTCACAATACATAACATGTATAACTTTTAATTCAAGTCGCTAGCGTTATTGGTTCATGAGATATTTTGGGTTAACCAAAACCAAACTCAAATTTCTTGAGAGTCCTTTCTACATCTTTCTGCATTATTGTCTGTATAACAAAATTTATTGAAAGTCGATATCTCCAGTCTCCACTGGTTCTTGAGATATGGACGACGAAAAAAGCTTCCCGAACCTCCGTACGTACACATGCACGCACAGACAAACTCTCTAAAAATCTTTTATTTAGACTCTAGTTATCTTGAAACGTCGAGAAATGTCAAAATTTCCAATTCGACAAATCAGACCGATTACAATAACTTCCTATGAGAACTTAATAATGGTTCTATGAGAACTTAAGAACGGTTGTATGGGCGGTACCCTTTTTTATTAAAAGAAGCCGAGTTAAGAAAAAATTGAATAAAAATCTATCGAACAGACGACGGAAGGAATATTATGTAATATCATGTTTAATTAAAATCTCGAGTTCGAAATTTTTTTTTCAAATGCAAAACTTGGAAGTAAAAAGAGACATTGAAAAACCTTAAAAAGAATTTTTGTTAAAGTTAAAAAAATATCCAAATGTGAAAGTTTAACAGGAGGCGGCTGGCTCGGCGGCGGCGGCGTGGTAGTCGTTGTAGTCGCCCTTAGGTTAGGTTAGGTTAAAGTGGCTGTTGGTTGGGACGTCCAAGGGACCAAAGTATGGTCCCTTGTCATACCACATGGATCAGTTAATCAGCTTAACTCGTTGAACCAATTGGAGCTTCGAATGAAGCGTAGGAGACAAGTAATGTCTGATTTTTTTAGATCGCTGGTATCGTTAAAGTAGTAGTCTCCAAGGTGGATTCTACTTCTTTGTGATAAGGCAGGGCATGTGCACAGAAGATGAGAGATTGTCTCCTCTTCTTCTTCGTCCATGCAACTCCTACAAAAATCATTTGCAGGGGCTCCAAGTCGAATAGCATGCCTTCCTATTAAGCAGTGCCCAGTCAGGACACCTATAACGTAGCTAATGTGCAATCTACTCAGAGAGATTAATTGCTTTGAGCGCCTGGCGCTAAGATTAGGCCAAATTAATTTAGTCGCTACACAGGTGGTGGTGTTATTCCACCTGAAGTTTGTTTTATCTATGGTATCTTGCTTTAGCATGAGTTTACATGTAGCTAAGGGGATACCTATGCTAGCATTGTGAGCCAGCAGAGGTAAAGTTGTTCCGCTTTTTGCAAGTTCGTCAGCTTTGCAATTTCCTAGAAATGTCTCTATGGCCCGGCACCCAGAAAAGGTGAATGTTGAACTGTGTAGCCATCTCCGTAAGAGATGATCGACAATTTAGGGCTGTGAGTGAGTTAGTGCAGTCAGAGTCTAGGGACTTTAACGCAGCTTGGCTATCCGAGAAGATGCGTATATCATTAGTTGATATAACGTTTTCTCTAAGCCAGGATAGGACTTCTTTTATAGCCAGGATTTCAGCTTGGAACACGCTACAATGATCGGGTAGACGAAAGGAGAGACTTAAGTTTAGTCTATCTGAGTATACGCCTCCACCAACCCCATCCTCCGTTTTTGATCCGTCTGTATAAAAGTTTATAGGACCATCGTTCAAAAATGATGTATTCTCCCAAGAAGACCTGGGAGGTATAGTCACTTTTGTAGTCGCCCTTGGTAAGTTTGCAAACAAATAATTGAAATCATTTTTTGAATTCAATATTTTTTTCAACCTACTCACCATTGAAGCTTTCAAATTTACTCTCTTGAAAAATATGAAATAAATACAAATATTTTAAAATAATTAGTGAAACATCTCATTTTATTATTGGTTGCCTTTTTTATTATTATTTCATTTTATATGCCTTATTTCATAATCATTACTTTATGTCCTGTTTTAAATTTTGCGTATTTGTTTTATTTTTTACTTTCTCTGTGTTTTAAACATATCTATAATACTTAAAACTGAATTCGGTTTTTGTTTTTGTTTTTCTAAATTTAAATATTTTCATTCATTTAATTTACATAGGTACTTACAACAATTGTTCGTTTAAATATACATATACTATAGTGAGTGTATATAAATGTATCTATATTTTTCTTTCTTCTGTTTTTTAATTTATATTTCATATTTTTTTGTTGTTTAAATTAATATAAATAAAATGTTTCTGCTAGATTATATATTTTATTTTGTTGTTTTTTTTTATAGAATTTCATTTTTAAACTTTAACGAAACCCCAATAATGTATTATTTAAGTGTGTTTGTCCCCATTGTCTAATTTTATTTTGTTTTATTACTTTTTATTTGTTTTTCTATTCATTCTTAAAAAGAAACTAATTTATTGTTTAATACAATTTCGTCTAATTTTAGTTTAGTTTTTTGGAAGTTTATTTTATCTCTTCACAAATTCCAAAAAACACAATTTGTTGTACGTTTATAATCTAGTGATATATTTATTTTTAATGTTACATCTAACATTTTTTTTTTATATTGTGAGAACCAATATTTATAATTTATTCATATACTCGTAGTTATTCGACTGGTCCGTTCCAGGGTGATACAAAAGTAAAACAAATTTAAAAAAAAGTTAAGTTTATACTCCTCGTTATGAAACTACTTTATAAATATATTTTTGTTTAAATTTATTTTTATTAAAATTTCAAATTTTTAACATCATTGCGTTGTTAGCACAAATTTAGTTTTATTTTGTTAACATTTTTATATATATTCATTTTTTTTATTCATAGTATTGTATTTTTATTTTTAATATTCATTGGTCAATTCGATTAACCACTCGTATCACATAAGATTCCGTTGTTTTTAATATTGTTTTAATTTAATTTCAATATTATTTCAAGGAGTTGGCATAATTATAACTTTTATTTGATTACCTATACAAAATTACGGAACTTTCAATATAAAAAAAGAATTTCAGATTTTGATTGTTAATTTGTTTTTACTGTTTTGTTTTTTCTTTCATTATTATTTATTTTATTTTTACTAAAAAAGTAGTACAATTGAAATGTAAAAAAGATTAGAAAACTAATTTTTGTTTGTTAAAGAGAAAACCTGGGAGAAATGTTTTAAATTTTTATTTGTTTTGGAATTTTAATCTTGAATTTTGCTTTATTTTATTTTTTGTTTTGATCTCTAAAACACATTGTTTTAGTATTTATTGAAGAGACAACAAAAATATATTTTTATTTTTTTTAGATTAAAAGTAAGAACCGGTGAGGGTTTTGGTTTGCTTAAAGTTAGAAGATTTAGAACTCATTGCTTTATATTCATCAATAATTTTTACAATTTTTGTGTTTTTTTTTCCTTATTTTCATATCTATATTTTTTTAACTATACATTAGAGGATTGCTTTTTTATTACAGAATACCAATGGAAGTTGAGGGTGATTTAATTTTAATATTTTGTTTAGTTTTTGATAGATAAGCGAATAATTAAAGTTTTGTGCGCTTATATAATTCTAATGAGTACCTAATCAATCACGCATAACATTTCTGAACAATTTTATATTTTTTTGTTTCAATATCTGTGGATCTTTAGAATGCAAATTCAAATTATTAATGAACTATTTAGTTTTAAAAGGAAAAGATTTTTGTAAATAATATTTTAATAAGTGTTCGGATATTAAAAATGATTTTTGCTAACAAAACAAGAACAACAATGGTACCTTAAAATTGTTTTTTTTTTGTTTGATGAAAAAAAAATGTTAATTTAAAGAAAAACTCTATAAAATAATTATAATGGTCCTTACAGACGGGTTAGATAATCTCTCTCAGTAATTGAAATATGCATAAGCTTGAATCCTTGCTGAAAGATTCGTGCGTTGTGTGTAATAAGTGGGATGTATTATTTTCAAATTTGTGTTTAGATGAAGTGATTTTACGATTTTATGAAATCTTATTTGATTGGTTTTTAGATACATCCCACTACGTGATTTAAAAAATATAAATAGTCATGGTTTGATTCGAATTTAAAAACTTCAAAAATAAAAGATATAAGGTCTGGTTGAAGTTCAATCTATCCAAGATTGATGCAGGACGCATGAAATTCTTCTTAGTAAATTAAGTGAAATTGGACTTAACGACCGTTTCGTCATGTGGACTTCGTCATATCTTAAAGAAAGATATTATAGCGTCATGTTCAGGAGTAACCCTCCTTGTTAACTTGAAGTCCATTCTGGTGTACCTCAAGGGAGTCACCTTAGTACATTGCTGTTTATTTTATTTATTAAAGATTTGTCTTCTGTTTTAAATAATTTTATATCGCTAATCTATGCAGATAATGTCAACATTTTTCGAATTATTTATTATTTTTATTTCTTATTATTATTTTATAAAAAATCTAATAGCACATTTGGTTTTGTCAAAATATTTAATTTAAAAAGGATGAGAGTTTCGTGATCTATGCGCCATACTTGATAGAAAGTTTTCAATGTATGTAGATTTTTAAGATTCTGTCTTCGTTTTTTTTCCTGGCCTGATAGGCTTTATGTACCCCATACTTATGGAATTTAAATCTGAGTTAGGCTAGTTTAAGAAGAAATTTACCCCTCAAAATTGTTATTAGCAGATCGAATTCTGGCGTTTATAGTTCTTTAAACAATTAATTAGTAAATTCAACAAATTCTTTCCTACTCATAAAAATCTCAAATCGGCAAGCTCTGAATTTGTTATTCTTTCTAGGAGTAGTTAATTTTTTTTGTTTAAAGTTAAGATTTAAGTAAATATTGTAAACTTAACGTCAGTATTGCTCCTGTATCCAAAGAAAATTTTAAAAAAATCTATCGTTTGTTTTTTTTTTAGAAAATTCGAATTTTCGGTTTTTGACCAAAAAATTTGTGTGGTGTCTACTGTTATTTTTGATCCTAAAAAAAAAAAAAGAGGCTGGGATGCGACCCACACTGATAACTTCCCATCCCGTCTATCGATTTGTCTTGCTTAAAAGTTTGTCTAAATGTATCAACTCTTACCAAATTTGCGTTCTATTTTTTGTAGATTTTATTTTTTTTATGAAAAAACGGACTGTTGGATTTTTATAAAAAAATTATTGAATATAAAAAATAAAATAAGTTTGAAGCCAATATTTTTAATTTTTGAAAAGCTATTTGAGCCGAAAATCAATTTTTACCAACTTTTATTAATTTTTTTGTTTAGGTTTTTATTTTTTGTAAAAAAAACTGTCAATTCGATTTTTCTCAAAATTTGTCCTAATATTGAAAACAATATTTCTTATAAGCAAAAATTAATTAGAAGCCATAACCTCAAATTTTTGAAAAGATATTTAAGTCGAAAATCAATTTTTAGCAACTTTTGTTAATTTTTTTTTTCGGTTTTTAATTTTTTGTAAAAAAACTGTCAATTCTATTTTTTTCAAAATATTACTGAATGTTGAAAACAATATTTTTTGAAAGATAAAAGTAGTTTAAAGCCAATATCTCAAAGTCTTGAAAAGATATTTGAGTCAAAACTCAATTTTTACCAACTTTTTTTTATTTTTTTTTTTAGGTTATTATTTTTTGTAAAAAAACTGTCAATTCGATTTTTCTCAAAATTTTTCCTACTGTTGAAAACAATATTTCTTATAAGTTAAAGTTAGTTAGAAGCCATAATCTCAAATTTTTGAAAAGATATTTAAGTCGAAAATCAATTTTTACCAACTTTTGTTAATTTTTTTTTTTCGGTTTTTAATTTTTTGTAAAAAAACTGTCAATTCTATTTTTTTCAAAATTTTACTGAATGTTGAAACCAATATTTTTTAAAAGATAAAAGTAGTTTAAAGCCAATATCTCAAAGTTTTGAAAAGATATTTGAGTCAAAACTCAATTTTTACCAACTTTTTTTTATTTTTTTTTAGGTTATTATTTTTTGTAAAAAAACTGTCAATTCGATTTTTCTCAAAATTTTATCAGATGTCAAAAACATTATTCTTGGTTGCACAAAATTGTTTTGGAGATGAAATCATATTTTAGTCGTAAAATTTTCGAAGTGACAAATTTTTTTTTTCAGTTTTTTTGATTTATAAAAAAAACCGTTAATTGAATTTTTTTCCAAAAATATAATTGTTTTGTATCACGTTACAATATATAATACAAAATTTAATTCAAGTCTCTAGCGTCATTGGTTCATGAGATATTTAGGGTTAACCAAAATTTTCACCTTTTTTTAAACTGCTATGGTAAAAAAACCACCCACGCAATTTTCTTGAGAGCCCTTTCTGCATCTTTCTGCCTTATTATCTGTATAACAAAATTTATTTGAAGTCGATATCTCTTCTGGTTCTTGAGCTATGGACGACGAAAAAAACGTCGCGAACGTACGGACGTACGGACGTACGGACGTACGGACGTACGGACGTACGGACGTACGTACACACGCACGCACAGACATCTTTCTAAAAATCTTTTATTTCGACTCTAGGGACCTTGAAACGTCGAGAAATGTCAAAATTTTCAATTTGTCAAATCGGACCCATTACAATAACTTCCTATGGGAAGTTAAATAAACGTCTATCGTGAATCTGATTAAAACCTTAATTTCCAAGTTTTTACGATTGCAAAACTTGCCATATACATATGTAGTTCCTATAGGTCGCAAGTAAAAATAAGTTTATCTTAAAATTTTCCAAGTATGGACTTTAATTAATCTTAAAATCTACTATTCAAAACATGCATAGTAATTTTTTTTAAAACTATTTGGTATGTATATCAATTTAACTATACTTCATGTCCGTTCGTTGGCATACTTTTTAACTACATAGAAATATTTGGCTCCGGGGGAAATTGAATGCACTTTAACTCAATACTCTCATAACCAACCACACTTCCCCCTCATTAATTTTCCAAACTAATGAATTTAGCCGCTGGTAATGGTGATGGTGATGGCGATGGCATGATGCTGTGCAGCTTTGGTTGATAGTTGCTATAAATGCACTATCTGCATAAAATACCTGTATCATAACAGAAAAAAACAACATACCAATAATAACGAAAGAAATTTAAATAAACTCTGTGGACCTCTACTAATGACCAACCTACAATCCCAAACCATCGCCATCAACCATCGTCGAAGCCAACACCAACACCACGCCATCCATGGCCAGCCACACCATCCTTGCCTCACCACCCCTCACGCCAACGACGCATGTCCCATCCTTAGCTCAAATCCTGGCAGCAGGCTTTTTCCAGCAATTTATCCAAATCGGATGACATTGTGAATGACTGAATGTGAATCGTCGTCGCGGCTTGAAAATCACAATCATCATCATGACGAAAACTACTCAGAGAGGATTTCAACTGGAGTAACTGTGCCCATCCAGATGAAGTTCTAAAGTTCTGTTTATATCTATTCCTATATAAAATTTTAGTTGGAGTATAGATATTGTCCCATTGAACAGAACATCCAGTCCCATCTCTCTTGCGTGCTTTCTAAATGTGGTTGTCTGAGGCTGACTTCAGGACTTATGTGCGATGGATTCGGTCAGATTATGATGTGGACGAGTTTTGAATTTACGAATATTCGTGGTGGTAATTCTGGGATATGGTTCCACTTTTTTTTCATGGCAAACCACAATACAGTCTTTTTTGAGGGCAGATGCCTAAAACCCGTCCGAATCTTATTGAAGTACATACATACATTTCAAATATGACTACTATGTTCTCATCTCGATATCGCTGCTGGCTCATGAACGACACATAAGGGCTCCGACATCCGATTTGACCAAATGACCATTAGTCAGCACTCGGAACTGTCAGTGTCCGTCCAGCAACTCCGTCCACTGATGATGTCCCTCATCTGGCTGCTCCTCCAAAAACCCAAAAATAAAACGAAATCATTCAGTTTATGTACAATAAAATATATACGAGCTCCAGATTGTATGTTTGTATCAATGTATGTAAAGTTTTCCGGGGTTCTATTCTCTAATTGAAAATAAAAGCTATGCATGGATTAATTTGTATAACATTGCGGGACGGTTTGTTGGCCAACCGCAGGATATTAGAAAATCCGGTAGAAATCTGAATCTGAATTTGCATTTGAATTTTGTTTGCTCAAGGGTTTGGTATATAGTTGGGTTTAGGTTTGGGTTTTTGTGACGAGCAAACGGCTTTAGGTTAAGAGGCAATTAGAATTTAGATTTTATTGCTATAATACTGGATTGGCATTTAATTGAAAGAAACAACAACAACAACAACAAAAAAGAAGCGAAATGAAATATGAACAACAAATCCTTGCAGCGAAATACTCAACGGGATCCGGTGAAATGTAAGCAATTTATTGTTAAATGATGGTGAAAATTTGTTAGATGATTTAGGAATCCATTTTGGTTAGTAGCTATATGAATAATGTTATGTGCATTGCATCTGATTTAGTCCTTAGAATCCAAGGATAGGCTGTGTTGACGAAAATTCTTTGAACAAAATAAATTTTGAGTGGAGTTAAATGTGCTACATATTTATTTTGAAAAACCGAACAATTCTGACGCATTAACAATATTAAACTAAAACTCTTACAGCTTAGATCTGTTGGTATTTTCGTAAGCTTCAGTGTGAGACACAGGAAGCAATAGTGCAGTATCTTAAAATAATAACTTTAACTGCCATTGTCGATTATCTTGATAATTTGTAAACTAAAACCGTTTAAATCTTCAAATGACTCTATTTAAACGATTGGAAACTCTGAAACAAGGAGTATGATATAGTTAATAATTTTTAAAAAAGACTTTAGTGTAAATTAAAAAAAAAGAGGCTAGTATGTGACCCACACTGATAACTTCCGACACTGTTTGTCAATTTGTCTAAAACTTTCACAACTTGTGTGCGCTAAAAAATACTAAGCCAATATCTTTCTTTGTTCTCATTATACTTGAGCCGAAAACCATTTCCTTATCAGTTTGTTGGTGTTTTCCTAGGTTTTGGTGGTTTATATTTTGCATATGATAAAATAAGTTTGATTTCAATATCTGTTTTTGTTCAGCAGATCTTTAGTCGAAACCAAATTTTTATTAATTTTGGAAGCTCTTTTCGAAAGTTTTTATTCCGTGTATTAAAAAAGTAACGTAAGACCATTGTCTTACGTTGATAACAAAATTTAGCACAGAATAAAATCATTTTTAAGTCAATACCTTCATTTTTACGAGACATCGAGAATCGAACATCACGGATTTTTATCAAATTTGTGTAATATTATTTTTTGTATATTCTAATTTTTATGACAAAACTGAGTTTTGGATTTTTATAAAAATTGTACTGAATATTGAAAACAACGTTTTTTGTAAGGCGGTATAAGTAGAAGCTAAGATCTTTAATTTTTGACAAGATATTGGAGTCCAGTGATGTTTTTTTAGTTTTGTATTTTTTGTAGAAAAACCGTTACTTCGATTTTTCTCAAAATTTTGCCAAATGTCAAAAACGTTATTCTTCGTTACATTCAATTGATTTTGGAGGCAATAATTGCTCCTTGGAAAAATATGCGAGGTAACAAATAATTTTTTTTCAATTTTACAAGTTTGGTCGATAGGAATATTGGTTCGTGATATATTTTATTGCGACTTAAATTCGTATTTTTTTTTTTTAAATTGCTATAGTTAAAAAAGCACCCACTCATTTTTTTGGCATTCTTCTCTGCATATTTCTGTGTTATCATCTGTAAAACTAAATTTATTTGAATTCGATGTCTCTCATTGTCTGATATGGGCAATGAAAAATGGTATTCCGAACGTACGGAAATACGAACACGCTAACACGGACCAGGCATCTCTCTAAAAATCTTTGATTTAGATTCTTGGCACCTTGAAACATCGAGAGATTTACAAATTTTCATTACTTTCATTTTCATAACGTGAAAAATATTCCGGATTTGAGAATAAAACTTAAGTGACTTTTTGATTGCTGAAAAATAACGCCTACAAGCAACTCTTATTGATATATTATAAAACGAAATATGCATTTTTCTGGGATTTAGAGCCAAAAACATTCAATGAAGAAAGTTAAAAATATTTCCAAAAGTAAAATTTATCAAAACTAATCTTCTCTAAATGCACTAAATCGTAAATCCAAATTATGCAAATAAAACTTGATCAATTGAGAAAAATGAGGTGATGTTGAAAATCATTTTTGAATTGTTCCCATTTAGGAAATCTTATATCTTTACTTAACCTGTGCTTACATAGTTTATGCTTCATTATAACATAATTATTAAAAAAAAAGATGTGTTTTGTTGTTGTTCTAATTTTTTCCAGGAAAATAAATGATTTCTCTCTCTGTCATCACTCAAGATTGTTTCTCATTTAAAATTTGCCTCATTTCAAAATACAAAAAAGAAAATCGAAAAGGAGGTTCTATAACTCACTTCACTTCGCGAAAAGCAATAGACATTACATTATAATGTCCGGATCTATTAAGTCTCTTAACGATAAATATATAGAGACAAGATGACAGTCATTATCATCACCTCTCGAGTCTCATCGCATTAGCATTTCCTTCTGTCTTCACCTTTCTAAGGAACCATCATGAAGCAAAGTGCTATGAATAACGACTATAAGATATCCTCTTGCCTCTAGATACAGACACGATTCTGTTATACTGTCTATGTCTATATATATTGTATTGTATATCCACCCATAAAGTCATTGTCATCCAAATCGATGTATCTACCCCCTCTCTCTCCTGTCTTCTATCATCCCCATCATTATAATATCCTTTGCATTTTGAAAATTGACCTAAATGCTTATGCCATCATGTTTTCGCAGACACTGCTCCAAGGTTTTGGGGGTAAATTTTCGATGACACAAAAAAAGGAAATATAAAAAAAAAATTAAAAAGGATCAAAAACTAACAATGGATCTGACGCAATTTTTGAAGACTGTTCTTGTCACATCAGCTACCCTCATGAATTAAACCACAAGCCACAAGCAAATATAATAAGGAAACAGATGAATAATAACAATTTAGAAAACCATTATTTGGGCATTTGCTGCGTATAGTGCTGGGAAGCTTTTCAAAAATCAATTTGAGATGATTGCGTAATGGTTATGGATCGTTTAATTCCAAACGTTGAAAACCGATCCAGATGATGATAGAACTATGTTTTAAATTTAATTTAAATAATGCTAAAAGAATACATTTTAAGAGGTTTTTGACTTGTAAGGTGAATGGACTACTTTCTGTTAATGTGTGTCGTTTAAATATATTTTGAACTATTAAAAATTATCTGCTTATAAAAATGAGAACAATAATATTTAAAATAAAGATTAATACAGAAAAGGGTTATAATATAATTATTATCATATCAACATATCAAAAACCAATGGCACTTTCGTTTCTAAATTAAGGTTCGTTCTATGGGAATAGTTTAATTCAAATTTTCCAGGCTCTGGTATTTCTAGTAAATTAGGAATATCAAAACGTCAGCAATATGGTATATCTTTGCAGGACCCCAAGATACTACATACATAACATCTAAGGTATACCGATATAAAGTGATATTCTTGATTTAAGAGCCACTTTATTTCTGTCCGATGTCATTATTTATTTATCTTGATTTATTTCACTTTACAAAAAAGGATTCAAATAAAACCTTGAAAGTTTTACAATAAAATAATTTAAATTGATTCAAAAACAATCTTCTGGGACTTGTTAGACAAAAGGAAACTATCCATAGTAACAAGCAATTAAAAAATTAATGTCACTTCATTGTCAGTAATGGACTGTAATGTCGAAAGCTTACAAATAAGCCAAACGGGGATATACTGTTATATCTTAGCTGAAAAGATATTGTTGTCTTTTATATTTAAGTAAGCCATTAAGAATGATCCATTTTTTACCATCATCAGATATAAACACAAAGAGGAAATGAACAGAACGAAATTTTATACACTCTGTGTTACTTGATAGAGTTCTTACGACTATGAACCATAATATATTTGCATTATATAAAAGATATTTTATAAGAACACAAAAGATAGAAACAAGCGCCACCTTAAGTAAAAGACAGAAATAACTATGATGTGTCAATTGCTTCTTTTACGAAGAAGAAAGTCTTACTTACTGGTTGATACTTTTTACAGAATGTCAAACTCGGGATTGAAAGATTAATTATTCTTCTACTAATGGAAGGCCGTAATTTAAATGTGTGCAGTTAGAAAAAAAGAACTCAACCAATCGATTCAAAGTGCTTATATGTTTAAAATAACTCTTTTGTAGAAGAGTCAAAAACACTCTCACACAGTGCTTAAAAAGACAAGATAAATTTATAACCAAAAAAGAGAAAACCGAAAATAGTGACAAAATTAATAGAGAAAGGGCGCGAGAAGTGAAGGTATGTTTGAATGGTAAACATTTTCATCCTTTTGATTTAGTTAGTGTTCTTTTGTTTCATGTGCAAATACTATAGAAGGTCTAATTATATATTATTACATTTTTTGAATATTGAAAGTTTTATGGTTACATAATGAAACTTGCAAGGTGGTGTCAATTTTATTAACACGATGAAGTTCTTTGTGTAATCAGTATTTTGGTTTCGAATCATCAAAAGGAGAAGTCTCAAATTATTAAATCAATGAACAGTTCTTTGATTAAAAGTTTAAGAAATGTAAAAATGTCGGTTTTACCTGAGAATAACACTTTTCATTGATTTTCAATTTTCGCAGAGTTTAAATTGTATGACAATTGTGTTTTAATTGTTGAAAAAATGTCGTAATGAAGAAAAGAATAGTAACCTCAGAAGCTATGTTTTTTCTGGACTTTCGACCAAATTTCTTGATTCGATATTGACTTTGGTTAGTTTAATTTTCGGTTGATCTATTTAGGTCTTACAATTTTTGAATACTCTCTGCTTAAAAACGCGATATTCCGACCAATTTGAGTTGTCATAAAAATGTTCATTATTTTTGGAATATTCTTCAAAAAAAAGGGGATGCGACCCACACTAATAACTTCCCATCCCGTCTTCTGTCGATTAGTCTTGCTTAAAACTTTAACAAACTTTTCTTAACAAGATTTTGTGTAAGATAAATAATTTGAAGCCAATATCTTTCTTTCTTCTCTTAATACTTGAGTCGAAAACCATTTCTTATCAGTTTTTTGTTGTTTTTATAGGTTTTCGTGTTTTGGTAAAAAAGTCGTCAGTTGAATTTTTCCAAGATATTAACTAAGCCAACAATATTTTGCATATGATGAAGCGTTTTGATTTCAAAATCTTTTTTTGCCTACAAAACTTTTAAATTTAGCACAGAATGAAATCATTTATTCACGAGGTATCGAGAATCGAACATAAATGTTTAATAATTTTGCGTACTATTTTTTGTAGATCTTAATTTTTATGAAAAAAAACAGATTCGGATTTTTATAAACATTTTACTTAATGTTGAAATTTTTGAAAAGATATTCGAGTCGAAAAAAAAATGTATTTGAAGTCGATATCTTTATTTAGATTCTAGGGACCTTGAAACGTCGAGAGAAATGTCAAAATTTTAAATTCGACAAATCGGAACGATTACAATAACTTCCGAAGTTTATTAGAAAATAAGGAATTAGAGAGTCTTAACTTCATTTAAAAGAACAATATAAAAAAGAAGTTAATTGGAAACAGAGTTTTGAGGTTAATTTTCGAAGCCTTATTTCTTTTGTTTCGTAGTAAAGGCAGTTTTTTCGTGTACCAAGGATGGCTAAAGTTTGTATTTCTTTGATTATGTGAAGATAGATTTTTATATAAGCAATCTAAGGAATTTCTGTTGTCTTAAGTCAAGAAAAGACGATTATTTAAGTAAAAAAAAACGTCCAAGGAGGTTGGTATACTCGTATAAGTGATTCCTGATCTAGATACTAGAACAAAATGAAAATACCAAGCAGAGTTCGCTATAAACATACTTCAAACTTTTTGGAGGAATGAAAAAATTTAGATGGAAAATAGTCTTAGTCTGTATACTATTATGGTCCTGGAAAAGACAAAGGGAACACCTCCACCTAAATCCTTTGCATTATCAACATGACGATCATTTTTGTAAACTTCGAACTCCTGACTAAAAAGTTTTCTGTCAAAAAAAATTAAAATAAGTCAGGTTTTAGTCAAAATGAATATATATATAACAAAAAAACAATATTAAATCGGTTAGGATGTTACAATTAAGAAAGCTTAAGCGAAATAATTATTTAGTATAATATTATTAAAGCGAGTACAGCAAATAAAACAACCACCCACTATCTTTTGCATAAAAAGTTCTCAAAATAAAAACTATAAATAAATAAATAACTCAATTTTAAGGTCTTTTCATTGCTGTAAGAAATAATCAAACTCACTATGGTAAAAATTAAATTAGAACTTTTATCAACTTGTATTACAAATTTAATTCTAGTTTTTAGTTCCCATGTTTAATTTTTCTTACCTTACCTTACCTTACCTTTTGCAAATTAAATTTTTTTCTATATTATGTTCTTATATTAAATATAATTATTAATGTTTCTTTTTTCTTTGTTTTCGTTTTCGATTTTTGTGTTTTCATTTGTTGTTGTTTTCTCTTTTTTTAAGTATATAAATATAAATGTATAGTAAATGTTTGTTTTCCCATGTTTTTGTTTTCTTTTAAATTTTCATACATAATACACTAGAAATTATAATATATTCATTATTCGTACATATTTATAAATATCTATATAATAATTCTTGTTTAAAACTATGTGTTTACCTTTTTTGTTGTTGTTTTTGCTTTTCTATCTTATTACAAGTAGTTTAAGTTTTTGTTTTGTTTTTAACTTGAGTAAACTTATAACACAGGTCTGGCAATGTTTGGTTTAGCTGTTGTCGATGCAATTTCGGACAGTTTAATATCGATTGGTACACGGGTGTCGTACAAGGTTGGTGCTTGTAGGATGATTCCAGCTGTTCCAACAACAACAGCTATGGTAAATATCCATAAGAATAATCGATCCAAGACCATCGCAACATATTTCCAATCTTCTTTCACCTAAAAAGGACAATAAAATATATCGATACATAGTTACTGTATAAAGGACTCGAAAGGACAATATAAATTTGTTCAAGAATAAACATAAAATGGCCAAATAGATTTTAGTACACTAGAAACAAAAAAAAAAAACAGATTTTGTGTATTCTCAAGTGTTTTTATGACGAATTATTTAATTTTATCATCTGAGAAGTTAGTGTTTTTTTTTGGGAAGAGAAGCAAGAATGATGTCACGCCATGTCGTGTGAACGTGTTTTTCTTATTCAAACGCTTTTTGTCATTTTGTCCTTACATTTAATTCTATGGTATTAAGTGAGGAGCGAGAAAGGAGCAAGGCATATTGACAGAAGAGATATGGTTGTGCTGCAGATGTGACAGATCCATCATCTCAAGCTATAGAAGACTTGTCTGACAGAAACATTCAAGCGCAGCTGCTAGGGAGTTTTGTTTAAAGGATATGTAATATGAATGCTTCTTTTAACTCGTATTTTTGCACTTACATTTGAAGATAAATTATATTTTTCTGAACGCAACACATTGGAAGGATATCATTTATGGAATGTTATGGAATCGTTAGCGGTTTTTGGGGTTTGTTTCTCGAAGAATTGTGATTCATATATTTTATTTCGTATTTCAGTATTTAGATTAAGAGACATTAAAATACTAACTTAATAAAGAGCACTTTTATTTGATAGAATTCATGTACTCCACGGAAATTGGAAAACACCTGGTGCAGATAGTGAAGGGGATTTAAATTGATTGATGCACGCTTTGGCGTATACGCTCTTTTTTGTAATCAGAGTTCATTGCTTTTTTTCATGTTTTAGTTCAGGCCGTAATTTTATCGAAATTGGTTTTATTCCGAAAATTGAATCTGTATTTATTTACCAATATTTCTGCATTCAAATTTTTAAAATTTGCAGCTCCATGCCGTAGTTATAGTACTTTTTCACTTAGGCCAAACAAAATTAGAAACATGAAAGTAATAGTTATCTATTTACGAGTAGGGGAACTTTTGTGCTTGCATATTTAATTTGTTGTTGTCTGAAACAATAAATAGGCCAATTCTACCATTTACTAACAATTAACATCAATACAATGGCAAACCATAAATTTAAAGAATTGCATACTAAAGTTAACGCTGCACCTATTACTGCCATTTAAAGAAGTGCGTAAGAGTGAGTTCATTACGTGTTGAACAATTAAGTCAAACGCTTTAAAATTCATATTTATATTAAATATTAAATTTCAAAAGAGGCTCTAATATGACCCACACTGATAACTTCCCATTGATACCCGCTAAATATGTTCAAATGGTATTTTTTGTAACAAACCAATTTTATTATTAAGAGAAATTATTGAAAGAGCAGATAGATAAGATATTCAATGCAAAACTAAAGTTAAGGATCTTTTATGTAAAGATGTATTGAAGGAGTTACACTAATATATTTTTATAGGAAAACACTCAATAGAAATATTACAAAACGTGAACAAAAACATTTCTATAACATGAAACAACTTGGAAGTCAGTATCTTTTTTTTTTCTCAAGATATTTAAATCAAAATTAAATTTCTAGTACTTTTTAGCATTTTGTTTAGGGTTTTTATTTTTCTTTCAATTGGTAATAAGTTTACAAAAGTTTCAAGTTATTTTTTGTTGTCATGATACTGGAGTCGGTAATCAATTTTTATCAGTTCTTAGTTATTTTTTAAAGATCATATTAATCGAAATGTTCCCATAATTCCCAAAAATCAATTTTTACTAACTTTTATTCTTTTTTTGTTTTAGGTTTTTATTTTTTTTTTTAAACTGTCAATTCGATACTTCTCAAAATTTTACCGAATGTTGAAAATAATATTTCTTATAAGATAAAATCATATTCTATTTGTAAAATTTTCAAGGTGACATATATTTTTTTTTCAGTTAATTGGATTTTTTTCCAAAAATATATTTGTTTGGTATTACGTTACAATATATAATATAAAATTTAATTGACGCAATTTTCTTAAGAGCCCTTTCTGTATCTTTCTGTATTATTATCTGTATAACAAAATTTATTTGAAGTCGATATCTCTTCTGGTTCTTGATCTATGGACAACGAAAAAAACGTCGCGGACGTACGGACGTACGAACGTACGTACACACACACGCAAAGACATCTTTCTAAAAATCTTTTATTTTGACTCTAGGGGCCTTGAAAAGTCGAGAAATGTCAAAATTTTCAATTTGACAAATCGGACCCATTCCTATGGGAGTTAATAAAGTGCAATAATCTTAATTTCTCCAAAACGATGCAAGGATTTGTTCCACTGTTTGGTGAGATGAACTATGAGATGACCAGTGAACCTTTTACTATACGAAAGCCATAGCGCTGGTCATTAAGAAGCGTTTGTTTCTCAAGAAATTTCTTAAGCTGATAATCAATCAGCGTTTCCATGACCTTCGAAAGAAGGGGCTTTAATGCTATCGGTAATTTGAGGTAGAAGAATATTTGTATTTTTTGGGATTGGCTGAAAAATTCTGTTTTCCAAGCCCAGAACAATTAGGATAGATGGAAAAGCTTACCCAGTGGTTTTGCTAGCGCGGATGACAACCTCTTTAGAATAATAGCGGGGGTACCATCCGAACCGGGTGATTTATTAACGGTGAGATCTTTTAGGGCTCTCGCCACAATTCGAGAATGAAAAAAAATTGGTCTCATAGAATCATTAACGCGTTTAAGAACTAGGGGAACAATGACATTATCAGGGGAACTATGACATTATCAGGCGTACTGCCTTGCTTTTGTTTGCATGTAATCTTGACGAAAAAAAATTTCAGTGTGATAAATACTTCATACAGGGTTAGTAATTTTGTTTAAAGTTAAGTTAAATAAAACCCGCGTGCAGCGATACATTATTTTATTATAGAATGACCGCCTTGACCGCCTTATTATATTTGAAATATAATATTATATGATTTCTGGCTATTACGGCCAGACGTAGTCTGTCTGGAAGTCCAATTTTCGACGACTTTTTCTAAAATTTGTATCAGTATTTAGCCAATAAAACGGCGAATGTCCGAGTGTGGGTAATTGCTTGAGCCTTATCGTTAGAGGCGAACTCACTAGAACATTACGTCAAACTATGTGATAGTCAAACGTTTTCTTCAATAAATCCATTGTGGCATGAACTGTGGGACAGAAACGTACCTATTATTCTACCAACCCAAAAAGCTCACCAAACAGTTAGTTTTTGTGGATGCAACGGTTTCTTAACATTCACTTGAGGATTATCATTACTCCAAATATAGAAGTTTCGTTTATTGACGTATTCATTCAACCAAAAGTGAGCTTCATACAGTCTACTATTCAATCTATCCCATCCCACGGAAAAATATTTATTTTAGACTTGCTCACAAAAAGCTTTTTATTATGGTCATTAATCAAAGTTAATGTTTTACGTCCGTAACAAAGTTATAAAGACCTTTTCGGAAGGTGTTTTATTTACCTTTTTATTTAAAAAATCTGCTTATTTGTCTCTGCTGGCAAATAAAACATAAATCCAATTTTTCAAACAGAAAGAGATTCAATTCCTTAGTGTGAAATTAAGGAAATGGTGGCTTCGATAATCTATAGGGGTAATTACACTATTGACAGAATAATTTATGTTAGCTGAAAACAAGATACATATTTCGAAAATGCACAATTTTGTCAATGGATACTTTTTGATTAAGTTATATATTTCTTTGAAATGATTCTAATTTACCATGGAACCTTCATTTGTCTTCCTATGAGAAAACCGAATTCATCAATAAAAATTTTGGATTTTTTGTTCAATTTTAAAACCAAAATTTTAAAATTTAATTTAATGAAAACAAATGAAACTTTAACTTTAAAATTCTTAACACTTTCTGAATCAAGCAATTATTACAGTCCTTTGAACATCCAAAACGTTCAGAAGAAAAAGAGACAAAATATTTTAAAGGCAAAAATAATATTTATACGTAAAAAATAAATGAAAATAAATGGACTTTTCTTTGAAACACCCTGTGTAAAAAAAATAAAATTAAGTACAATAATTCTTAACTTACCCTGGTGCTCTCTTCTTCCTTCCGCGTTTGATCCGCAATGTACGTTACTCCGTCCATAGCTTTGTGTAATTCAGGACAAGTATGCCAGCGATGACGCACAGTGGTACAAGATCTCCCTGAGGAACAACAGGGTGCCTGTCTTTGTTGTGGTTGCTGATGACAATTACTACTGCTACTTGCACCCGCTGTTCCCGCTAGTGTCGCATTCTGTTGCTGTTGATGATGTGTGGGTTGATATTGAGCCTGTATGCTGCAACAGGACTCGGCTAATGTCGATGCTGTCGCCACGGAATTAACCGTCGTTGTAGACTTTATCACATTTGAATTGCCCAGCAGGTCGCACGTTGTCGTTGACTGATGCTGCTGGTGGGAATGCAACGGTGCTGGCGAGAAAGTCGCCGATGACGTAGATTGTTGGCGATACAAGTTATGGTGTTGCTGCTGCTGCTGTTGCTGATGATGGTGCAGCGTCGATGTGGATGCTGATTGATGTGGATTGTAACTGCCCATGCCGTTTGTTTGACACGAGGTCGATGTCATCTGACGAAATCGTGAGGGCGTCAATGGATGGTCAAGCAAACTGCCGCCCGTCTGCTGATATTGGCTGTGGTGGTGGCCGTCAATAAGTGACGATGTTGTCGATGTTTGCTGGTTGACAGTGGATATTGTCGATGGATATGGCAGCGATGTCATTTCGTCCATCAGATTGAAACTTTGTACTCTGTGCTGAAGATGGGGCGATGTACTCCGTGACGTTGTCTTTGGACTATGGTGGAGTCTGGAAAAAGGACTATGGCTCATTAAACCTCCATTAAAATTGGCAAAGAAATTGTCCAATCGATATGACTTACTTTGACAAGGCAACTGGTGGCGGCAGCGGTGGTATTTGATCCCTCAATTCCAGTCCATTGCATGTCCGGACCATTAGACGTCTAGATGTTTGTCTATATAGAGGTTAAGTTTAGTTGGTATAAATTGAAAACAAAACTAATCGAATTATAACCAATTTAGAGATGATAAAGCTAATCAAGTGAGACTTACATCAGATCATTGATTGGATAGAGTGGTCGCCGCATCACCAATATACGTGGCAACTGATTAATGAACACAGTCCGTACCCATGGGGCCATTGTATGAGTTTGAGGCGAACGAAAATGCACATTCAATACGACTACTGTAACGCATATACTGTTATAGTGAGTTTCCGGAAGTCCAAGGGAACAAGCCGCGTGTAATGAGAGAAAGATGGCAGACAAAAAAAATTATAAAAATTGTGTATGTTTCCGCATAATAGGTAAATATATTTATATTTTGTTCAGTACTTAATAGGTTTTGGGTGAGAAGAACGGTTAAGTTCATTTATTGGCAATTTCACTTATTTACTGCTTGGGATTGGAGCGAAACCCGCCATCCGGGTTTCTATAGCCAAACCCGCACCACACACAGTATGGCAATAAAGCGATTACTGGCCGGAAACAAAGTATTTTACAGTTAAGGCCAAAAGGGTCAAATCAAATTACTGTTGTTGTTGTTGATGGTTAGAGGAGGAGGAGGAGGATGAGGAGGATGAGGAGGATGAGGAGGATGAGGAGAATGAGGAGGATGAGGAGGGGGTTCGCTTTCGCACAAAGTTGAAAGGACGCGGACGGTTGGTGTTGGTTTGGGCTGGTTTGGATTTGTGTAATTGAGTTATTCTTCTTTATACCAGAACTGGGACATCATCCAAAAATGGTGAGCATATACAATTTGCGTTCGGGTTTTTGCAATTTATTTTAAAGACCAAATCAGGGAAAATCTTACAAGAGTTAACGGTCTTGTTTTATGTTTCGAAGTTTTTGTTTTATTGAAGGTGAAAGCACGAGGAAAAACATACTTACATCCATACAGTATTTATTGACGGTACGGAGATTAAGGTTTTTTAAGTTAAATTAAAAGTTGAAAAGTAATTTTGTTGCACATAAAAAGTCTTGTTAAGGAATAAAATAAAATGATGAACTTTACCGAAGTATCTGAGAAAAGTTGATGTTTCTGCGAGGGTTTTTGGTAAGAAAAGTCAATGAAAAACAAGCTATTGTCTTGAAAGTATGTATAATGATTTTGGTAATGTTTTTCTTTTTTTTTTAAAAAAAGTCTTGTGAAAGTTTATTGGTTTCGCGTAGAAAAGAACGTAAATTAAATGACAGTGACATTGATTCTAATGGGAGAAAGAAAATAATTTTGAATCAAGATCCAATCCCATGAGATTATTAATCTTTATTAACTTTAAATGCACTGCACATACATATATGTTATGGAATTCCTTACAACGATTTCAAAATTTTCTTTCAATTAGGATGAGAGAAATATTAAAATCATATTAAAAAACCACACATCCTTATACTGTGTTTTTGATTTTAAAGTATTTAAGTAAATGTTCTAATCCAAAAATGTCACGAAGAGTGAAGACGTCAGTAATAGAAATGTAGCGGTTTAAAGCAAAACTGTAATGAAAATATAAAAAATTCCCATACCGTTTCAATTTTTGACACCACGATTTTGGGAGGGTATGCTAGAGATGAATCACGACACAAGACGGATCGAAATTCGTAAAGATTCTAATTTCAGCATACAAAATCAAATCAATTAGCTTTTGTTTTCAATGTATTTTTATGATTGGTAGTTTAATAATTTTTTGAAGCAAGAAAAAGAGTTTTTGACAAAAACATTTTACTGCGGAAAGTCCGTACAGTTTCTGTGAGGCATTTTAGACGAAATTGTGATATATGTTAAATATGTGACACACAAAAGCAACTTGTATAGAAAAGCATGATACATTTTCCATTTTCCTGAGTATTTGTATCTTAATCTCTACCGGTTTTAAAATTTTATGGTTCGAAGTAAGTTTTAACTTAAAACATTAAATTTACAGTGCGAGCAGTTAGGAGGTCATGATAAGAAAGGAGATATTGATTGATATTAATTTTGGATGTATGCACATTCCACATTCGAGTAGTGCGGCTAAGGAAAGAATCCCTGTACTTAATAGTACATCTGAAATTGGGCTCAATTAAAACTGATGAGCATTCCTAGAAGTACGGGTATTACGGTTGAATTGTTCGAGAAGAGAAAAGCAACTGACTATTTCACTTGAAAATATCAGTAAAACAATGATAGGCATGAGTCCTTGCGACGGTCTTTAAGAGTGTAGTAAATGTTTCAGTAAGAGAACAATTGTCTGTCATTTTAAGAGCTCTGTTTTCAATTCTGTCCAAAAGACTCAAGTACGTTATTGAGCATAAACCCAGATATGGGAATTATACTCGAGTTTTGGACGAATAAAAGCTTTGTAAATTGTAGCCAAATCAGAAGGGGTAAAAAACGTCTTGCATCGTCGGTAAGAACCTAGAGACTTAGCAGCATTTTTGGCAATGTCAAATATGTAATCACTCCACAAGCTATAGTTTGTTATGCACATACTGAACTGAAGGCTATTCAGTCTCCTCGATACAAATTTCACCCATGGAAGTGGCATTTGGGGAAGGTTACGCTCTTGCGAGAGTAAAAATAGCTTTGAGTTTTAGAAGCATTAAATTCTACACGGTTTTTGATTTCCCAAACCCTGGGGCTCACCAGCGTTTATTTTTAGAATATCAGATTTGAACTCGTCTAATACTACTTGAAGTTAACGGTTCGAAAGGTAATATCTAACAATACAACAATACAATGAAGAGATTCATCAATACCAAATGCTAGCATTTTCCAAAATAGAGCTTGGTGCAAAATTCTATCAAATGTCTTATAGAAATATCGAGTGCGATGTAAGGATTTGTTCTACTGTTCGTTGAGACAAACCATGAAATCCCAAGTAGACTTATTGCTATGAAAGCATATTGCCAGTCATTAAGAAGCTTTCGTTTTGTAAAATATGTCTTGTGCTGAAAATTGATCAGCGATGACCTTGAAAAGAAGGGACGTAGGCGCAATTGGACGATAGTTGGATGGGGAGGAGGATTCGCCTTTTTTAGGGACAGACGGAACAAATGCTGTTTTATACTCAGAATAGAGACCTGTAGAGTAGGTAAGAGGGAAAAGCATACGCAGTGGTTTTGCCTGCGAAGAACACCTCTTCAGAACAATAGGGAGGGAACTGTAATGAAAATTCTTCATGCTTTGATTAAAGAGAAGGCATTACAATATGCCCGTGGCATGATGGTTAGTGCGTTGGACTGTCATGCGAGAGGTCTTGGGTTCAATCCCTGCCTGTACCACCTTAATTAAAAAAAAGAGTTTTCACGGGTACTGCCTCTTGCGAGGAATTGACAAATTCTCCAAGAGTAATTCTTGTCATGAAAAAGTGCATTCTCAGATTAGCCGTTCGGATTCGGCATATAAATTGTAGGTCCCCTCCATCCCTGACAACATTACTCGCACACAGGAATGGTTGAGAGTTGTAAGTCACTAGGCCCTGGTTCTCTACGAACTGTTGCGCCACCTAATTTATTTATAAATTATTACAATATTCAGAAATATTTCCTGTTACCTGAAACCCTGAAACTATAAGGAATGCACAAGTTTAGCAAACCGTGTTTGAATGTAGTAAAATTTATTAAAAACCTAATTTAGTTATAACTGACCATATAAAGAACGTTTTGATTTATTTGAAAACACGAAAGTGAGTGGGTTTTGACAAACTAAAAAACGTGCCAGTGGATTTGTAAATGTCGACATCTTTAAGTATTTTAGCAACTGTACGAGTGTGAAAGATTTACGCTTACAAGTACAGTTGCGTTTTATAGATTTAAATTTCTTATACCACAAAAAATAAAGTTTGCGCTATTGCAAGGAAGCATAGTGAACAGTTAAAGTTTCTGAAGAATTCGTTGAATTAGTTAACGTATTCTTCCAGAAATAATTCAGCTTAAAGTACTTTTGACTAAGTATTCACATAAAATAAAATGATGAAATTTAAGAAAATGATTCAATTTACATATAAATTATAAGCAGCTTGTAGATATTTATGTACCTATACAGAATAGATGTATGTAATATGACCTTCAAATTTAACTTATAGAATTAAATCATTCAATAAATGACCATAACAATTTCTAGATTTTCCTCAACACAATGTATATGTAGAAGCCATAAATATTTTACATCTCATTGCTCGAAATTTGAAGTTAACTTCAATAATATATCGAACATTTGTCCATTTCAGAAAATAACATTAAACATGAAATTCCATTTGGAATTACTGACCGTATTATATGGTGATGTGTATATGTACATACCTTTGCATTATACAATACCAGATAGACAAACATTTGGGAATGCCTTATAACTTTACAAAACACGATGATATTAAAATCCAAACGACTTATAACATGCGATATGAGTAATAATTTCTTATCTAAAGGAAATGCCATAAAAATTCCTTAATTACATAATTTCACTTGGGAGTTAGAAGTGCTGGAGCTCAGTCATCATCACAATCATCAACATCATCATCGTAAGGCCACGCACGGCAAATAGAATGCAGAAGTTCTGTTTACTTTTCTATTTGGGTGAAATTCCATATTCCTTATACATCAAACAAATTGAACTCACCACAGGAACTCATCATTGACATGGTTATTGGTTAAGGCAAAGCGAGCGCTTCAACTTACCCTCATGCGGCTCTGGTAATGATCTCACCCGCAAAATACCGTTTCTATACTATATGTATTGTACATGTACACATCTCTTATACATGCATACGTACGATATGATGAGACAACTTCCGTCTCAGAAATGATGGCGGGATGAAGGAAGGCTATCAGGATAAGAAGGATATTTATATATATGAATACACTTCCACCCTATTCCAGACAACACACAGTTATGACACGTAAGAAAATTTAATGACAAAATTTGAAGGCGTTTGCGATGTTTTTCACACTTCCAACTTGTTGTTGGAGCAAAAGGAATCATGGTGGTATAAGAGTTTTTTTGATAATTTCATTAAGGAGGGTAAATTTGAAAAATGAAGATGAGTTTTGTATTTCGTGTGAGAACTGTGTGATTATTTCAGATTTTCTCATAGGTTGCGATTGTTTTCTAGGAAACAAATTCTAGTGGCTCACTATTTGAAAAGGTTGGACATTCAAATTCTTAAAATTTTCCGAAAAAAAAAACTGAATTTTGGTAAAGATCTTTAATATCTAACAAACAAACTTGTGGCTTTGAAACGAATTAAAAGCAAATAAAAATTAATAAAAATTAAAAGCAAATAAAAAACCATAAGTTTGGTGGAATAAAGAATAAAGTGAAAATCTGAACTATTTGTGTATGCGTCTGTTGTATGATCTAAAACTTTGTTTCGAAAAAGGCAGTTCCTACGATACAGAAAAAACTTACGACAGTTCTGAGCAATAACCATCACGCTTTCAGCTTGCAATAGGACATCTAATGTGCAATAGTAATATATTTTTAGAAAATATATAAACATGGACGGCTTGCCAAAAAGTTATAATTTTAGCTGCATAATGTAAAATGTTGTGGACTTATGACAGTTTATATACTGTGAGTTACATATGCATTTCAACCCATTTACATATTTTCACATTAAAAGGTTGGAGGACATACATACCATACATACATAATGTATAACAGTTTTTAATGACCACGAGTTTTGAGCCTGCACAAATTGACATAAAAGCTTTTTAAATTATGCCGAGAAATAACATCCAATCTGAAATAGTCAATATTCTCATGGCCATATAATATAACCAGATAAAAGTTTAGACTAAAAACTAAAAAAAAAAGAGGCTGGGATGCGACCCACACTGATAACTTCCCATCCCGTCTATCGATTTGTCTTGCTTAAAAGTTTGTCTAAATGTATCAATTCTTACCAAATTTGCATTCTATTTTTTGTAGATTTTATTTTTTTTATGAAAAAACGGACTGTTGGATATTTATAAAAAAATTACTGAATATAAAAAACAATATTTTCTGTGAAATAAAATAAGTTTGAAGCCAATATTTTTAATTTTTGAAAAGCTATTTGAGCCGAAAATCAATTTTTACAAACTTTTATTAATTTTTTTGTTTAGGTTTTTATTTTTTGTAAAAAAACTGTCAATTCGATTTTTCTCAAAATTTTTCCTAATGTTGAAAACAATATTTCTTATAAGTTAAAATTAGTTAGAAGCCATAATCTCAAATTTTTGAAAAGATATTTGGGTCGAAAATCAATTTTTACCAACTTTTGTTAAATTTTTTTTTCGGTTTTTAATTTTTTGTAAAAAAACTGTCAATTCTATTTTTTTTCAAAATTTGACTGAATGTTGAAAACAATATTTTTTGAAAGATAAAAGTAGTTTAAAGCCAATATCTCAAAGTCTTGAAAAGATATTTGAGTCAAAACTCAATTTTTACCAACTTTTTTTTTATTTTTTTTTAGGTTATTATTTTTTGTAAAAAAACTGTCAATTCGATTTTTCTCAAAATTTTATCAGATGTTAAAAACATTATTCTTCGTTGCACAAAATTGTTTTGGAGATGAAATCATATTTTAGTCGTACCCCTTCGGGTAGGGGTTAAGAATTTACCCGAAGTAAGGTATGCTTGTCGTAAAAGGCGACTAAAATCCAATCTCCGTATACTGAGAACTACATAAGTATACAAAATATGCAATGGAAAAAACAAATGGATTAATTACCCCAGGTGGAAAGCCAGTTTCTCTGGCAAATCCATCCTCTTCGGAGGCAGGCTCTACGGATTCTGGGGAGAGCCATTTATTGCATTTGATAAATCCTTTCGCGAAAGCGCATAAGGTCCCTCGATCACCTCCATCTGTACCGAGAGTTACCGGCAGAAAGAGTCCACCGGTTGTACCAAAAGGCACTAAAAGCGACTCACCGAAAACAAACAGTTTTGAGCAGGACAATTGTGAACTGCAAAAGAAGCTGAACGAAATGATAAGACTCTACGAAGAGCTTAAAAAAGAAGTCGAAAGTCTTCGTGAAGAGAACAAGATGTTAAAAACTTCTGAAAACATGAAAGTAAATACTCTAAGTCCACAACATCGAGATCGGCACGAATATGAAACTGATGAAGATGAACTTGCTCGGGAAACTGAAAAAAGTAGACCTTGTAAAAAACGGAAGGCTGAACATTCGCCTAAGTTTCAAAATCAGCTAAAACCAAATAAAATTACACGGAAAGATCAGTTTTCTGCTAATAAGAAACTTCCTCCACCGATAAACATCGTTGGTCAAGCGGATTATAACAAAATTCTTCCTATTCTAAAAGAAACGGCGCAAAAGAATTTCAAAGCTACATCCACTCACAATAATACGTGGAAAATTAACGTAAATGATTCAGATTCTTATAGAAAACTGTCGAAAAAACTCAGCGATGAAAAAATTGAATGGTATAGTTATTCAATTAAAGAAGAAAGACCTTTACGTGTAGTAGCTAGAGGACTTCATCCCTCTTGTTCAAAAGAAGACATCCTTTCGGACTTAAAAACCAAAGGATTTAAGATTCTTGACGCAACAAATCTGTTGAAGCGAGAAAAAGGAATCGAAACCGCTTATATAAAACGCGCTCTTCCGCTTTTTATTCTAAGTTTCGATAAAAATGAAAATGTAGACAATGTTTATAATATTAAAACTATAATGAATATTGTTGTAAAAGTCGAACCACTAAGAAAGAACAAACGCCTTATTCCTCAGTGCAAGCGATGTCAAGGTTTTAACCATACAGCAGCTTATTGTCAGAAGGACCCCGTTTGCGTTAAATGCGCGGGAAAGCACATGACTGATGTATGCCGTCTTAAAAAAGAAACTCCGGCTACATGCGCGAATTGCAAAGGTAATCATCCAGCAAATTACCGTGGCTGTGAGATCGCAAATGAAATGTTAAAGAGGCGCGAAGAATTTAGTAAGAAAACTAAAAAAAATACCTCAAAGCAAAACAAAGAATTAAAAACCAAGACTAATACTCAAGCGTCGAGTAAAACGGACGGGAAAAATAATGAAAACGTTTTACCCTCAGAAAACATAAAAACAAAAAAGACGAACACGTACGCTCAAGTCACGGCGCCCGAAAAACCTAAAACTATTAAACCTGACTCCGTTCAAAATTTATTTTCCCTTATACTTGAACGATTAGAAGAACAAGGGAGAATTAACACAATTATTCTTGAGAAATTGGACAAATTTGAGTCGGCGGCTCTTAAAACACCAAATTTACCGTAAACATGGATCAGTTGTCCCAACAACTCAAAATAATAACATGGAACGCGAACGGACTTACCGCAAAAATCGAAGAACTAGAAACGGTTCTACTTAACGAAAGAATAGATATTTGTTTGATCTCTGAAACTCATTTGAAAAAAGACTAAAATTTAAGTATTAAAGGTTATTCGGCTTACCACTCATGCCATCCATCCGAAAGAGCAAGGGGTGGTTCTTCCGTATTTATCAGAGAAAATATCAATCATTCGTTTGAGATAAATATCGAGCTCGAAACAATGCAAGTTACTTCCGTTAGCATAAAAGTTAGACACGTATTTTTTAATATTGCGTCTATTTACTGTCCTCCTCGGTCCAAGATAGACAAAAACGATTTTAAAGATCTTTTCAACGCTTTAGGTCCAAAATTTATTATTGGCGGCGACTTCAATTCGAAACATTCATTTTGGGGATCACGTTGCATTTCGACGAAGGGTAGACAACTCTACAAAGCGGGTATTGAATGTAACGTTGAATTTTTCTCATCAGGAAAACCAACGTATTGGCCAACCGATACAGCGAAAACACCCGATCTTGTTGACTTTTTCATCGCAAGAGGAATGAACAGAAAATATATGACAGTAGATGATAACTTCGATTTTTCTACGGATCACTCGGCCGTTATCTTAACAATAAACAGTAACGTAATCGAAAAAGAAAAGCCCCTGATTTTAACAAATAATAACACAAATTGGGATAAATTCAAAGAAGATTGCGAAAATAGAATTATACTGAACGTCTCTTTGCAAACTCCGTTTGAGTTAGAAGATGAAACAGAAAAATTTATAAATATTGTTCAAGAAGCAGCTTGGAATAATACTCCGATCTGTAGTAAAAAGTCAAGGCAATACGAAGAAAAAATTCCAGAAGATATAAAAGAATTGATACGCGAAAAACGAAAAGCTCGAAAAGTATGGCAGCAATCACGTGTTACGAGATTTTAAAAACAGCGAGAATTCTGCCTATCTTGAAAGCCTAACAGCAGACAAAAAAACGAATTATTCTCTTTGGAAGACGATAAAAGGTATTAAAAAGCCTCAAATAATGCCAAAATAATTCTGAATGGGCAAAAACTGATAAGGAAAAGGCGGATTTATTTGCTAAGCACCTTGAGGAAACGTTCAAACCTTTCGATGGTCAAGAGCTTCTGACTAATGACGGAGAGCTCCAACCAGCGCCGGACAATTTTTCTATCAGGAATATTACTTTGACTGAACTTGTCCAGGAAATAAAACGGCAGAAAAATAATAAAGCTCCTGGCTACGACCTGATTAACGGTTGTGTCGTCAAAGAGTTGCCTAAAAAAGCAATGGTTAAGCTCTTACAGCTCACTAACGCTGCTTTAAGACTTGCTTACGTACCCACGCAATGGAAAGTCGCCGAAGTAATAATGATCCCCAAACCGGGTAAGCCACCGAATGAGAAAAAATCGTATAGACCAATTTCTCTCTTACCAATTATATCTAAAATATTTGAAAAATTGCTTCTTAAACGAATGCTACCAATTATTGAAGAAAAACGTTTAATTCCCGACCACCAATTCGGTTTCCGGAATAATCACTCGACAATTGATCAGGTTTACCGAATAACTAACGAAATTGAAAAAGCATTTAAAGAAAAAAAGATTTGCTCAACTGCATTTCTTGACGTTTCTCAAGCTTTTGACAAAGTTTGGCATGACGGGCTAAAATATAAATTAAAAGTCTTGCCAGAGCAAATATATAACATTCTTGAATCGTACCTAGAAAATAGATTCTTTCGAGTTAAGCAAGGAACGGAGTATTCGGAGTTTAAAGAAATAAACGCTGGGGTTCCCCAGGGTAGCGTCCTTGGACCGATTTTGTTTGTTCTTTATACCCGAGATATACCCCAAACAGAAGGCACAACTTTAGGCACTTTTGCCGATGATACAGCTGTACTCGCAATATCGGATTCAATAGAAACGGCAACCTCTAAGCTTCAAAAGGCATTAAATAGCATTTCAGATTGGACAAAGAAATGGCGAATTGCTCTTAATGAAACGAAATCGACGCACACAAATTTTACGTATAAAAAAGTATATAACTTACCTATTTATATAAATTCTGTGCAAATTCCATACGCTAATGAAGCGAAGTATCTAGGCATGACTCTAGACGCGAAACTTAAATGGAAAGTTCATGTAAAAAAGAAACGCGATGAACTCGAAAATAAACTCCGCGAATTGACATGGCTTATTGGAAGATATTCCAATCTAAGCGTTTATAACAAGCTTCTTATTTATAAGCAAGTACTGAAACCAGTTTGGACGTACGGTATACAACTTTGGGGTTGTACCAACGAAAGAAATATACAAATTTTGCAAACATACCAAAACAAAGTACTTAAAATAATAGTAAATGCTCCATGGTATGTAAGAAATAGCGACTTACATAGAGATTTAAATATAAAATATGTAGAAAACGAAATTAAAAAATTTGCTACAGAGCTAAGATCACGACTTAGAAATCATAGTAATAACTTAATCCAACAATCTGTTAGCGAGGCGTTCGTTTTTCGGCGTCTGCACCGAACAAGACCTTCTGATCTAGCGCAAACAAATTAATCTCTCCACTCGAATTTTGTGGAATCTTCAGGTCCTCTCGTTGGGGAGCTTCCTGACAAAACGCGAACAAAATGACGCTAAAACTACTTGTTAAGCTGGACTTAGTTGTAGTAATAATATAGAAGATAAGGGAGGTGAGTTTTAGTCAGTAAAAATCTGACACTACTATAAGCATCGGGCTTATAGTGTCTCTGAAGATTTCTCACCTTCCTGCGGAAAAAAAAAAAAAAAAAAAATATTTAAGTCGTAAAATTTTCGAAGTGACAAATTTTTTTTTTCAGTTTTTTTGATTTATAAAAAAAACCGTTAATTGAATTTTTTTCCAAAAATATAATTGTTTTGTATCACGTTACAATATATAACATAAACTTTAATTCAAGTCTCTAGCGTCATTGGTTCATGAGATATTTAGGGTTAACCAAAATTTTCACCTTTTTTTTAAACTGCTATGGTAAAAAAACCACCCACGCAATTTTCTTGAGAGCCCTTTCTGCATCTTTCTGCCTTATTATCTGTATAACAAAATTTATTTGAAGTCGATATCTCTTCTGGTTCTTGAGCTATGGACGACGAAAAAACGTCGCGAACGTACGGAAATACGGACGTACGTACACACGCACGCACAGACATCTTTCTAAAAATCTTTTATTTAGACTCTAGGGACCTTGAAACGTCGAGAAATGTCAAAATTTTCAATTTGACAAATCGGACCCATTACAATAACTTCCTATGGGAAGTTAAAAAAAGATGTCCTTTTTGTGCATTATGTGCATCTGAAAAAATATTTAAAAATACTAGAGTCTTAATAATGTTAAGGCTGAATCTGCTAAGCACATGACGTCGTGAAACTTTTCATTTAAATTGCATGTATCATATGATGTTCTAGAGAGATTGCAGGGTTTAATTATCGCAATTAATAGTTCGAATTTTCAAGAAACAGTGGGAAATGATCTTTGGATCTTTATTGAAGTAAAATTGTTCAGTGCCACATGAATATGTGTACAATGTACATTTATCAAAAAAGAATAATTTAAACACCAGTCTTAAACGTAAAACATTAATACAAAAAACAAAGTAAGAACATCAAAAACAAAAAACAAAAAAATAGCAAAAAACACGTTAGTTAGAACTCAGTTTCATTCAACTGAGATCTAATATTCCCATCAGAACTCAAAAACAGATTTTAAACCGAGTTCTGAAAAAAAACCGAGAACTACTAGATCGAGTTTTCAGTTTGTGTTAGAATTTTGTCCAGAAAATGGTCGTTAAAATTTCTAATACATAAATGGTCACTTGCAACTTAAACAAAATATTCATGTGGTTAGAAAGTTTCATCAGAATAAAAGAGAAAAATATTACTGTATACCATGTATAAGATGCTTAGAAAATATCAATTTTAATGCAGTGTTTTGTTTATAAATTACTTGCAGTGATTTTTTGACACTACTTCGGTACTTGATAATTTCAAAAAACCTATAATTTGTCCGTTTCATACCAAAAGTGACCACAAAGATCCAACAAACGACAGGGGTATTTCTTTTCTAAAATCTTTAGTAATGTTCTTCGCTGCTTTAATATGGGCACAAAAGGCTCAGCGAATGAGTAAAAGAAAAGAACACTGTCGCAGAATTCTAAGCTGGATTTAGGGTTATTCCACAATTGACCAAATGTTCACTTACCAAAATAGGTTCTGCTTCTAATGATAAGAACAGGAAATTGCATGCCTTTTTTGTTAATTTTCGTGCAGCACTTGACACGAAAAAATTATCAATATTCTTCGATCACTGTGTCAAAATAATGTTACACTTGCGTGGATTGGAGATCTTTTCTGAGAAGAATTCGAGACCTCATTGAGTATCAAGCAGGAATGATGTATACTCAGGGCATTACTTTCCATACTGTATAGTAATGATAAAACAGATGCTGTGCAAGGTGGGATACATTTCTTCGCATTAATAATTCCCGCTTTGATGTTTGCAGATGACATCTTCTTCTTAGTTGCTTCAGTGGACGGTCTTCAGCAAATGATTAATAGGCTCGACGTCTACGGCAAAAATTGGAATCTAAAAATCAACATACAGAAATCCAAAGTTATGATATTTAGAGATGAGGGTGGCCGATACTCTAGTGGAAGTGGAAGTGGAAAAGTGGAAGTGAAAGTACAAATATCGTAGTTTTATAGTACCAGCAAACGTGAATTTAAATGTAAAGGAAAAACTAGGAGATGCTAAACGAGCTATTTTTTCGATATGAAAACGTTACATTAAAAACAATTACATATCACATAGTGCAAAACAAATGCGTTTTTCGTTCAACTGAGACATGAATCCTTCTTTACAGAACTCGAGTTTCGGGTTATAGATCTTATGAATCTGTTGAAAAATTTCTTCGATATTTATTAAGCAGGATGTTCTGTTTTTAGACTTGTACCCTACCTTTCAAGGAATTTCGGGTTTTGGTGTTCTCAAAAAAAGAGATTTTAAGAAAAGGAGAAACATTAAGAACTTAAAACGGTGACAATGGGCGGGAGGCGGGATGCTTTGAACAATTACAAAGTACTTGCACTCCGATACAGAAAACGAATTTTGTAGGGTTTTATATACATTTAATATGCCAAAGACACTGTGTGTGCATTAGGAAATAGGGAAGGGTTAGATAGGAGGTGGCAGTGTAAATTGATTTTGAATTCTTGAATATTGCAATGACAGGGAAAGATATAACGTGACAAAGCATTCCACATTCGCGTAGTTCGGCTAGAAAATGAATCTCTGTACTTCATAATACGGCCAGAGTTGGCCTCAAGGTTAAACTGGATGGGTATTCCTAGTGGCGAGTATTACGGTGAAATTGCTTAAGGGCAGGGATGCAACTGGCTATTTCACTAGAGCATAGTTCGTTAAAATAATGAGTGACGTAATCGAGTTGATGATGTTAATGTCACCAATCTTCTTTGAATGCTGTAAAAGAGGCTTAAGTAAGTTACTTGATCACCAGCCCAGAAATGGGAGTTATATTCAAGTTTTGGACGTTGTAGGTTTTGTAGATTGTAGCCAGATCAGACGGAGAGAGAAATGTCTTTGTCGTTGCAGTTCCACATCTGAAGAGGGGGGATTTAAGGCTGGAAACGAACATGAAAAGCTAAGAGTGCTGTCGTCAGTGAAACAATTAATTGGACAAGTAGTTGCAGACAGGATATCATTTAAAAAATTGAGGAAAAGGGTCGGAGAAAAAACGGAACCCTGGTGCAAGCCAGCATTTATAATTTGCGTTTCAGACTTAAATCCACCCAAAACAACTTGTATTGAACGGTTCGAAAGAAAATTTCTAATCCAACGACAAAGAGATTCGTCGATACTAAAAGCACGCATTTTCGAAAAGAGAGCAATATTGCTAGACTTTATTAAATGCCTTTGTAATATCTAGTGCAATAATCTTACTTATCGAGTTTAATTATATTAATGCATATTTTTGTTTGTAAATAAATTCAACATTTATTATATTGTCGATCTGGTAGACGGCATAAGGCCAAACCAATTAGGTTTAGTTTAATCAATAATTGCTAAATGTTTATTCCAAATAAAAAATTTAAAAACTAAATTAACTAACCTTCCTTTTTAAAGTAAGAACGCCTGTCCATATTTTATTTTGAAATTGTTAAGTAATTAACGAACGCTGAGATATTTTATTAAGTATTGAGATAATTAACCTTTTTAATCGAACGCCTGACTATAGATTGCATAGATTATTTTATTTTAATATTTGAAATTTTTTTTTGTTTTTTTAAATTCACCGACGGACAAATTAACTGTAGCAAATAAAAACATTGGATAGACAAATATGTTTTTTGTTTGTGCCAGAACAACAAATTATATCCACCATTGCGCAAATAAATTTATATGATGTTGTTTTGAATTAAGGGCTCTTCATTTAAAAAAAATATAATAAAACATTGTCAATATTCTACCAATTCAACTCAGTTCAGTTCAATTTTTTTTTGTTTTCCAACAGCTATATAATATTAATTCATTTCGTTTTGAAGCAGTATTAAAACACTAATTATACGATCCTTTGTTTTCTCAGACATGTCAATTTGCCACACAAAAATAAAAATTAAATTAAAAAAATATTAAATCATTTCACACTTTATGAATAAAATTGAAAACAAAAATATATCTATCAGGTTCGTTGAACAAATAATGCCATTAATTCAGCGAAATAAATGATAACAAAAAAACTTCCGCTTCTATCCTTAGTTAATTCCTTTATAATTTCGCCATAACCATAATTCTTATCCCTTTCATTTGGGTTTTCAAAGTTCAAGCAACAACCTTTAAGGTTTTTCTTTTTTTGTTCATAAACAATTACAAAAACAACAAAAAAGAAACACTTTTATTTTAAACGTTTATATGTATTGTATATGTATACATACATATATATGTATGTATAGAATTCTTCTTACTATCGACCCGGAAAAAGGTAGATTAACAATGAAGCGTAAGAAAAAAAGAAAAACAGATAAACGGGCCATCTCCTAATCAATTCACTCAGATAACCTTTATGCGCCGCCATTTTTGTTTATTTTATTTTTGTTTATCCTTTTACAAGACTAAAGTATAAGGAATAACAACTGTTAGGAATATACGTACATATGTAGGTATGTAAGGTCGGTTGGAGCCTTATATAAAAGTTTATGTATTCAATGAACTTTTGAAAGTTAAGGAATTGTGGTTCCCGGTGATGGTTTTTTTCTACTTTTACTTCTTCCTACGCCCCGTTAAGAAGGTATTAAATGACCCAAAGCAGTGTTAAGGAAGGTAAACAAAAATTGCTAATACCCATCAGGCCCATTTCGTTTCCGTTTTGTCTAAGCCTCATTTGAACAACAATAAGAAAATATATAAAATAAAGAATCTATAATACCTACATACTATGTATACTTTTATAAGTACCTTAAACTTACCTGAATGTATCGAGAATCATTGTAAATAGTACGAATTTTCCTAATAACGGAACAACTAATGATGTTGGGGGTATAATTTCTGCCAGTAGCAAGAAGAACACAGTCAGCGAGAGCAGAATAGATATGCTTAGTGATACCTGAAAAGATATGGTAAAAAACAACAACAAAAAAGAAAAGAATGAAAAATACAAGTATAAAATGAAATTGGTAATTGATGATGAAAAAGTGTTTGCTGAAGTGAAAAACTTAAGAAAATTCATAAAGGGAGCAAAATGCTAATGTCTATAATTCAATTTTTATTGAAGGGCGTGGATGCGTATGATGTGTTTTTTCTTTTGTTTGTGCTAGAAACTTTCCCAATTGATGATAGCTTAGGGAGTTAGGGATAATAAAGGACTAAGGACATATGTATAGGCATGTAAGGGATAATACAAAAGTTAAAGAAACAAAATATTAGTGTTCCCACTTTATATAACTTTTTAAGAGTACAAATCTCTGACATATACATACATATAATATATATTGTTACATAAATATTCTTACATAGTAATTTCTCATATAAAAATTAAATGCCAAGTGTGTCTTATTTTAATTGGCAACATTAATTATTTCTTCCAACTTTATCTCTTTTCAAAGATACCGTTGAAAAATTAAGATGTATCGTAAGTTTAAATAGTAAGTCCAGTCTTGCAGGTTAGTATCACGGAAAAAGATTCTGTGGGTCATACTCGATCAAACCATTATAAGAAAGTTTAATAAAATCCTGGTCTTAAACTAAACGCAACACCAAACAATTGATTTAACTAACTTTAAAAAGTCTTAAACTAAAAAAAAAAAGAAAACAATTCAATCTGTTTAAAATACCATTATCAAGTTTACATAAACTCACAGAGGTTTAAAAAAGTGTTCAATTAAAAATTAAATTTATTTTCAAATTATTAAAATTAAAAAACTACAGAATGACCCCTAATTTATCTCCTCCAAAAATAGGATTGCTCTTGACGCGTTCAAAAGTAATCTTCTCGAGCCTACAAAAACTATTAGTTTAAGCAGAAATCCAAGTTCACTCAACGAGGCATATCATATCCAATCGTATGGACCCAATGGTCAACCTGAACATTTTAGATCTATAAACCGATCCTCCAATTTAAGAGCCTAGACATTTTAATATATCTAATGTATATACATACATATAATATATCTTATCCTAGAAACAACAATAACGCAAATAGTTCTTATTCCCGTTCTACTAATAATTATAATTATTTTATTTTCTATTATTTGGACATTAAAAATAGTAAAATAAATAATCATATTTTGTTTTAATAATATTGAGCATAAACATAATCTCTGATAAGACATTGGTCTATCCAAAATGTTATCGTAATTCTATTCATCCGTGCATCCACAGAAGTTCAAACTTGAAGTTTGAGAAACACTTTTTGCTTGAAATTAGGTACCTACAAAACAATATTTTTAGAAACTCGACCAAAACGGGTTGGTAAAAGTGTCATATGTACAGGTAAGAATACCTTGTTTGATTAAATATGTTAAATGTTAACTTTAAGTTTATTATAAAGGGTGATTCAATTTTGGCATACTCTTTCCAACATTTTGGCCGGTATCTCACTAATTAATGCTTCAACGTTGTCTTCCAATGCGTCAATTGGAGCGGGCTTGTCTTTAAAGACATGAGCTTTAACATAGCCCCACAAAAAATAGTCTAAAGGCGTTAAATCGCACGATATAGGCGGCCAATTGACCGGAACCGAACGTGAAATAAAATGTTCACCGAACTAGCCTCTCAATAAGTCCATTGGTGCTGGTGCTGTGTGGCATGTGGCACCGTCTTGTTGAAACCACATGTCATGCAAGTCAAGCTCTTGCATTTTGGGCAACAAAAGTTAGATATCATCTCACGGTAGTGGTCACCATTCACAGTTACGTTACGAATCGTATCATCTTTGAAGAAGTACAGTCCAATGATGCCACCAGACAATAAACCGCACCAAACTGTGACTTTTTGTGGATGCATTCGTAGCTCTTGCAATGCTTCTGGCTGATATTTTCTCCAAAATCGACAATTCTGCTTATTTACGTACCCATTGAGACAAAAATGAGCTTCATCGCTGAACACAAATTGAACGCGATGAACTTTCTTAACAGAGCACGCATTTTGATAATAAAATTCAATAATTTGCAAGCATTGTTCGTTTGTAAGACGATTATAGACCAAACTAAAGATGTTTGACAGTAAAACAAAACACGAAACGTCCGTCAGCTGTTTAAACCAGCGCGTGTTGCCAAAAACATAACAGCTAAAAAATAACCCTTTATTAACTTAAATCAATCAATTTATAACAACATTTTGTGTGAGATAAGAAAAGTTCAAAGGCAATGACTTTCTTTGTTCTCGAGATACTTGAACGAAATAGCTACTTGAATTTTTCTAAAAACCTAAGAATGTTTTGCATTATGTATGATTTCAATACTTATTTTGTTACCCAGATTTTTAGTCAAAGGCCAATTTTCAACAATTTTTGTAGTGTTTTTTGTGAGCTTTTATTTGTTATATGAAAAAAAGATTAGATATTTCTAATACCATTATCTTCCGTTAACAACAAAAATTAGCACACAATAAAATCGTTTTGAAGCATCGAGAATTGAACATCAATTGTTTTTGGGAGATTTTAATTTGTATAAAAAAACTGAAATTTGGATTTGTATATACAAAATTTTATTGAATGTTAAAAACAACATTTTTTGTGAGATAAAATTAGTTGAACTTTTGGTAATGTTTTTTTTTAGATTTTATTTTTGTAAGAAAAACTGTTGATTCGATTTTTCTCAAAATTGAACCAGATATGAAAAACATTATTCTTCATTTCATACAATTATTTTGATGTAATTTCGTTTTTTGTTCGTAAAATTTTGGAATTATTTATTGAATTATTTTCGAAACTATACCTACTAGTTTGGTATCACGTCACATTATATAATGTAAAATTTAAGTGAAGCCGCTACCGGATTCGTTCGTTGATATTTTGGGTCAACCTAAATGTTCACTTTTTTAAACTGCTATAGGAAAAAACCACTCACTCAATTTTTTTGAAAGTCTTTTCCGTATTTTTCTGTGTTTTTGACAAAATTGATGTGAAGTTGATATCTCCACTGGTTGTTGAGACATAGACGACGAAAAATGGTATCTCGAAGGTACGGATACATACACAGACATCTCTGATTTAGATTCTAGGGACCTTGAAATGTCGAGAAATGTCAAAATTCTGACTTTAAAAAATCGGACTAATTACAATAACTTCCTATGGGAAGATAATAACATTAGAAAAAAATGTATTTTACTGATGGAGAAACTATTTTTATTACCTGAAATGCATTGAAATACAAATTACCAGTTTAGGCCTAACATTAGGTCCGTTCGCTCACCCTCCTAAAACAGTCCAATTTTACGAAAAAATAAAATCCTGTTCGCGTACTCAAAAATTTCGTAGTTTTTCGTAAAAGAGAGCGCTCACGAGAGAGTAAAATATTTCCCCAACCTACGAATTTTAGCCCAAGAAATTTCTTTGGGCTTATTTGTGAAAATTGTCAAATTTGATAGAAATTCAAATAAATTAAATAAATTGCTCGCTTTTGCTGTCAGTTATAAAATTTAAAAACAAATTTTCAAAGAACAGCACCAAGACAGTAATATTGTGTGAAAAATTTGTTGTTTTCCCGTTCGCTTACTATTTTGTAGTTTTTTTTTGGTGAGAGAATTTTACCCCCACTCTTTAAAATATCTCTTTCTCATCTCATCTCCATACACAAGTTTTTCAAATAGACTTTGCAGATCATGAGATTTTCTACAAAACAATTTACGCAACTTTCAAATGTCTAAAATAAAATTTGTTCACATTAGGTCCCGCGTACTTTCTGCACCAAAATTCGTAAAAAGAGATATTTTAAAGAGTGGTTGTAAAGTTCTCTCACCAAAAAAAAAAAAAAAAAAATGAAATGAAATGAAATGAAATTATTGCAACTAATTATTCAAGTGCTGCAATTTTTCAATTAGCAAAGTCTTTCAATACACCAAAGGAAAATATCATTTTTGACCCAAGGTCCTTAAGCTATATTATATAGCTGCATCAGCTTCTTATTAATTTTAAGAAGTTGAAGTAAGACAATACTTCAAAAGTGTTTTTAAATTAGTTTAAAGACTAAAGCCAGTTTTTTTGTTTAATTTCAGAAAAAATGGAACATACTTTCTCAGTCCAGGCCTTTTAAGTCTTCAGAATTCGTATGGATAAAAACACAGACAGTAAGCCTGAGGTAAGAACAGGCAAATGCAAACACAAAAATGAAAAATCACTCAAACATTCTATATGAAAAACACAAAGCAAAGGAACATGTATACGATATGAACCTAATAAAGAATTTTAATCGAAGACTTCAACTCTATCAATGGAATTTTGTTGATCCCCTTGGCATTTAAAAATGAAACACATGGGTTTTATGTCGTTTACAAATAACGTATGTATATTATATACATATATGTACATATGTAACTGTTTGTTCGAGTAATATCATGTTTTCTTTTGAAAAAAAAAAAACACAAATCCGCCAGCGGATGTCTAGCAAAAACTGACTTACTCCTACGAACCAGACGGGAATTTCAAATATTTATGTGCGATATAAAATAACCTCTGTTGCTGAATATTAGCGAGTTTCAATACGAACTCATGTACAACTGAACTGAAAACGATGCTGTTGAGATACATTATTCGGTTGGTGTAAATGAGGTATTTAATCGATTCTTGATGGGAAAGGAAGTCAAAGGAAGTTGGGAGTGAGATAAGAATACTGCGCGGCACATATCACTTGGAGCATAAGTTTAAATTATCGTTACTTTTTTTGTAGTAGGTTATAATCACATGCACGGTACATAAGTTGTAAATACCCGAGAAACATCTTTTCCTATTTTCAATAAGAGTTTATTTTGTGTATACATATGTTTTCCTATGAGATTTGAATTTGAGATGAACTAAATGCATACATACATACATACATACATATGTACAGTGTACATACTTCATAATATGAAATATGAATAATTGAAATACAGGGGGTCGAGAATTCAATTTTTATTTGAACTTTTAACTTTATATTAACTTCATTTAAATGGAAATTGCTTTGAATACAAACAAATACATATATTACATATGTATGTATAAATTTAGCTTTGTCAATCATGAGTTATTGGGTAAAAATATAGAAACCGTGTTTTTATAATTTGAAATTTGTTTACTGTGTGTTTATTTATTATATCAGAAAAAAACCATCGAATTGAAAATGAACTTTTGATTTTGAAATATCATCTTAGCTCACCGTAATTGATTTTTTAACAAATTTTGTAATTTTTTAAACAAAAAATGTTCTTAAAAATGGAATTTTGGTTAAGATACAGTTTAACTTATCATCATTTTAAAATGTCTGGAATAGTCCAAGCCAGAGAAGAAATAATTTTTAAATCCTGTAGGAATATATCTTTCCAATACTTTGGAATGTTTTTGGTAACGTAGATTGGTCAAATCCAGTTGAAATTTATATAAAATTTAATTTAAAACCACTAGTGTGGAAAATCTTTTTGATGAAAATATGCTTAATGGTGTAATTAACTCATGTGTTGCTGTCCTAGCACTAAAATATTGTGGTGGAATATGTGAATATATGGAAACACAAATAAAACAATACCTTCTTTTGTGGGCCGAATCTCAAAAACCAGAAGAGATATCGGCTTCAAATAAAACATGTTAAAAATTAGATTTTGACTCGAATGTCTTGGGAACAATTTAAGATATTGGGACACATTCATAGTCATATTTAAAACCTTGGTCTAATTGTTCTAGAGTATAAATTTAACATCCTGGTTAGACACAGCTGCCATTAAAAAAGAATTTGGCAGCTCTGCTAAGTTAGGAACAGGTCTAAGGTATATTCTGGTAAAATTCTAGTAGAATTTAACTTGCAACTATAAAAAGCGGCTCCTAGAGGAAAATAAAATAAATCAGAACTTATTAAAGAACTATGAATATGGTCCACTGTCTTCAAACTTACTAACTAACTGTCTTCAAACAAATTGTATCTGATAAAAAATATTGTTTTTAACATGTGGTTAATTTTTTTTTGAAAAATTCAAGTGTCCGTTTTTTTATAAAAAAAATAAGGTATAGAAAAAACACTACACAACATTGGTAAAAACTGATATTCTACACGAATATCTTGAGAATAAATGAAGGTATTAAGTCAAAAATTATTTCATTGTATGTAGAATATCGTTGTTCATGTTTTTTTTTTGTAGAAAAATTCAAGCGGTATTTTTTGTATAAGAATTAAACCTTTTCAAAAAATGCTACTAAAAAAGGGTTTCGACTAAAAATCGTGGGAACAGGAACACATATTGAAATTAAACTTATATTATTGTATTTAAGGTATTGTTGTTAACTTTAAGATACATTTTTTTTTATAAAAATCCAATTGACAATGGAAAGTTATCAGTGTGGCTTGCATCCCATTGTATGACATTCTGTTAAGAACATTTCAATACGATTTTACCCAATTTTAACTACTCATAGTTTGACAGAAGTTCATCCTTTATCCCGTAAAATTGAATTGAAAATTTGTACATATGTGACCCATTTTAATATTCATTATATTAAACATGACAAGTTACAAACGTGGTTTAAATGTTAGGATTTGAATTGAAAAATCATTTAAAACAATTACAAACGGAGAAATATTTTTATTTTACTACTATTGAAAAAGTAGCAGTAAAAATAACGTATTCACCATAGTGTACCTTTTCTTTTTTCAAATTGAGCAACTGAACGAATTACAAAATCAACGTTCATAGAGACCGTTTAAAGGAGATTTTTTTGATAAGCATGCACGTGTTGTTCGAGTGATGAAAAACAAGAACTTATTTCGGAGTTAATATTTTGACACATACTAATTTTTTAAAAATGTACCCGTGGCATGATGGTTAGTGCGTTGGACTGTCATGCCAGAGGTCTTGGGTTCGATCCTTGCCTATGCTATCTAAAGTTTTTTTCACGGTTACTGCCTCTTGCGAGGAATTGACAGCCGTTCGGATCCGGCTTAAAACTGTAGGTCCCCTCCATCCCTGACAAAAATAGATATTTGGGTTTTCAGTTAGCTGAAAAGGAAATAACACCGTCAAAAAGGAGGACTTATTTATGTTTGCTTAATCAACTTGACATAGTGTAATCACTGGATATATGTTACACACACGATTTTATGTGGAAATTTAAATGGAATTTTATAACTCATTAAAAATAGGAGGAATTGACAAATCCTCCAAGAGTAATTCTTGTCATGAAAAGTGCTTTCTCAAACTAGCCGTTCGGATTCGGCATATAAACTGTAGGTCCCTTCCATCTCTGACAACATTACTCGCACACAGGGATGGTTGAGAGTTGTAAGTCACTAGGCCCTGGTTCTTCATGGACTGTTGCGCCACCTAATTTATTTATTTATTTATTTAGATTATTCCACCTGCGCGCGGTTGAATCCTGTCAGAAAAATTTAGGACCATTTCCCCTTTCCACAAGTAAGCTATGAATGGCCGATCCTTGCCGGGCCAATTCATCAGCCCGTTCCTTTTCATCAATGCCATTATATGACCAGGAACTCAAATAAGAATGACCCGGAGGTTGTTGTTTAGGCTGTATAGTTCATCCTTTTATCCTTTCTGGTAAGAAAGATGACTTTAAAATCTTTACTGATGTTCAAGGCAGGGTTATAGTAGTCGGTGGTTGTCGCTGATTGTGTTATCCTTAGCACACAGCACAATACTAAAGATTTATTATGTGGGCCTGTTGCCCCTGTAGTGCCGACACTAGCTATTTTTTAACCTTCTTTAATTTATGGATGTTCTATTTCCTATTAAGAGCAGGCGACCATACAATCGATCCATATGATAAAATAGATCGTACAACGGCTGTGTACGTCCACAAAAACTTTTTCGATTGAAAACCCCCACTTTTCACCGAAAGGTTTTCTACGGGGTTAAAAGGCAATGCAAGCTTTCTTAACCCGTTTTTCAATGTTTAATTTACAGTTAATTTTGGGATCTAGAATTATTCCAACTGGAAGATATAGGCAGAAATTGACGGGCTTAAGTGAAGACAGTTAAAATGTATAGTTAACAAGTCAACTTACATTTTTAAACACCCTGTACAATAAATGCATTCTCTTATGTTTCTGCTGCTAACGCATTAATGAGACTTACAAGTAGTATTGCGAGTAGCACCACCAACGTCATACCACAGTTGGAGTAATATAGATAGAAAAAAAAAACATCATATACACTTAACTCATATAGTAAAATAAAATGATGATGACTAAAGGAGATATGTTTTATGATGATGTGGAAGCTTTCCCTGTCGCTAGATTTTATTTTTTTCTCCTGTTTTTGGTCTTCCAATATTTTCCATTGCCTCCAGTATATGCCACAGAGTACGAGGTCATAAGAGAATCAGAGATAGATATTTATCTGTATGGAAAATAAAAATCTCTTCCCCAGATGCATTACACACTATACATACACTATACACGTCATGCCGTTATTCGCATGAAATTTTTGATGGTTTTTCCTGCAGGCAATTAGAAAGCCAAAGCGTCGTGCTTTCGTGCTTTATGCATATTTTGACACCCTCACCCTGAGTTTGAATTTGATATGTTGTTGTTGCTTGCTTCTCATACATATTTTGTGTTTATTTATTATTTGATTTTGCATTTTATGGGTAAAAGAATCGATATTAGAAAGTTCAAAATATAATTTCTCATTAAAAAAAAAACTTTCATCCTGTCATTTTGAGAGTGGTTGTTATTAGTAGAGATAGTATGCTATTTGTTTATTATGCTAACATTCACATGCAAACAAAAATTGTTGAATTAGAATTTTAATTGAAAAATTACGGACTCTATTAGAATTCGGTTATTAAAAGAGAATATTTAATAGCAAAGTCATGTCATTAATTTTAAGTGAGTTATAAAATATGAATTCATAAATTGTTTTACTTTTAAATTTTAATTAATTTTAAGCTGCAAAAGTTATTTCATTAGTGTTTATTTTTGATAATTCATATAATAATATAGTAATGAAGTGGGAACACTGTTTTCGTTAAAATTAAAAATTAAATTATTATGTTCGATGTTGTTTTGAAAGTTCTGTCCATATTTTATTTCATTATTACAATTTGTTCGTACTTACCTTCTCTCCACTATCCGATGGTAGGTAGAAAACTAAAATTGTTAAAAAACTAATTCCCATACAGGGAATAATTAAGTTGACAGTGTAAAATAATGTCTTACGTCTCATTGTAATATTAAATGTTATATCTAAATATGGTTCATCGCAGCAAGTGTAGAACTTTTCATTTCTGAAACGAAAAATTAAAAAAAAATTAAGTAAATTTTACATTTTGCATAAATAAAATCAGGCGAATTAACTTATATACATTTATTAAAATAGTCAATGAGCGGAGAGAGAATATTAATTATTTAGGATTCAAAACGCCAGTAGGTAAATTGGCCAAATTATTTATGCCCAGTGTCGGGCTATATTCTACGTAGGACGGAATATAGAAATGTTAACATGGTAATGATGATAATGTTGAGGGTTATAAAGGTATATTTGTACGTTCCGGAATGTGTGGAGCATTAGTTTTGGATTTAAAAGCTAAATTGGTTTGAGTTGATAGGAACATAGAGCGTTTTGAGTGGATTTATAAAATGAGATAATCGTGTCGGCATTATTTTGCAATCCAATTAGGTTCAACTTAAGTGGTGGTGGATGGTTTTGGTTGTATAAATCGTATATATAGTTTATGTGTTGTATATTGAGGCAATTGGATTAATGGATATTGATGAATTATTGCCATGTGGGATGTTCCGCATTTATATGAAGCACTTTAGTTGATTTATTTATTTTTCCTATCCAATTTTAGTTAGTTTTTTTTTTAGATTTAGGAGGTGTTTTAGTATTTTAGCTTTTAGCAAATTTCTTTTTTTTTTAAGTTTGTCTGTGAAGTTATTTCAAATTAAAACATAAATAATATATTTTGTTGGTTCTTGTCCTTTAGTTCTAGTAGCCTATATGTACATATATTTCAATCGAACGAGAAACAAAATCAAATTTAGATTTTTGAGTTATGCTCGTAGAAATTCAGAAGGTAATATTCAATTGAAATATTACTTTTTTAGTCACCTTGGACCACTTCTGTCTATCATTTTTATTAACGACTTACCATTACATCTTACTTTTTCTAAATGTCTTCTATTTGCTGACGATTTGAAAATATTCAGTTCCATAAATTCACTTAACGATGCAAAAAAAGTTCAAATTGATTTAAATAATTTAATTAAATGGTGTAATATCAATGGGACATGTTTTAACAATAAGAAATGTAGCGTTGTGACATCATTTTCTAGAAAGACTTGATATGAATTTCTCAAATCACATAGACCATGCGATCTCAAAAGCAAACTCTATGCTAGGGTTTGTTTTTCGAAATTCAAAAGATTTCAAAGTCCCCTATACATTAAAAGCTCTTTATTTTAGTCTCGTTCGACCACATTTAGAACATTGTACTGTTATATGAAGCCCCTTTACCGCGTCTACCATTTGTCGTATAGAAAAAGCTCAAAAAAGGTTCACAAAGTTTGCCTTACGAAAAATATTTGGTTATTCAAATGCTCCATCTTATGAGACGAGGTGTATTTTATTTGGTCTAAAACCTCTTGCTCAGAGAAGCAAATTAAAGTCAATACTTTTTGCTTTTGATGTCTTGAATTTTAATATTGACTGTCCAGTTTTGTTATCTAGTTTTTTTATTTATGCGCCTTCTAGAAACTTGCGCCCTCATGACTGTGATTTTTTAAATGTTCCTTACCACAGTACTAGCTATGCTAAGTATAATCCTATCACAAGAGCTTGTATGGATTTTAATGAATATGATTTTGCAATTGATTTTAATATTAATAGAAATGTTTTGAAACATAAATTAGTAAAATTGTTATAATGTTTTAAGTAACCACTTCTGCAGACTGTATAACGGCGACGACGAACCGGATTCCGCTGTCAGGTAGGATGATCCATTCAACATAGACGACAAAAGCCAACAATCCCGTCCTCCCGATTTACCGATTAAGACGAAGTAAAGGTTGCCATATCTAAGCTGAAGACTAACAAAGCCGCTGGAGCAGATGACTTGAATGCCGAGGTCTTCAAAGCAGCTGGAGATAATTAGGTTAGGAGCATGCACCAACTTATCTGTAAGATATGGTCGGAAAAAAGCATGCCCGATGTATGGAACCTCAGTTTTGTTTGGCCGATTCTAAAAAAAAGGAGACTCACAGTGGTGTGCCAGGAAATGAAAAAGCGGATGAGCTTGGAAGAGAAGGCTCGGTACTTGATCCCTTTCTCATAGACCACAACATCAGAATCCCTCAATGCGAACTAAAGAGAAACATTAGTAATAATATCATTCAAAAAGCAAATGATAGATGGAACCTACTAGAAACCTGCGGTAACACCAGGAAACTCTGGCCTCATTATGACAAGGAAAAATCCAAAAAGATTTTACTTCTCAAAAAACCGTCCCTAAGATCCCTCATAAGTGTGATAACGGGACATAACCTACTTGGCTACCACAAAAAGAAGATGGGGCTTAGTACGGACGACATATGCAGAGGCTGCGGCGATGAGGATGAGCACGAAAACACGGCTCATTTTCTATGCGTCGAGCACTCTGCCGTACCAGATCAAAATTCTTAGGCAACTATTTCTTCAATGAACTAGAAGAACTATCTGAACTCCCAGGCAATCGCCTATTGAACTTTATCAAGTCCACCAAATGGCAGAAGTTACAACACTTCAGGGTATCACAATGGATCTACATTGATCTAAGTGTGACGGTAACAAAATCAACTGTCAGCCCATATAACCTAACCTAACCTAACCTAAAAAAAGGAGACCCTCTAAACTGCACTAACTATAGAGGCATCAGTCTACTTAACATCTTCTCTGCCGTAATATGTGAACGTCTAAAGCCCATCGTCAACAACCTGATAGGTCCTTATTAGTGTGGTTTTAGACCAGGAAAGTCCACAGTCGATCAAATATTCACATTACGGCAGATCCTTGAAAAAAACTCAAGAACACCAAATCGACACCCACCATCTTTTCATCGATTTCAAGGCCGCATATAACAGCATCTACAGGGACGAGTTGTATAGAACCATGTCTAGTTTTGGCATCCCTGCCAAACTTGTCTGTTTGTGCAGGATGATCATGGAGAATTCCGCTGCTCCATAAAGGTTGGAAACAACTTAAAGAACCTTTCGATGTCAAAAAAGGTTTTAGACAAAGTGATGCGCTGTCATGCGATTTTTTTAACATCGTACTTGAAAGAATAGTGTAGAGCTCACACGTCAACACTAGAGGCACTATCTTTCAAAAGTCTGTCCAATTACTATAGCATATGCTGATGACATTGACATAATCGGAAGAACTCAGCGTGATGTCAATGCGGCTTTTTCTTTGGGCTAAGAAAGCAATTGAGTAGCAAGGCCCTAGTTCACACAGGACTGTAGCGCTACCTTAAGTAAGTAAGTAAGAAAACTTTTCACTTCTATTGTTTTCTAGTTTCTGATAAAATTGAAAAACAAAAAAAATGCTTTTGTATCAGATATGGGTGCATGTAAAGTTACTTTTGCATCTAAGAAATCTGGATTAAGGAAAAAATAATTGATATTACGAGTATATACATAAGCGTATTCATATGTCATGTCCACTTCAATCTCTTTTTTTCTAAATTTTCAGTTAGGTACTTAACCAAAACAGCACTAGTTGTATTTGTACCGGCAGCACACGACAGTACAAAGGTGTTGAAAAAATGTTCTGTAGTTCTATAAGTCTTGAAGTAACGAACCACAGCAAAGGTGAATATATTGACAAAACCGATACTTCCACCACAAAAAATGATCTTGAAAATCAGAACAAGCTTCTGAAAAAAAACACAATTTTATGCCGAAAATCAACATCCCAAATCCATCAATACATGGCACTCTTCCTCTATAGACAATGCTGCCTTGAAGAAAAATATAGGGGCGACTTGGGATCTTAAATAATGCAAATTCTACTAGATTTAAAAAAAGTTACCCGTATTTAATTGATGAAAAGGAAAGAGGGTCTGCAACTAAAGGCCTTCCAACCTCCCGACGAACGTTCGCAGTGAACACCTAGAAGATGTGCTACCGCCAAAACAACCTCAACTTCTACGAACTTATTGAACTCCACACTATAGTACGGGCAATGAATTCATTGACGATACTTATACATATGTAGCTTCAACACATTGAAAATATATGTACGTGATTATTTTTACTTAGTCCTGACTTAATTAAAACTGACTGACTGGGACGATGAATGCAATGCCTTCTGGGGGTGCATTCTGGCTTACGCTAATTGATATTGCTTTATTTGACTAACAAAGATGAACTTATCATTAAAATTGACCGTGAAAAAAATACCAAACAAATCTAAAAAAAGTAGTTTTAATAATCTCGAAAACCAAAAAACAAAAATAAAGCAAAAATCTTTTAATCAGAGAAGAAAATCCTTAAACAAATAGGAGCTTTGAACGTATAGAAAAAAGAAACATTAGATAACAGCATTAACTGTATTAAAATCACAAAGGTATATGTGAAATTTAAGATGCAAACAGTGATAAGCTTAGGGGGGCTATGTTACCCCCTGCTAGGGAGCGCTATAAGCTTTGGGGTGGCTGCAAGTTTTATTTTATACAAAATTTCTTTTAAATTGAAGAAACCTTTGTGCTTAAAGAAGAAGTATAGCAACGCTGTGCTTTGCTTGAGTCGTGAATAAATAAGCTCGTAATTTTAATCCTTTTTACCTTTGTATATAAAACTGATATATATACAATGTCTGTACTTGTTTCTGCCATCCATCAAAACCATCTGTTATCATCTGTCATCGACTACATTACCGACTATGCATCTACATATGGGTTTGTATATTTGATAACTGGAATACAAATTTTGGCAGTCAGGGGCGTCTTTAGACTTTTGGGTGCCCTGGGCCCAATACGATTTAGGGGCCAAAAAAAGTAGGTATAATATATTTTTTTTAATTCTTTAGGTTAAAAAAATCATTTTAAAATTAATTTGTGTTCTTTAACATATTTTTACTTTTTAAAAAGAACTAAAAAAACATAAAACAGATATTTTTTTATACTTTTATATTTTTTTTTAATTTATCTTCAATAGTTGAACATTTTTCTTTATAGTTGATATTTGATAATTTTTCTTGTTTTTTTGGTTGATTTCCAATGTTTTTATATATATTTTTTTAATTTTATGTAAGTTTATTTCTTTATATTTGTTTTGATTTGGTTTTTTTTTTAGTTATATGTAAATGTAAGTTTAAGTATACAATCAAATATTATTGAAGGCATACTTTTCAATTTCGAAAATGAACGCTCTCCACTGCAGTTTGAAACCATCAAAGATAAGAAAATTCTACAGGCAGTAGTAGTAGTAGTAATTAGACTGTACAATTTTGATATTGTAAAAAGATCTTCATTTACATCTTTATTGAATTCTTTTAAATACTGTACAAGGTGCAAGCATTCTACCTCAAGTTCTTCTGCATTAACATCTCTATGGTTTTTTGAAAACTGTTCGCAAGAATTTTGCAACTCCACTGAAGTCAAATATTGCAATCGACAAAAAAGCCAAACAATGCATTAATTTCTTGATAGCAATTGGATCGTATTTTTAATTGCAAAGTAATAGTGTCAATAATTGGAAAAAAATTTGATATTTTAAACTTTTTTTTTACAATTAGCTGAACGGATGGTGCAGGACCATCAAAATATGTGGCACGCGAACTTCGTACTATTTTTCGTTGCAATAAGTCTTTATTATTAGCATGCGGATTCTGAATTTTGGCACACGCTTCAAATTTATCAAAATTCTCCCTTATTATCATTTATAAAAGAACAAAGCAAATTGGCAGCAACGTCAGTCGTTATTTTTTCTTTTAGAAGGCTCTTGCTGGTTTTATGAATTCTTTCTAATATTGTGCTCCAAATTTTTGTTAAAATGAGGAACTCCAGTTTTGAAATTTTCTTAGACAGGCTTAGCGCTTCGTTTTTTGTGCCTGGAGCTTGCTCTGGATCTCTAGAGATAGATGTCAAGGCTTCAGTAATTTGCATGATGGAGCGCGTTAACTGCATCAGCTCATGCAGACCATCTTGTTTCAGAAAGGCTTTTAAGAACTCTATGTGAACCTAAACATACACACAATCAATTTATTCCAGCTATGGGTAGAAGCAGAAAAAAAGTTGTATATTTTTTGAACCACTTGAAAGAAACTTGTTGCCTCCTGCACACAACCAGCCGCATGAATGCCTACTAAGTTAAGAGAATGTGCTGCACAAGGTACAAAGGTAGGAAATTCGCACTTCTCCTTTAATCTTGCTTGCAAACCAGAATATTTTCCCGACATATTAGACGCATTATCATAGCTTTGTCCTCTACAATCCTCTATTGAAATATAATGATTTTTCAGAAATGTCAAGATTGTGTCAGCCAAATATTCAGATTTATGCTCTTGAATAGGTATAAATTTTAAGAACCTTTCGATAGGAACACAATTTTTAACATACCGAATTACAAAAGTCAACTGGTGGATATGAGAAAGGTCGGGTGTACTGTCAACACTTAGGACAAATATTTTGACCATCTAATTTCACCTAAAAATTTCATTAGAAATTGTTTTCCCATTATATCAATGAATTCGTTGCAAATATTTGCTGATAAATAGGAAGTGTATCCCTTTCCTCAGGTCTCACATTTTTTTAAATGATCTGCGATAAATGAATCATCATAGGACAACTTTGTGTTTGTTTATGGAGTGAGTTGAAAAGTCAACATGTGTGCAGAACTGTAGAGTAGAACGAAAGCAGAGTTGTTAAAATAATGTTGACAGCTTGTGCAGGTGTATGATTAAAGATTCATGTTGCAAGAAGTTTAAGATGTTGAGGAGGAGAATTTCAACGGAACGGAGAGTAAAATGAAACTTGTTTTTCTGTTACTGTCTACTAACCTTATTTAGTTTTCTATATAATTCTTGTATAGATTCATTCATTTTGAGTTGGTGGATTTGGGTGCCAAATATTTGCGGGGCCCTGGGCCCTGGCCCACCCGGCCCATGCCTAAAGACGCCACTGTTGGCAGTACACTAAGAACCAACATTACTTATTTAAATTTTTAAACAATTAATTTTCCAATATCATTTAAATTAAAAAGTAAAAATCAACATCATCTAAAAAGGAAAAGTAAAATCAAAACAATATGTCTATGTGCTCAAGCTGCGATAAAGTTGGAGATTATTTGATTGACTCCGTAATTTGCCATGGAAATTGTAGAAAATTATTTCATATGGCCTGTATTGACGCACCATATAGTACAATTAAACTCTTCAAAGTGAGAAAATCGTTCTAGTTTTTCTGCGACGACTGTGATCCGTTCGCATACACAAACATTGTTTGTGATGTACTGCAGAATAAATTGAATCTTGACAAATTACATTTGCATTTATACTAAGATTATCAGAAAAGGTGGACAATTTAAATTCCATGCATACTAATGACGCAGTTAATAAAGAAGTAGAAATGTCGAATATTCCAAATGATTCTGCTTGTTTGAAGGGTAAGATTGACGGCATCGATTTCAAAGATAATCCCTTTACAAAAAAAACTTGCTACAAACTCTACTCAACCAGAATCCTCATCTTTATCGACTCAGCCAACTGAATCCGTACAGCAGTCAACATCCGAAGAAACAGTGTTGATACACCCTTCACCAACCTCATAACAACCTATGGCAACACCGACTGAATCTCCTTTAACAGACGCTCTAACATCATCGCGATCATCATGCCCCCCTCTTCCTTTCACTACGCCGTCTATAGGAACTCTGCTATCGTTACCAGCGCCATTAATTCCTACGATTAATACAAATGGACAGGGAGTTCGAAATACATCTCCTATTATCTAGTGGTTTAAAAGTAGTCGAAGGTCACCATACTTTATACATATCAAAACTCGACCCTTCAACTAATGCTCTTGACATTGAGAATTATATTCAAAAAAAGTTTGGTTTCTCGACAACCATGAAAGTAGAGAAATTGATCCATACTATTCTAAATATGCATCTTTCAAACTAAGAATGCCCGACTCTCTCTTTGGACTTCTCAACTCCGTTTCTATGTGGCCTAGTGGTATAATAGTCCACGAATTTGAAAATAAGCAAATCAGCACAAGAATATTATCTTCTAACCATTTTCGCAATATCTAGACAATACCACATCATCAAAGAAGCAGCTTCAAAAAATTCTAATCTATTATCAAAGTGTCAACGGACTACGGACAAAGATCAATAAGGTCTACAAAAATATAACCATTCTACCACACGACATAATCATTTTGACTGAAACTTGGCTAAACAATACATTCTTGGATACAGAACTCTTCGATTCGAATTATCAAGTGTACAGACGTGATAGACACTGCTTAAATGATAAATAAATTGCTTGCCGTAAAAAATTGCTTGATATGCACTTTGGTTGAAGACTTCCATCAATCTGATGTAGAAATGATTTGCATAAAAGTATCGCCACATATATACATACCTCCAAGCTCTCCTAACAACGTTTATGAAAACTTAATTAATTGCATAGACAAAATAAACGATCAAATTGAGCCATAAGACGAGTTACTAGTCTTAGGAGGTTTCAATCTTCCAAACTTGATCTGGACTAAACAGACGCATGAGAATTATCTATCTCCTATTAACAGGGCCGGCCCAAGCCAAACTTGCGCCCTGTGCAAGATTTGTAGAAAGCGCCCCTTTTTTATATTTTGTTTACACATAAACTGATACACAAGCATAAGCCTTTCCCAGATTACCCAGGAGGTAGACTTTCAATGCGTTTTTTTTTATTGAGGTATCCCCAGGAGGCCTAAACCATTAAACTAAAACGCAGCGAAGAAATGAGCAGAGGGGAAACTTTTAAACTTGGAAACTTACTTTTCTGGCCTTACATTTTGCAAATTCAGAAATGAGATCATCAAAGTCTAAAGAATTTAATAATTTCTTTTCAATGGACATTATAGATAAACCTACCAATCTCTCTTGAGTCATGGTTGTCCTAAGATAATTTTTAATAATTTTAAGTTTAGAAAAACTACGTTCTCCTGAAGCTACCGTGAACGGGATTGTATTAAGGATTTGGAGAGCAGTTACTAAATTCGGAGCAAAATCTTCAAGGTTTGAACTAAAAATAAAATTTAACATATCTAAACTTGAGCTTTGTGGCGTAACAAGCTGGGATATTACGGTTAACTCTTGAAACAATTCTTCTCCATCTAAATATTTAAAACTACTTTATGTTAAAACATTCTGCAAATTAAGGCATGAAGCACGTACATTTTTATTTTTTAAACATTCGCTTATGTTACTCAAAAATGTAAAATTGATACTATACGTATCAAACCTTTCAAGTATTTGAAAAAAAAAATTCAACTTTGAATCTTTGTTTCGGCTAATATAGTTTCAGGACATTCATCAGCATAAAGTATTTTTCTCCGTTGAGATCGCAATGATGAAGCTACAAGAAACATATTTGGTATTTCTAGGGAACTAGCAATACGCTCGGTTAATTGAACATACCTACTCATTAAATTTTTCATCGGAACGCATTAAAATCAAACTGTTTTTTGTATTTTCTAAAACTGTTATGCCAGTTGACAGATTAACGGACGAACTTTGCAAATATTTACTAGTTTAATTTATATTTTCTAAAATATCAAACCAAATTAGCAGGCAGCAAATAAATGTAAAATCAAAAATTTTATTTCCTAACGGTTCTGCAATGTTTTTTGCCTCTAGATTTCTTAATTCTATAGGGCTTCATATATTTCTTGAATTGAAAAAAAGTTAAACAAACATTGAATTGTATCGAAAATTTTAACTGCATGAAATGAGAACCGAGCAGCATCATTAACCACTAAATTTAAGGAATGCGGGCAACATGGAACCAAAAATGCTCTTGGTTCCAGGGTTCGAATTCGATTCTGAACACCCGCTTCTTTTCCTTTCATATTCATATTCGAACCATTATCATAACTTTGGCTTGTCTTGTCTTCAAAATACGTCACTTCTATTAAAAACTGGTAGCTATTTATTTAATATTAATTAACCAACAAAGCGAAAAAACAATTGAAACAATCTGCATTCTGCACCAGACTAGATATACATTAAAAGTAGCCGTTACAATAGTCATTAACTTTCAAACAAAAAAAAACAAACTGCCTGCGCAAGAACAATTCGACTCCAAATAGAATCATCCCTCTTTAATTTTTAAGCTCTATGCTCCTTTTCCATTCTATTAAAAATTTCATCTCCCGTAATCAGGCACTTAACTCTTACACAGTGTGCAATAAGAAAACCTGCACGCTCTGATCCATATGATTCCGTATAAATAAGTTTTTTTTAAATATCTCCCATGTTAGTTTCGATACTCAGTGTGCAAAAAAGAAAACTTGCACATCCATTCACCATTATTTGTAGCAAAGACACCTACCTACCTAATTTCCAAATATATCACCCTGTTCATACAAGAGAAAAAATCTCAACACAAAAAAGTTCCATGCCACCTCATATGTGCAAGATATATTTTATGCACACCGAGTCCCAAAATTAACATAGAAGTATGACGAAGCAAAATACTTATTCATATTGAATCGTATGGGCTAGAACGTGCAGGTTTTGTATCACGCACAGTACCCTGTATGCAGTGTTACCGCTATGCGACTTTAGTCGCATTTTGACCCTTTTTTGTGCCTCATGCGACCATGATACGACTTTTTAAAAAATTGTCTATTTTGACCCTTTTTAAAAAATTATGCGACTTTTTTGACCCCATCTCTAGAAAAATACATTGAAAAGATAAGTTATTTTCTTAATTCATACAATATTTCCAAACTTCCATTGAAATTGTTTGGGTCGACTCGATCACGTTCGCTCAGAATCGAAATCTTGCTATTCTAGCATAAAAATTCATTTCAACCTTTCGACTCTGCATATAAATGTATGTAGTAGTTAATAGTTAGGTAGGTAGTTAATAGTTAGCAATTGTTAACCTAGTTAATAGTTAACAATTTTAAGTTTGTATGAGTAATTTTGGTTATTTCACCCATCCGTTCCTCTTTAACAAAGTTTCCCAATTATTTCTATGTGTTTGTTCGACTGTGGTGAAATTTGAATAAATTCATGAATTCGAAAAAAAATTATCTGTCAAGATTTACCTACTATTTTGTTGTCTTTTGTGTTTCGGCCGGCGCGGCGGCGTTCGTTTGTTGGGAGCTCATCCTCGATATTGTTTAAAATGGATAGGTAAGTTTTTATGAAATATATCTAAACGATTTATCACTCGTATTTATAAAGAAAAAATAGTTATTTCAGCCCTTGAAATAGTTGTGTGTGTTTAAAAAAAAACTACGTGTTTAGGAAAACTACGACATGGAATATAAGAATATTCCGCACTTAAATGGAACACTACACTAAGCACCTGCCTTAAGTTTGAGTCCAGAAAATTCTTATTCCATGGTGTAGTTTTCCCAAAAACGGAAGCTTAAATAACTATTTTTTTCTTTATACATATCTATATACTAGTATGTATAAGAATTTATTTTTCTTTAGAAGGTATACCTAATAAAAAACTAAAAAACAACTAATTATTTTTTGCAATTTATACATATTTCGTTTGATTTAGGTATGTATTAAAAAAAATCTAAATGCGACTTTTTTTTTCATTTGACCCTTTTTTTGCGACCTTTTCAAAAATCCCAGCGGTAACACTGCCTGTATGTGAGACTCACATGAGACATTGTGAGTTCTCATCTACAAAGAAAACAACAAAAATATGTCTCTGAAAAAAGAGAGCAGGTAGGTTTCTGTATTCTGTGCTACCTTCTACTACAAATCAAAGACACAGCAAACAGCATATATTTTTTTTGTTGTTTTCTTTGTAGATGAGAACTCACAATGTCTCATGTGAGTCTCACATACAGGGTACTGTGCGTGATACAAAACCTGCACGTTCTAGCCCATACGATTCAATATGAATAAGTATTTTGCTTCGTCATACTTCTATGTTAATTTTGGGACTCGGTGTGCATAAAATATATCTTGCACATATGAGGTGGCATGGAACTTTTTTGTGTTGAGATTTTTTCTTCTTTTCTCTTGCATGGAATTTTTTTGTGTTGAGATTTTTTTCTTTTTTTCTCTTGTACGAACAGGGTGAAATATTTGGAAATGAGGTAGGTAGAATTTTTAGTTCTGCGATATCTTGAGTTAAATTTTCATTGAATGCAACAATGAAAGTGATGTTAGTTAGTGCGCAAGAGATAACTTAGGACAGTTGTGATGGATGTTTTTTTGAGATTATTTTAAGAATGTTTGTGGTTAAAGAATGGCAAATATGTAGTAGTACATATTTGTTTGCAAGATCAGATTACATTTTCTTGCTCCTGGCAATGCGCCCCCAGAATTCTGCGCCCTGTGCATTTGCACATCTTGCACATATGCTTTGTCCGGCCCTGCCTATTAACATGACCTATACCAACGAATTCTTGACAATTGAAGGTCTTTCCTTATGTGGACTCAATGCTGATGTTGCTGTAAATTCAGCCAATACCCTACTTGTCGAAGAAGACCGACATCACCCAGCATTAGACCTGTCTTTTAATTTAAATGTATGTAATGTTCCTAATTGCTCCAAAGAAAATCTTGAATTTAACTTTAAAAAATGTGGACTTAATGAACTTTTCAACCTGTTATGTAATGTTAACTGGAATCATTTGTTTGAGAACTGTGACATTAATGCTATGTGCTCTAAATTCTACTGTGTTCTCTTTAATTTTTTTTATGAGACCACACCATTGAGAAAAACGCGCAATATTTCTAAATCTCGTCCATGGTTTGACTCTTGCCTAAAAAACTTAAAAAATAAAAGAAACAAGGCCTGGATTAAATATAATAAAACAAAAGCTGATAATGACTTGGTATGTATACAATGAGCTAAGAATTATGTTTATTGACTATTCAGATATACTTTATAATGACTTTATTTTAAATACTGAAACCGACTTAAAAAAAACAACCCAAAAAACTTTTGGAGCTATGTTAAAAGTAAGAGAAATACTGACGGGTATTCCAACTGCATATCTTCTAACAACGAACTTAGCCATGACTCTGAAAAAAATTCAAATATGTTTGCAAATTTTTTCAAAGATGCTTTCGAAGTAGGGAACTCATGTCAAACGCCTGCCTGAGTTATTGGCCCTCTCACAAAATTTTCCTCGTTTGAATTCAATTAGCCTTTGGATCTCTGAAGATGAAATCGTTCGCAAATCTTCAGAACTTGACGTTTGTTATAGCCCTGGTCCATATGGTGTACCTTCTTATATTTTGAAAAAATGTGCATCCTATTTATCCTATCCTCTTCATATTCTTTTTAATGAATCGCTCAAATCTTCAATTTTTCCTGAAATTTGGAAGAGTTCGTACATAACACCGATACATAAAAGGGGTAGTAAAAATAAAATAAAAAATTATCGTCCCATTGTAAAACTGTCCGTCATCCCTAAGTTATTTGAGTCCATTATTTGTAAAGTCATATCGTTTAATTGTAAGTCTATAATTTGTGACAGTCAACATGGTTTTGTTAAAAATAAGTCAACAGTTACTAACCTCTTTCATTTCAGTTCTTTTTGTTTAGATTCGTTGACAAGTTGATTGTGTCTTCACAGACTTCAGTAAGGCCTTTGATAAATTGTACCGTAAAACATTAACTTCCAAACTTAAATCCCAAGGCTTTAACGATAAATTTTTTAGTTGGGTTTCGTCGTACTTATATAATAGATCATACAGCGAAGTTTTTAGGAATGAGCAGTCATCATATTTTTATACCAACTCTGGCGTACCACAAGGTAGCCACTTAGGACCTTTACTGTTTATTTTGTACGTTATCGACTTACCTTCTACTATAAAACACTCATTTGTTTTAATTTACGCTGATGACATTAAATTTTTCAAACGTATTGACTCACTTGACGACTGTTTACTCCTACAAGATGATCTAAAAAGTTTTCGCGAATGGTGTTTCATAAATAAGCTTTTACTAAACATAGACAAATGTAAATCAATGTGTTTTACACGCAAACAAAATGTTTTGACTTTCAATTATCAATTAGACTCTTCTTATTTGACTAAACTCTCTACTTTCTCTGACCTAGGTATTATTCTTGACTCAAAATTAACTTTTACAAATCATTATGACTATATAATCAAAAAAGCAAATAAGACACTCGGATTTATAAAACGGTTTTCACATGATTTTCGCGACTCTTATATTTTTAAAATTCTTAATACATCATTTCATATACCAATAGCCGCGTTTTATTATCACCATGATCTGATCCGGATCAGATCATGATAATAAATCAGCATTGGATCATCATATTTTTTGTTATTTAAAGTTTGGTAGCTTTGTCAAATTCGTTCTTTCAAAAGTGACATTACGAAGCAAAAAAAAAACAAACACATACCAAAAATGGAAGCTCCACAACTTTTGAAAATGTTTCTGCAAATCACCATTGCACTCTTAAACTCAAAGCATCCAGGAACGCTTTTGCCTCACATGTAGTCCAGATTCTTTTTGACCTTTTAATAAATGTGACACTTAAATAATTTAATTTAGAGATTACTTACAATTTATTTGAACATCTTTTCTAACATTTGTGCTGCAGCTTTCTCGATTTTATTTATATTTTTTGACATTTAAAGCAGGGTTGCCCAAAGAACATTTTGCTCAATGATTTTTTTTGTTCCTTTTTTTCGGGGAAAATAATACCCATAAATTTTGTCAAATATACATTTTTTTGGACTTAATTATTTTAATTTCACCAATTAATATCTAGTTTTGTTAAAATATCTAATTATTTCATGGATTATATACGAAATAAATAAATATAAAGCTTCTCGCTTTCTATTTAAAAAATATTTTATTTCAGTCAAATGGAAATGTTTATATGGCAATACAGGTTTTATTTAATTTGTTTGCAATGATACCAACATTTACATGTGAAATTACAATGATAAAGCGCTCCTTGTTGTGAAAAAAAGAATTACATTTTGGATCTCAAATTGAGATCCAAACACAAAGCAGGATCTTGTGTTGTTGTTGTAATGCATGTAAATTCAAGATCCGGATCAGATCATGGTGATAATAAAACGCGGCTAATATTGGAATATGGCTGTATAATATGGGCTCCCTTTTATTCAGTCCATATAAACAGAATAGAAGGAGTACAAAGAAGATTCATGCGCTTCTGCCTCCGTTTCTTCCCATGATCCAATAGGCTCAAACTTCCACCGTACAATCATAGGCTCACGCTCATAAATCTTCCATAGCTTTCTAAACACAGAGAGTACAATCAGCTGTGCTTTATTATAAAATTAATCAATGGGTCAGTCATATCACCATCAATTTTGGAACAATTAAACTTTATTTATAGCCGTTCAAGTATTAGAAGACAAGTTCCTTTACGTCCTATATCAAGCAGATCGAACTGTGGTAAAAACTGTCCCCTCAACCAATTGATTTCAGTTTACACCAAGTATTACTTTTTGGTATATTCCGTAAGCGATGATATTAAAAGTAAAACATTTAAAGTAATTTTTTTCAATACCTACTTCAGTTTATCTTTTTTTTTTTTTTTTTTGCAAATTGCAAAAATTAATGTAATATTAATCTTAAGTTCTAACGTTTGTTTGTTTAAAGAATTCAATAAATCTATCTATCAATCTAACATTTTCAACTATCTCAAAAACTAGAACACAGAAAAAGAAGTAGTTTTCAATCCATTACATACCTTTTTACCAACATTCATAATCATGAGAAAAATAATACTCAAGGCGATTTCTTCAACTTTATTTCATACATTTTGACTTTTAGGTCAATTATTTGAGAAAACTATTGATTAAAACAACTTAATTTAAAATTTATTATACTCATAATGTGCAAAATTCTGGCTTTTGAAAAAGGTAAAATATATTACTATAATTTTACGATTTCTCATTTTTGAAAAGATATTTAAGTCGAAAATCAAATTTTACCACGACTTAGTAATGTTTTTTATGTACATATGTATTTTTATATTATTTATGAAAAAAAACTGCTAATTTCGTCGTTTCAGTTCGGCAGTCTTCGACACGGTGTTTTTGTGCGTGCAACTAGACGTATTGTACGACTCTACGAAGCTCGCACGAATCGAGACGAGCTGCTCCGAAATCGGACGAATACATAAGCAGCTGTTTATGTGAAAGTATATAGGTATTTATGTACAACAGTGAATAGTGCATTTATTAATGAAGAAAGTCACGAAAAAATAGTGACAAAAAATGAGTGAGTACTCTATATACATATGTATGTACATACATTTGATTATTATCACAAATGCAGTATTAATTTTGAATTGAAAATATAGTATACTGCTATAAAGATAACCTAAATTTTTGATATTAAAATGAGCGATATTAAAAGTAGCCCTCTTTTATACACACAAACACACACACAAGTATACTTTTAATTCTCATATATATATATATATATAAATTCATTCTTCATTATGTATATAACAGAAACCATGAAACCAAGCAAGTGCAGTGTTGCCGCTGAAAAAAATCAAAAAGGGTACAAAAAAGGGTCCCGACACAAAAAAAGGGGCCAACATACGTAAATTGGACACCATAGAAAAAAATTACAACTAAAACAAAACTGTATTCAGGAGTAAAACAAAAATGTATTCAAAAACTTAAAAAACAATTTTATTTCAATAACATTAAAATAAAAACTTAAATTCATTTAAAAAACAAAACAGTAACAACAAGTCAGTTGTTAATAACAACAAATACATAAATAAATTAATGGAAGTTAAGTCTTTCATTTTTTTAATATTGTCTTTCTGTATAAATAAACAAGATTTTTTTTTGGAACCCAATTTTCCACCTTATTTTTGTTTTCAATTAAATTAAGAGCTGACATCATCGAATTGCACGTTTTCACATTCAGTCTATTCGTCAACTTATTTTTAATAAGGGTCAGCTTTGAAAAAACTCTTTCGGCAGAGGCACTGCTATGGGGCAGAGTAAAAATGTTTGTAACAAAGTTGTATACATTTGGAAACATAAATTCATCTAAATTGTTTTTACATTCCCTATTTCATACCAGAATTCTTCAATATCATTGATTTGAAATGTGCTTTGAAAAGCCTTATCCTCGGATTTTATCTCAAGGAGTTTGTATTCCTCAATGACTTTTCCTGAATTGAATACCAGTTTTAGAAAACTGGAAACTAACTGTACATAGTTAAATTCAAGATTTTTTTTGACAACTTTGGGATCTAGAAAGTGCAATATCGAAAGTTTTTCATCATTAATATCTATTCTTTTAGTATTTCATCAACAACCGATTGATAATAAATAAGAGCGTTAGTTTTAATTATAGAAACATCTTCATCAGATATGTTTTTTGATTTGATAAACATTTCAGCTTCATGGCCAATATATATGTGATGTCTATTGATATTTTAATATGATCAGAATTTGTATAGTCAAAATCTTTATTGTCATTGTTTTTAATATATTCTTTTTTTAAAAAATTCGTAAAAATATTTAAAAGAATTTCTCTCACGGAAGAAATCAAAAAAAAGAATTTGGGATGATTCACTTTGAAACATTTTGTTCAAATTATTCATTATTTCTAAAATATATTTTAAAAACTTTATGTAAGCATGATTAATATCGTTTAAATTTTCATTTATATCTCTAACTTTTTTTATAATTTTGTCTGAGGTTTGCTCAAATTCTTCACGAAGGAAGTAATGTTGTAGAACAATCCATTGTTCATCCACTCTTTTTATTACTGCTTCAAATGACAGCCATCTAGTGGCACTCAGTTTTAACATTTTATGCTCAGGGACATCGAAAATAGCCTGCAAATCTTTAAGATCTTTAATTCTTTTTGAACTAAACTTGAAATGACCGACAGAGTTCAGTTCAAGTTCAGTATGAAACTTCGTTACCGATTTTTAATTAATTTACTTAAAGAGTGGATAAGATAAAAAATATCTTAATTTATCCTTGAAAATTATTTTATTACTAGTAAAATCGTAAAAAGGGGCCAATTGGGCAATTTCTAAAAAAGTCGGGGCCACGGGGATCGAACGCAAAAAAGGGGCCAAATGGCCCCTTTAGGGGACAAACGGCAACGCTGAGCAAGTGTACTATTCAGTACCTTTGTTATTGGTGTAATAGATAATGCACATAAATGCCGCACAGAGAAAGTATAGATGATATTCAGGGGCGATTCCTCATAGTCAGCAGGAGCAGGTTTAGCGGCGCTAAACCAAGAATTGTAGAATAAATCTTATTTTTTAATATGAATATTATTTGGTAATTGAATTACTAACCAACTCAACAGTCGACCATTATGTTAAACAATTCGGTTGTAGTTACAACATAACTTGCAATCAAAGTGAATTTTCTTCAAATAATTTTTTTTCATGCAATACAACTCTCATACAATATCTAATCTATCTTGAAACAATGGGCTTGGGCATCGCAAAAATTTGCGCTATCAAATTTCATACATTCTACACAAACAGATAAATACACACATTCAAATAAAAGCCTGTACAAATAAATAGAAGGGTAAGCGCAAAAAAAAGCGATAACCAGGCGAAGTATACAGGTACACATCCACACAACAAAGAGGAAGACCAGGCGCGACCAAGAGTTTGATGTCTTCTCTCTTTATATTTCGTATGGATTTATATTTAGGATTAGGAATTAGGATAGGATTATGGAAGAAAGAACAACACTGACGAATCGAACATGATCGTCGAACACGGCAACTATTCATACATCATACGCATACCATATTCGTTTTTAAAAGCAGACATTTTGAAAATGGGGTTTGCTAGCGAACTTGCTTGACCCTGCTCTGCTCTACAAGAATATAGCGAGCAACACATGTTCGTCGGTCAGCGCAGCTTTTAGCGATTATACTGATTTTTGATGCCGATGTGTGAGCAAAAGGAAATGGAAAAGGCGTTAGAGTTTAGGCGGATTATTCAAATGTTTAATAGGGAGTAGTTTTTGTTGGGAAGCTTCTTTTAGGCTGAAAGGAAAGTGAGTTAAGAAAGTGCATTTTAATACCTTTTGTTTTGTTAGTTAAATATTGAATGTGTTATGATCAATATGTTTGTATGTACGCATATATTTTATTGTAATTACTATTCCATCCCAATTCAAACATGGTAGAGGCTAGTCGTAAGAAATTATTTTATTTGATTTCCTTAGAACAGCTTAAGTTAAAACAAGCATTTCTTTTAATGGAAAAGAAATTTTCAAATAAATAAATAAAAACTAAATTTATTTATAGCTTTCGAAAAAAAAAACCAAATATTTAGTCAAAAATTCAATTTGAAGTGTGATTTTTCAAAATGTTTATGAGGTCCGTATATTTTTTTTATTCAGAATTCGTTATTGTTATTAATTCTAAAAAAAATGAAAACTATAAGACTTAAAATTGAAAACTAACAGAGCGAAAAAAACGAAATAAGAGAACATTACGACTTATGCAGCTGCATTGGATGAATTTGAATTCTTTTGCAATTAAAAAAAAAAATAATACAAATTGTATGAAGTTTAATTTTCAAATTTTATTCAATTTACCTTCTAAGTCATGGAATTGTAATAATTCTATGACCAGCTAATCTTGATCTTGGTCTAACAATAGAAACTTTTATTTTGGTAGGAATTAAAATGGAACCTCCAGTAGGTACTTCTCATGCAAAGACCATTATTGAAAAATTATTAGACAAGCCATTTTCAACAATATCGTTTTCGGAGAAGCTAATAATGGGCGTCCTATAGATTTAAAATGAACACACAAGTATAGAAACAGAGAGTATACTCGAACCCTTAGCAAAAATAAACATTCAATATAATAATAAAAGCTAGGACATTATTTAGTTGATCTTGTTTGCTTTTTTCCGGTATCTCTTTCGCATGAAGTTCCTAGGAGGTGGACAATGTGAACACTCTAACCATACTTCAAAGAAAACACAAGCTAAGTGCCTCCCATTTGCAATATGTAATTAAATTAGCTACCTTTGGTCAGACTAGGAAAGACGAAGCTTTAAGTGTCCAACATAACACTCAAAAAAATCCTGCGGTGTTAAAACGTCAACAGTTTTTAAAGTTTTTCAATTGCTATCCAGAATGATTTAATCAAAACTGTTGCTGACCTTTTAGGCGATCACATTTCTGATAGAATCCGACAGCCAGAGTTTATAGCTTTGTCTGACATTCATTTAAAGTCCCAATTATCTATTGTAATCATGAAACATTTGCTGCATTTATGGATGTAAGCTCAGGGCGGATTGCAGAAAAATTTGAATAAAATGAATTATTATTCTTGAAAACGTATATTCAACTTCTAGAACAAAGTAGCTAAACCTGAGATCATGAGCAGGAATCGCCACTGATGATATTATATCTATATAAATGTACATGTAGTACCCGTAGCGTGATGGTTAGTGCGTTGGATTGCGACGACTGGAAACTGAAAATAAATGTCCAGAAGTCGGAGACAATTCTGTTCCGACTCCGTTGGCTAGGGCCACGAGGGATACGTGCAAGAATTGGCGCAAGATGGTCATCGTTGATCTTCACGGGCAGCGATTATCGAGCAAAAGTGTAGTGAAGTACCTCGGTATCTGGTTAGATCAGTATTTATATTTCGATAGACATATAAATGCTGCTCTGACCAGGTCCAGAGTGAAGGTAATTTGCTACATGGCCCTCATACGGCCGATGATCGTTTATGGTTGTCCTGTGTGGTTCAACGTTGCCCCTTCCCAGATGGAGAAGTTTCGGGTGTTCGAGCGGCAGTGTTTACGACGCTGTACTGGCTTATATCGAACAGCCGAATCTTCTTACGTGCATTACTATTCCAACGAGGTCCTATACAACGGGGCTCGAATCAACAGAATCGACAATTTCGTGATAAAACTCGTTCGAGGTCACATTGCAAGAGCTATGTCTTCGACCAACAATTTAATTTTCGGGGCGTTCTATCCGAACGACGAGTATTTTGAAAGTGCACGCTTGAGCGGCTTCATTCCACCAGAGGCATTCCTCTTTTTAGATAGATGCGGTCTGATACAGGATAGATTGGCAGTTCCGTTAATCTACCACGTCAGACGACGAACCGTGGATAGGCGACTCCTGTACAATCGGGACGTCATGGCACAAGGCGGAGCAGAGCTCCTTCGGTTCAGTAGGGCTGTGTCCGAACGGGACCAAACTGATAGGGTGAAGCAGGAGAACCAGTTTTGGTGGCTTCAATCGGCACTTGATAGTGGATAGTCGGGATGGGGTTTAAAGCCTTGGCCGGCTTACATACTTGTTTTATAGTTTTAGGGTTTAGTTTTAAGTAGAATAGGCATGGTGGCACAAAAAAAAAAACACACAAAAAAAAACACAAAAAAAAAAAAAAAAAAAAAAAATAATAAAAAAAAATAAAAAAACATGGAATAAAAAAAAAAAGACCAAAATATGAAAAACAAAAAATGTTAGTTAGATTTGCTGCTGTGGTTGTTCTAGTTTTAAGTAGTTCATAGGTAGAATAGGTAGTTTTAGTTAGCTTTAAGTTTTATATTAAGGACCTTATTTTAAGTAGTTTTAAGTAAAATAAAAAAGGATATTGATATTAGTTTTTTTTCAAATTTTCTAATAAATACAAAATAAATAAAATTTAATTGAAGTAAAATAGATCTTAGGGCCGAAAGGCATTAGTATTAAGTATTATAGTTTAACTTAGAGTGTCCGTATGGGACCAGTAAGTTAGTAATAAGCTATGGATAATTAGGCTAGTTTTATGAATTTTTGTCTAGCTTTAAGATAGTCTTAAGAATGAATTAATAAAAATGAATTGGAAAAAAAAAAAAAAAAAAAGTGCGTTGGACTGTCATGCAAGGGGTCTTGGGTTCAATCCCTGCCTGTGCCACCTAACTTTTTTCACGGGTACTGCCTCTTGCGAGGAATTGACAAATCCTCCAAGAGTAATTCTTGTCATGAAAAGTGCTTTCTCAAATTAGCCGTTCGGATTCGGCATATAAACTGTAGGTCCCTTCCATCTCTGACAACATTACTCGCACACAGGGATGGTTGAGAGTTGTAAGTCACTAGGCCCTGGTCCTTCATGGACTGTTGCGCCACCTAATTTATTTTTATTAAATCACATCATCGCATCACATCGCTCGAAATTCGATAATCACTTCTTAATATCGTTATTTTTGTTTTAAAATGAATAATTGTTTTGGTGTGTCATTACACTATTTATACCTATGACGTAATTATTTATACCTATTATTATACCTAGATATTTTCATTTTATAGAGAATAAAAGCGTAAAGAGCTAAAAAGAAAAAAAAAAAATAGTGCACGTCAAAGGGCATATTATTAGCGTCAGAAAGATTTGAAAAAAAAAATGAAGAAAAAATAATAAATAATTATAATATTGTATAAGTTGATACAAAATGCTATGCAATAGCTTTACCGCGGCAGTCCCCGAGTGCCACACGTCTTTTTTTCAGTTTTTTGATTTATAAAATATACGTCAATTGGATTTTTTTCCAAAAATATACTTATTTGGTATCACGTTGCAATATATAATATACAAATTAATTCAAGTCGCTAGCGTTATTGGTTCGGGAGACATTTTGGGTTAACCAAAATTTTCACCACCCATTCAATTTTCTTGAGAATCCTTTCTGCATCTTTCTGCATTATTATCTGTAGAACAAAATTTATTTAAGTCGATATCTCTACTGGTTCTTAAATATGGACGACGAAAAAAGCTTCCGGAACGTACGTTTTGGTTAATAAAAAATATCTCACGAACGTGATACCTAATTTGTATTATTTTGAAAACAATTCAATTTGTGTGTGTTTTTTTTTTTAATTTTTTTGTTATCTGGTAAAATTTTGACAAAAATCGAATCAATTGTTTTTTTACAAAAAATAAAAACCTAAAAACATTACTTACATTTGTAAGAACTGATTTTCGCGTCTAATACCTTGGCAAAAATTAAATATATTCCCTTTAAACTATTGCATGTTATGAAAAATATAATATTCAACACTTGGTAGAATTTTTAGAATATTCAAATTAATAGTTTTATTTATAAAATATAAGAATCTACAAGAAAAACTACGTAAGATTTATAAAAACTGATGTTTGATTCGAATATTTAGAGAAAATATAAAGGTATTGACTTCAAAATTATTTCATTCTATGCAAAATTTTGTTGTTAACGTAAGATAATGTTCTTATAAAAATTTAATTGGTAGTTTTATGCTGCTAAAAATAAGTTTTCGACTAAAAGTTTCGAAAACAAAATAATGAACAAATAATGAAATCAAACTTATTTTTCCATATAATTAATATAGTTGCTATTTTTAAGTTATTTTTTAGAATACTTGAATTGAGAACTTTTTATACAAAACACGAAAATCTACAAAATCAACAAGAAACTGATAAGAAATGGTTTTGGACTCAAGAACAATCTTACACAGAATGTTGTTATACAAATATTTTGTTAAAGTTTTAGAAAATTCGACAGACGAACATGAATGTAAAGTTATCACTATCAGTGTAGGTCGCATCCCATCCTCTTTTTATTTATATACTTTTAAGAGGTGATCAGAAAAATTCTTTTTAATTCATCTTTTTTAAATAAATCAAATTAGCAGTTTCATTTTTCAATTAAATGACCAAAACTTTAAAAACAAATAGTATGAGAAAATGAAGCAATTTATTGATTATTTAATACCACTTGAATACTTTAAACCATTTTTTCAGTGTAATATTTGTATTGTCAATAATATCAAACGCTGAATTTTTCATGAGGTAGAATTACAGAAACAGATATATTAAGTCATTTTATGATGTTAAATTTAAATTATCCATAATAATCTTCCCTTAACAATCAAAAATATTTTCATTCGAATCTTTTTAAAAATAAGGATTTATCAAGGAAAATTAATTATGTATATCCATGAAATCGTTAAATAATTTCTTATTTTACATGCTGATAATCATGCTTAAAGAAAAACTATAGTTGTATTGCAAAAGTCACTCAAGTATCCTAGACGGCTTTCAGAATATGCAAAATTTCTAACGCTGTAATAACTAAACTATTTAAATTTAAAAATGTAATACTATATAATAACTATAATAATACATGTTACTTGTACCTAATACATAGCTTCTATTATGACTCGTTTAAAAATCCATTTCTCTATATTATTATTATTTTTATTATTATTACCAACCTCTTAAGGTGCATAGTTTCCAGCAAAATAAAAATTACGTTCTCAACCTTATTAAAAAAAGAAGGAAGAAAAAACTTGGTAGGTACTTTCGTACTATCTAAACAGAATGTTCTCATGAATATTACCTCGTTCCATTTAAAACCTTCAATATTATCCCATTAAAACTACCTTTTATCCTCTGTACCTTCAAGTAAAAAAAAAATAAAATTTTTTAAGTGCCTACTGGCGTTTGTGTAAGATTCACTTTGATAGTGGAAAGGTTTGAAAATAAAATTGAAACAATTTTTAAAAACACTTCCTTGTTAATTTACGAGTATGATTATAAAATGTTTATAATGCATTTGTAATTAAAAAAGAAAGTTCATAGATTAGGTGAGGTTAGGTTAGATTGAACTGGCTGTCAGGGATACAATAAGACCAAACCAAATGAATCAAGAGATTATATGGATCACTATTATAGAATTCCCCTAAGTGTATGATGCCTTTTTGATCTAGAGCAGGAAAGGTACAGAGAAGTTGAGGAATTGTTTCGTTCTCTTAGATTCGATACAGCTTCTGCGAAAATCGGAATCTCATATCTTATTTTAGAAAAATTACATATAGCTATTTGAATACTTACCAGCAGTAGCTATACATAATATAGTAAAAAGAGAATTTTGTATCGTTTTTGGCGAGTTCATTAAAGTTACAATTTCCAGGAGTGTGCCTGTAGTCTGACACCCAGCAAAGGTGCCATCTCCATAAGATATAATCGATAGTTAGAGATTGTAAGAGAGCTTATGGAGACAGAGTCCAGAAGTTTAATAGCAGCGTGACTATCTCAGAAAATTTGGATATTACACCTTGATATCACGTTCCTTTCAGCATGGACAAGACTTTTTTTTATTGTCATAAGTGTCGCCTGATGGGACAGGCTTCAATGGCAAGAACGTATAGAAATGTATTGAAGTGCAGTTGTTGGTTATTGTAGTGTCCCAGTCCGTACTTTGGAATGTATGACACAAGGCCAATCAATGTTTAAAAAAAATAACTTCCTTAAGGTTTTTATAAATATTCTTTTACATTTCAACTTCGTAAACACTTTAAAATTTTATCAATCTCATACTCTTAGGTAATAGACATTGTGCCAACAGTTTATTTAAAAAAAATCAAACAAAAAACCCCACTGTCTTCGTCTCATCTTAAATGCTCATTTCATTTTAGCTGATAGTATTACAAGAACGATGAAGAACTTCATTCATGAAGCTAAAAGATACAGGAAACAAAAAGATATAGTTGGATTTTATGATTCAATACCATAAATTGATCAAACATTGAGAACTTAATGTCTATACTTTTGATTATTTAGAATAATGACTTAACTCAGTATCATGGCGAAGAGATAAATATAGGAAGTAATAAATACATATGTTGTTTCATTTAATTTGTTTTAAATCTATAAAAGTCAAGAACACCTTTTGTGCAGTTAAACATTAACAGTAAAATAGGAGAGAATAACGATTTGCGACGAAATTTAAGTTGACGAATACAAACTTAAATTTTAACTATTTAATTCGAAAATACCCGTTTTCAACATTATTTTTTATTTTTAATATATTTCAAAAACTTAATATACCTAATAGCATTGTTAATACAACATATTTGTTGCAAGAACAAAACTTATTTTTGAACTGTTTTGGCTTTTTTTGTAAAAACCGTTTTAGAATAAAATGGTTAAGCGTTTTTTCAGATTTTTGTAAGACAGGTGAAATCTTACAACTTATGAAGATTTTTTGAATATCATATGAAATAATATAAATATTTCAACTGATTATTAAAGAAAAGGTTTAAAGATTTGGAAAACCATCACGGGTTTTATTGAAAAAAGCTTCTTTATAAATTTAGATACCTAGTTTTTTTTTCGAATTTTAAAAAAGTAATATTTCAAAAGCCTGACGTGATTCATTAATTTTAAAGTCGGATTTCAGATTAGTCCAGAAGAATGCTATGAGGTATCCACGTTTTCCTTTTTCAAATTCCTTTTAATCATATTGCATTGTTAAAAACAATAATTGTTTGCTTTATATTGACTTAAATTTAAAAAAAAATAAATAAATTGACAACAAACATGTTCATTAAACTCACATGAATGAACATAGACCTTTTGACTTAGAATTGTACGTCCTTTATTCTTAAATTGCTTTATTTTTTAATAAACATAGAATTAAGTAAATAAAAAAATCTTTTCATACAAAAGTTAGCAGATTCCTTTTTTTGGCACTAAATAAACTTTACACGTGGCAAAAATAAATAAACCAACAGGATGGACGTGCCAGGCAAATATTTATACAAGTTCCTTAATAAAGTAGATACTCGTACGCTTAGGTAAGGCATAGGTACTCTTTACTTTGAGTTTGTTCTCAAATGAAAATCAATTGGCTTTCACATTTTTCAACTAGGAAATAAAATTATTTGTATGAATTCGTAAGAATGAAAAAGTATTCTGTTTGCCTTTGAGTGTGTCCCCAAAATATTTTGATTCCTTTTCATGAGCAAATTGAATTAAGGAATAAGTTTTCTTTTGCAGAATTAAAATTTAATTTCCAATAATAAAACAGGTGTTCTGGAAAATATGTCAAAATAATTGATATTTTTAAAATCAGTATTTGGGCTTTTAAAGAATACCGTATAATATTTACCAGTATCAAAAACTTGTACAGTGTTCATACATATTTATGTAAGAAGTTTATACGAATAAATGATGCGATGATTACTTACTGAAATTAATTTGCTAAACATTTACAATTTTTACTTGCGACATATAGGAACTATATGGCAAGTTTAGCATTCGTAAAAAATTTCGAACTCGAGATTTTAATCAAACATGATATTACGATGGTAGAGAAGTCGAAAAAAGTGGGTCCTGCGATTCCGTCCGGTCTGTCCTGTCTGTCTGTCCACGCTCAGCCTAAACCAAACTAACAGTGGCCCCATACAATTTTGTTGATCAAAAAACGAAAATTCGAATTTTCTCAAAAACAAACCAAGATTTTTTTTAAATTTTCTTTAAAATTTTATTTTTTAACTTGGCTTCTTTTAGTAAAAAAAAACATATTTTTGTATTGTTTCGGAAAGGTTCCGCTCATAGAACCGTTATTTTGTTTTTTAATTTTCTTAGCAGCTTATGGACCGATTTCAATATTTCTTTTTGAACACAAATCTTATATTGGCTTAACAATATTTGAATATCAATAGTGCAATTTTTTTTCGTTTGGATTGAAAAAAAAAATATTCATTTTTTTTCAAATTCAATTTTTTTACGAAATTCAAATATAGAGCGTATATTTACAACCACTAAACAACTGCATACCAAAAATATTTTTAGAACAAAATTGAAAAATTTTATATATACAAAATTAATTTAAAAAAAACCGGTCTAACGATTTTCGAAAAAAAAACAATTGAAAAATCAAAGGCTTTTTGATTTATAAAATGGCATTTAAATTTTTGAAGACAAGTTTATTTTGCAGGTATAATTTTGAATCTTAAATTAGTTTTTTTTTTAAATTATTTTACTTGTATTAAATGAAACCCCCTCCCATCTTAACAGATCAAATCCTGGGCATGAGCCCGAAAGAGCGCATTATTTTGACAAAATTTTAAATACATTCCTATCTTTTATCCAAATTAATGCATTCGGTACATATTTATGTATTTTTATAACTATAACTATATAATTGTAAATACCAACGATGGCCGTGCTGCGCCATCCACTGCATCGGATTAACGAATATGATATATTTAATCAACAATCTATTTTAAAGTGTCTATCAAGAAGTATTATCTTGGTACCTTTGTATATATGATTTTAAAATATTATTCTTTAAGAATAAGGTTGTTTCACACATATTTTACTTGCCTTCGCCTATACGTATATATAGAAAAATAAATACTTAGTACAAGTTAAAGAAACGGGCCAGAAAGAGTATATGTATTTTCTATTAGAATCACTTTTTCAACGTATACACATTATACATATGTATATATGTAGGTATTACGTACAACCTCTACAACCATTGTTGCCATTTTGTTTCCAGTCAAATTTGACTGGATTTTTTCTTCGTTATTTTTGACTGGAATCAAGTCAAAAATTCGAAACACTTTCTTTAATTATTTAGAAGAACTTCAAAGGGCTACCAAAATATTTGAAAGTGAAAAAGGGGATTTTGTTAAAATTTTGGGTGATTTGGAACTTCTCATATGAATGCTTATCAAAAAAATTGTTATGCCCAACTGTGATTATGATTTTAGTCCTGATTTATACATAAGTTGCTTAAGGCTATAAACAAAGCCTTACCTTGGAGTCGAATGCGAAGAAAAACTAATTGAATTAGAATTAAATTTGGAAGTAAGCAAGGAAGATATTGATGTATTTAGACAAAACTTTAAACATTTAATTATAAAGCTAGTAAAAGAGTTGCAGCAAAGAGTGCCAAAAAATCTTAACATTTTAAAGCAGATAAGAATGCTTTCGGTAAGCGAATGTCTTTCGCAAAATAAATCCTCTCCACAACTGCAACCTGTTTTGAATGCAATGAATGTCGAGGCGATTTTATCTGACAAAATTTCTAGTCAATTGCAATGGGACAATCTAAACTTTGTAAGATGGACCAACATAGAGGAAACAGTACCTTTTTGGTGTAAAGTTTCATTTTATAAAGATGTTAGTGAAGAAAATCTTTTTAAAGAATTGGCAAAGTTCGCTATTTCGATATTGGTATTGCAAATATCAAACGCTGAGGGAGAACGAATTTTAAGCCAATTAAACTTGGTCAAAAGCAAGCAAAGAAACAGGTTGCATTTAATTTCTACAAATGCTATTTTAATTATAAGAATCAATTTGCGAGGGGTAAAATGTTGCCATAATTTTATCATTCCAAATGAAGTTACGAAAAAAATTGGAACAAATGTAATTTACCAAAATATTGATACGGAAAACAATACCTCGAATTCCGATTTGGAATAAGTATATTCGCATATTTTAATTCTTGAAAAGAATTATTCTTATTATCAAAAATTAAGTAACATGAGTACATTATACGCTGTGAATTATAGAAAATGAGTTATTGTTTGTTAATTTTTCTATTATAGTTTTTGGTATAAAACAGAATAAAATTTGTTATTTTTTTGTTAAAATGTTTTTATTATTTGACTGGATTTTTTACTGTTTTTTGTTTTTAATTATGTTTAACTGTTTTTTTTTTGACTGGATTTAAATAATCAAAATCCAGTCAACAAGTCAGATCTGACTAGATTCCCAATTTCGAGCTGGCAACACTGTACTACAACTACTGCTAACGTGTAACTTCATAACTAAATCCAAAACGCACAAGAGCCTGACTGTAAACAACACATGAATAGCAATTTCTTGTACCGTTCGTATGCTTGTTTTTTTTAAACTTTAACGAAAAAAAATAAACTGAACGTAATAACTCCATGTTTGCCCTGAAAACTTGTAGGAAAGAAGGAATGTGATTGGATTGTAGTAAGTACATTCTACCTACCGATAACATTCCTTCATGTGTCTTCATGTCTTTATCTATCTATCTGCATTAAGCTGATCACGCCAATGAACTATTCCTTATTCGTTTTAGACACCTTCGACCTTCCTAACTACACAACCAATAGGCGATCGCCTTACAATTTAAACATGCATGTTCTTCCTCTTTCTTATCTTCCGATAACTCATTTTCCATCCTGGTTCTTCTAATATGAAATTAAAATAAAGCTATCCAAAGGAAAAAGCGTTGAACGAAATAGTTGAATACACAAACAATTGTTTTCGTTAAGTATCCTTACAAGTATTTTTCATTTCCGGGATGAGTTGTCCTAGGATGAGTTGTGTCTTGGGATTAATCGCGCTGTTTTTTGACAAATCAAATGGCATTTATATCTTTGAAGACAAACTTATTTATATATATACGTATATATATATATATATTTTTAAATCTTATATAGGTACTTTTTTAAACAGACTCTTTGTGCATTTTATTTTTAAGAGCTGCCTAACGAGGAATTTGTAAACTTTTCTCTCAACGAATCTTTATCATGCATAAGTTGTATTAAAATCAAAGAACATGACAATGACTTTTTTAAAGTAACCAACTCAGGCTATTTTCAATTCTTGTAACCTTAATAAATAACTTAATAAATTTTAACCGAAAATACTCTTGTTATTTCGGAAACAAGTTATGGCTTATGAAAGATGGAACAAATTTAAAAAGCTGTAGTTTCAAAAGCTACATCGTTTTGAAACAACAGCGTAACCAATGCAAATGGCACGAGCTTTGGCAATATGAAATTCAACTCATGCAATATACATGAGTTTCAATCGAAAGAGTTCTCAGAAAATAGGAATGCACTTAAATTTTTTGTTATGTACTGCTGGTCAACCCCAAAACAAAAAACTTCACAACTTACAATTAACTTATAGGGTCAAACAATTGAAGTATGTTTTTGAGAATATAAAGTGACAATTTGTGTAATACTTGACTAAAATAGTAGATGAACATGACAAAACTTTAATTTATTAAGTTCACTACGAAAGGTATTGTAATCGTTACGATTTGTCAATAATGGGAAGGTACATATGTATATCGACTTTTATCAAATTTTGATTCACAGAATATAACATACAAAATTGAGTGTTTTTTATTTTTATGATAGAAATTTCAAAAACAAAAGTGAAACATTTGACTGACCCAAACTATTTCACGCATCCATAATGCTTTCGACTTCAAAGTAGAATTGACAGAATCAAATAAATTGAATTTTTTTTTTAAATTTAAAAATTAAAAAATTGTACCTTGGGTACACCAGAATTGACTTTAAATTGACATAAAGGGTTACTCCTGAATATAACGCTATAATATCTATCTTTAAGATATGACTAAGCCCACATAACGTTAAGTCCGATTTTAATTAATTTATTAGGAACAATTTTATGACTGAATTTGTCAAATGCCTTGGTGAAGTCTGAAAAGATGCAATCGACTTGAGAGTGTTTTTCGATTGCATCCAAACAAAAAGTAAAGAATTGTAAAAAATTAGTAATTGTAGATTTTTTCACAAACCCATGTTAATTTTTACTTAAATATGTACATATGACAGAAGAACAATTAAAATAAATTATGTCACAGACAATGGGTTCAAACAATTTCGAAGTAGCAGAAAATTTCGCTATTGGGCGATAATTCGAAACTTAATTATGGAACCTTTTTTTTGGATTGGCGTTAGGTATGAATATTTCCAAAGATTTTAGAACTTACATTACAGAGACTCGTTGAAAAGAAGAAATATGATGATATTACATCGGGACCAGGACTGCATCATTCATTAAGATTTAATTGTCACGTATAGAAACCTCAGAAATCGAAAAAATGATTGATGTGAGATGACTGAATTCTTGTGTATTAGAAGAAATAAGAAGGGAGTCTTAAAAAATTTTCCGCAAACATGCTCGAAATTGACTCTGGAAGATGGCTTAAGGAATTTTGAAAGGTCTGGATATCCGTTAATTTTAGATCACACCCAGTATTTAAAATAAGATGAGAAGTTACAAAGTCGTTATGCAGTTCTTGGTAAACTGTAAGCGTCTCATACCTCTTCGATAGATTGAGCTTCTACCAGGCCTTATATATTTTATTTTAAAAGTTTTCAGATGGAAATCAAACCATGGCGGGCTACTATTAAAAACCAATCAAATTGATAAGATTTCATAAAATTGTAAAATCATTTCATCTAAACACACATTCAAAAAGAGCTAATGCATGCCAGTTAGTTTTAAAATTATTTCATTACTAGCGGCCCAGATATTTAAGTTATAAGCTGCTAATTAAAACGAACCATGAATCACTTAATTAGAAAACATTTGTTTGTCCTATTATTATTAATACTTTTCACTAAGAAAGACATTTTATGGCTAATTTGTTTTGCACATTCGGTTGGTTTTAATAGGAATTTCTAAAGATTTCTATAGTAATCTAGTACTTAAATAGCCTATCTTATTCAGTGATAATATAGTTTTCCAATGAAAAAAGAATTATTAAAATCGGTCCAGTACTTTTTGTGTTTATTCGTTACATACAAAAATACAAATCTTTCCTCTTTATAATATTAGTGTAAATAAGATAAAAATATTAGGTCCGTTCGCGTACCCTCCTAAAACAGTCCAATTTTACGAAAAAATACGAAATTTAACCAAATTCTGTTCGCGTACTCAAAAATTTCGTAGAGAGTAAAATATTTCCCCAAGAAAAAAAAAATATTTAGCCCAAGAAATTTCTTTGGGTTGATTTGTGAAAATTGTCAAATTTGATAGAAATTCAAATAAATTAAATAAATTGTTCGCTTTTGCTGTCAGTTATAAAATTTAAAAACAAATTTTCAAAGAACAGCAACAAGACAGTAATATTGTGTGTAAAATTTTTTGTTTTCCCGTTCGCTTACTTTTTTATAATTTTTCTTTTTTTTTGTGAGAGAATTTTACCCCCACTCTTTAAAATATCTCCTTTTACGAATTTTGGTGCAGAAAGTACGCGAACGGACCTATTGTGTTTGACTTTTAGTAGTTAAGTTTTTTATAAAAATCCAATTTATTACAAAAATGGAAACTTACGAACACAACCAAAAATTAAAAAAAAAAATGGTTTTCGACACAAGTATCTTGAGAATAAAGAAAGATACTGACTTCAAAACTTTTTTTAACTGACAAAAAGTGTTGTTATTAATAATTTGTAAAACTTATCGAAATGGTGAAAGACGGGTACGAATGAGAAATCATCAGTGTGGGTCGCTTCCAAGCCTCTTTTTAATTTTTTGATTTTTGACGATGTTGATAAAATTGACATTAAAGTACTGAGCATACTATGTGTTTGAATTACTGTTTGTATAATCTAGGTGCATTGCATAAAACTAAAATAAAATCGTTTGATTTGCATATAAAACCAAGCAACGAATAGAAGACTTTGTATCTTATGTCCACATCTACATTTTGAGTTCAAATGCAAGCAAAGAATATTTAAATATTTTAAGAACTCTCCTTTATCCTTTTTGAATTCAATGTGAGAAAGCATAAGAATGCGATCTACATATTAAATAAATGCATTCTCCTAGAAGAAGCAATAGAAAGAACCATAAATACATACATATGAAAATATATGTATGCATGTACATACATATATGGATACCAATCCATGTGTGTGAATGTGTGTAAGGATATATATTTTGTGGATAGTGGATACATTTGCTAGGAAAGTGCGTTGTTTGAGTGCAAAATCAATACTTAATGTGTTGTGTGCCTTATAAATTATTCAAAGTGACTTCACATGAAAGTTAAAGCTTTTCATATGCACAATATTGTGTTTGGGATTTTGAAAATAAAGTTTTATATAGCAACATTTTATGTGAGAAACGAATTAAGTTTTATTTTGACTTTAAACTTTAATTAATTAATTAATTTTATTGTACATATATTTCTAAGACGAGTTTATTTTAAATTATTTTAAGTGAAAATGTATGTACGTTCTTAACAATTAAAAAGAAAAAGAAAAAACTAAGCATTGGTTTAAAAATTTTCTTCTTTTTGAACAAATCAGTTCAATTTTTGTATTTAGGATTTATAAAGTTCAGACGAACAATAAGATTTCTGTGTGATTTTTATACCCATGTATTTGATTTTAAACAATGTACCGTAGTTGTTAGGATACTTCAAAACATATATAATTTTTTGACTTTACTTTTTATTATGAACAAGCCAAATATCCCTGAAGTAGTAAAGTATGATTTGTTTTAAAGAAACAGTAAGTATGTCAACAAATTTGTATACATTTGACAATTATATAATTAAAATTTTAATTTTTTAATTTAAAAGCAAAAATTGTTTATTTATCAATAGTTATCAAACAAACGATTTTGTAGATTTTTTGACAACTTACATACGAACGATTCTGACAATCCTTAAAATCAGAGAATTATGCAACAGAATAAAATAAAATAGATTACTTAAAATTTGAAAATATTTTTGATCAGAAATTTTAAGAAGCTGAATCATCAAACCATAAGAACGAAATTCTGCCTAATTATAATTATCAGAATTTTTTTTGACTTTCCAGACTTCTTTTTTCACTTGAGTTTCATTATTAAAATTTTAATGAACACTTTGATTCGTTTTTGTTTGTCTTCCTGTGCAAATTGTGATGATTGACTTGAGTGTGAAATGTAATACAAATTTAATATTTTATGTCATCTGACACATATACTAATATCATAAATAGGTGAGTAAGATTGTTTTTTTTTTTGTTTTTACGTCCGTCTTTAACGTCGATACGGAGCAAAGCTGGAGAGAGTCCTAAGCTACTTTTTACTGCCTTAAAATATCTCATTCACAGCTCAGTCGAGCAGATTCGCCAGTAAATAATAATTCAATATTTTATTTTTTTCTTACAACACTAATTAATAGCATTTTATTAGATGCCACCTGCTTGTTAACCTATCACCGTTGCTTATCATTAGGCGTTCCTTATAATGACATAAGCCCACAAAACTACGCTGAAAAACTATTTAAAATAGGAGATGGTGGTTTACAACAGATTGCCGAGGGCTATGCGACACTAACTAAAAATGTTTGTAATTTAGTACAGAACTTACTGCAAGTTTTTACCCTGATAACAAAAACATGTCTCTTAAGAAATTTTCAGTCAGAGAAATAAACAATTATAAATAAAATATCATTGCTTATTTGCAAACAAGGCCAGAGTTTAATTAGTCAAAAATATTGTGTTCATAATTTTTGGTACTTCAGTGAATTATCAGTGATCATTACAAACCTTTTAATCGGGAAACTTTATAAAATAATCGGACCACCTCCTTTTCGGACCAAATTTTATGCATTCCTTGCTATTTTTCATACAAACTTCCTTCCATAATCGGGTCACCTGCTAATGTAATGGGACCATGGGCTACCTAATATCATGCGTTGCTTACTGTATTTACCTGTCTAATTGGGCCAACCGTTACAAATTTTGAATATTTATTTGAATCTAAAAATGCTCTGCGTTTGTTTTATCTTGGGTTTCTAGTTACCTACGCCAAATTTAAATTTTCCATCAACTACTTTTGTTTTAAGCCTAGTACGCTGCTGATGCGAAACGAAATTTCCCATACAAAAATGACATGACGAAATCATAAACGAAAAATTTCGCTGTGCTTTTCGTTTTTCAGTACGCTGCTGAACGACGAAATGTGACATTTTAGTGGATAGCTGTACTAGATTCCTTAGTACAATTCTCCACTCTTTTCGTTCTCAATTTAATTGCCCTGTATATTAATTGCTTGCGAAATTTTGACGTTTAATTTATTTATTGAAAAAAATTGTTTACAAATTCAAATTCAAATTGAAAATTGTTTACTCGTGACTTTCGGTGTTTTTCATTTTGATATACTTACATAGGTAGTTTTGATTTAAAATTAAAAAAAAGGGATTTTTCTGAGTTTTTCCAGCAATACATTTCTGAGTCGGAAACTCAGGATGTTGATGAATGTGTTGTTGATGTGGAAGAAGTGAAGACAAGCAGTGAACTTCAACTTCCAAAAAATAAAACAAAGAAAAAAAAATTGAATTTTCTTCGGAGGAAAAGAAGAAACTGGCTTCGTTGGTCGAAGCTAGTGAAGCCATTTGGAAGTTGGAGCATAGGCTTCACAAAAATAATTTAGCCGTTGCGAGCCTCTGGAGCAATATAGCTGCAGAAATGAAAAAACCAGGTACCTACTAACTGCTCAATAAAATATTAATAAATAGAATTCCTAATTTAACCTTTTTTTATTCCAGTTGAAGATTGCAAGGCAATGTGGCGTTCCTTACGTGATAGCATGCGCTACCACGCCACAAGCAGGAACAAGAGGAAGTCGGGTAGTGAGGCCGATCTTGGCGTTTCAGGCGAGACATTACAGGAAGAATCCCAGGAGATAGACTGGGAATTCTCCAAAAGTATGTCCTTCTTGACGCCTCTGTCGTCGCAAAAAAGAAGACGGTAAGAAAATTTTCACTAATTTCCATTTTTTTTGTTTATTTGTTGTTTGTTTGTAATAATCATAATCTTGCACTTGCAACAAATTTCACGGCAAACAAGATAACTTTTACAAGATAATTTAATATAAAAACTACTCTAAATTGCCTACCGAATATACCTAAACTTACACACACATTTCTTTCCCGCTTCAATGGTATATCCTTTGCTATGTTTACTACACCGACAAAGCAAACAGCTCACCGTATTCATATTATTTTATCTACCTAGATCTACCTACCGCGACGTCGACGGCGACGACGACGACGACGAAGCAAACTGCTGAGCTTGTTTGTTTGTTAATGGTTTCGGTTTTTAAATGTTTCTTTTATAAAAACTAATTATTTGTAGTTATGTGTGTAAAATAATTGTGGCTATAATATTCAAAATAAAAAAAAAAATTAATTTCAGAACATTTACAAATAGTGCTGGAACAGGAACTGATGATTCTCAAGGGGATGTTTTCGCAACAACATCAGCACAGAGCTCAAACTATGCCTATGTAATATACAATGTATGTACATTAAGTAAATATTTCTATTTGATTATAAATAATTTTTTTATAGATAAATGAAAACCGGAAACAAAAAGATCCAATGTTGGAAAGTGCAAAAACGTTAAGCAACAACATTTCTGAGCTTATCGAATGGCAGAAAAATAAATTGAAACAGGCAACATCCCCACCTCAACTGCAAAATTTCACAATGCTGGCAAATATTGACCGGATGTTGCAAAAATTGCCTGAGGATATTGTATTAGAAGACATCAACATACGATTCCTTTGCATTATAAATGACGAAATTAAGAAGTACAAAAGGGGCAATAGTGGCCAGTAATAAAAAAAGGATCTAAATGTAATAAAACTAAGGATAATACATATGTACATATGTATAATTGAATTGGTAAATGTTTGATGTTTTGAAAATTGGTTCGTTCTGGTTTCAAAGATTTATACTACTTTTTGTAGGGATTTGTACGAATTCCTAATTTGTTAAAAAATGTATGAATATTTGTTTAATTTTCCACAAAGAAGAATCGGCAAAAATCTAAGGAGTTATATACATATTATGCTACAAGTTACTATAACTTGAATTAAGATGCCATTGAAAGTATAATTGACATATACATAGCTCATCGTTATTGGCTTTGTAGACCGTTTTGTCTGTATTTTCTTACAAAACTTATATTAAATATTTTCTGTACCTACGCGTGACAGAAGAAGACTTCTTTGGCAATTTCAACCTAAAATTTTAAACCTCGATGATGAATGGCCAATGATGAATGGCCTAAAATTCAAGCTTCATTGGGATGGATCAAACGGTTCTGAGTTCTAATGTATGTTTCCTGACAAAATCAGGATACCATTTTCAATTCAAAAAGTTATTTTAAAAAATTTTCATATAAAAACTATTTCAACATTTATTTTTTGAAAATGTTGAAAAATGGTATCCTGATTTTGTTAGGAAACATAAATTAGAACTCAGAACCGTTTGATCCATCCTAATGAAGCGTGTAGTTTGCGAAATAGATGATGGTTTGTCTTGCAATTCCATTGATTTTTTTTTAAATTTGAAGAAATTTAATCAAACAAATTTCCATATACTTATAGGTAAGCAGAAGTAGACAATAAACTTTTTGTTTAATTTATGGAGCCTAAGAGCTTCGCAAAATTTTATTTAATAAAATACTTTTTGTCATGATTAAATACAATTCAAATTTAAAACAAAATTGGAAGATGATGACGATGACGAAACTTGGAAACTTTTTTGACTTCATTAAACAAAAGATGCTTTGTTTTGCCATGGGATCGACCCGGAAGGTGAAATGAAATAATTTTTGAGCTTATCCCGTACACGCTTTCCTATATTACTTTGTCTTCCAGTGCAAGGTTGTATAGACGAGTAATGAATTGCATCAGGTGAGATTCTTTTTCTCCATTCACCTGCAACTAAACACCCAGTTTCGTCGTAATAATCGGTCATTTTGGAAGGGCAGTATGTTTCCTTATTGTTGGTTATTAAGTAATTGTGGAGAAAGCAACAGGCACTTATTATCTTTTGCGCTCTATCTGGATTGCAAAACATTGTTCTGGATAAACACAGCCACTTACAACTCAAAATACCGAATGAGTTTTCAACGCAGCGCCTTGCTCTGCTAATTCTGTAATTGGCTATCCGTTCTTCGTTTGCAAGCTTCTTCGTTCTCGAAGGTGCGTATGGCTTCACTATTCTTTTGCAAAGTGGAAATGCATCGTCGGCAACAAAAAAGAAAGGAAGTTTTTCGTTTCCCACAACCATGTCTTCTGGAAAAGGCAAATTATCTTGAAGTGTTGCTTTCCCAATATTAGTTGAAGCAAATACGTTGGCATCTCCTTCACTTCCATGGGCACCAACGTCAATATATACAAATTTATAGTTGGCATCAGCAATGGCCATAAGCACAATGCTATGAAATCCCTGTAAGCAAAAACAAAATTAAAATTAAAAGCTGTAGGTACATAATGGATAGGTATAATGTGTTTTAAATTATTATGAACGCAAACCTTATAATTGTAAAATAAACTTCCTGCATTTTGAGGACATTTTATGGCAACATGCTTGCCATCGATGGCTCCTATGCAGTTTGGCAAGTTCCACTGAATGTTAAACTGGTTTGCAATTTCTACAAAATGCGGAGCATCCAATTTCGGTATATAACCAGCCAAGACCTCGCATAGAGCAATGCAAACGTCATCCAAAATCTTACCAAAATGCTGCTTGCTAATTCGGTAGACTGATGAGACATGCCTTTGGATACTACCACTTGCTAGATATCTAGAAGAACATTATTAGTATGACTTTATTGTGTAGGTATAATTAAAATAAATTATTTACTCAATAATAATTGCAAACTTCTCTAATGGAGTTATTTCATCTTCTGGTCTTGTGTTTCGCACCGCACACAGCTTTGGTTCAACTAATGAGAATAGTTCTCGAAATATATTTGGTGGCATAAGGAAATTTTCCTTCAAAACCTTTTCATTTGCTTCCATGTCATTAAACTATAAATTATATTAGGTACTTGTTTTAAAGTTATTGCAAAAATTATTAAAACTTACATCTGTAGCAAAACGACCTTTTGTCTGCCTGTTCTGCAGATATGGGCTAACACGGATAGATGGAAGTTTTTTCTTTCTTTTCGTTATCATCGATAAAAACACAGATGCAGAGGCGAATATTGTCGTTAACATTAAATCATCTTCGTCTTCATTATTATTTTGAAAATTCATTTTTAAATAAACAATTAAATAAACTCGAACTCAAAAAAAAACTTTTTCACTTTTGTTTACAGCAGCTGACTGTCAGAACTTCTCAATTGTTTTTGACAGCTGACAGAACTCTCCACAAAAATTTTTCCGCTGTGGTTTTCGTTTTCATTTCGCTATGCACTTGGAGACTGCCGAAAAATTTCGTTTCGCATCAGCAGCGTATACTAGGCTTTATGCGGGGATTTTCCAAAATGTTTAGTTTTAGTTTTCGTTTCTAATCAAAACTCAAACGAAACAATTTGAAACTTTTTTAGGTTCGTTGTCAGTGCAATAAAGTTTTCAGAGTTGATTGTTGTTTTTTTACGATACATTTTTCAAAAAATTTAAAATTGAACAAACGTGTTTAAAGCGAACTTGATTTAGAAACGAACATTGAAGCTATACCTAAAGTCTTTTGATAATGAACACTTATCACAGAGAGATCTTACAAAGAAATTTAATTGCACCAAACCTCAAATCCAGAGAAATTTATCCTCGAATGAGACTATAAAGTCATCTCTTGAAAAATGTATTGGTTTGAAAAGGAAATCGATGGTTTGTCTTTTAAGTGTTTTTGCTTAGCCAGCCAAATTATGTCCCACTATCTGTTAAAATTCTCCAAGCAAAAGCATTGGCTATAGCAACAAGTTTGAAGATTACAAATTTTACTGCTTCTAATGGATGGCTTGAGTTACATATTTAAAAAAGCGACATGACATTGTGTTTAAAACCTTGAGTGGAGAAGGCGTGGATGTTGAAATTGTTACTTGTGTGATTTCAAAAAAACTCTAAAAACCATTTTTACTAAATTTGAACCAAAAAACATTTTTACCTTCGATTAAACCGCACTTTTTTTTTTAAAGCAATACAATCAAAGTCACTCCAACTCAAAAATGAAAGATGCAGTAATGGCAAGCTTTCAAAGGAAAGTCGGTGAAAAAGAACCAGTACTGGTTATTGCTAAGTTAATTTTTATGATTAAATTAAAAAATATAAATGTTGAAAAAGCATTTGGAATAACCTGGAGAAGCAATAAAAAGGTTTGGATGAATTAATTTTTGTTTCATGAGTGGCTAACGAGTTTTGACACAAAAATACAAAAGCAACATCGACGAGTTCTGCTTTTTGCAGATAATGTGCCTTCCCATGTGGTAAGTGGGTTAAAAACTGTCAAGCTTAAAATTTTTACTCCAAACACAATTTTTCATCTCCAGCCACTTGATCAAGACATCATAAGAAAATTCAAGACCCATTTCAGAAAGTACCTTATAAAGAATTTAATTTAAAACATAGACGAAGCCAATAATGTATCGGAGTTAGTAGGTAAAATTAATGTTTTAGATGCTTGCAACTGGCTTAAAAATTCATGGAATGGTGATACTCCATTAGCCATATCAAATTGTTTTAAGAAATGTGTTTTTTTTTTTTGAAGAAGAAGAAGACAATAATGAGGTTGCTGAGGAGTTAATACTCGACCCTCTGATGATTCCAGAATTTTTGAATTCCATTCAGTTAGGTACCAATTTCTAATACTGCGCATACATACATTATCTCTGCCGAATCTTCTTTGGAGGGAGAAATTGAAAGAACAAGCGGACCTTTTCATATCTCCAAATTCTTGAATATTTTTCTAGCGAAAATAGTTTGGACAATATCTGGGCATGCCTGGAAAATTCTTCTTCACAAAAACTAATAACAAATTTAAAAAATACAGCTGTAGTATGCAGGTATTATGTAGTATTAATGTTTGTAATGTTTGTATGTAACGAAAAAATAAGTTATTAAATGAAACCCCAGTCTTTTAGTTTTTAATCGAAGTTAAATTGAAATATTTCTAAATGGACCGGTCCGATTAAAAAGGAACCTCTATACTAATTGGGCCGTGTACTAATCGGACCACTTTTCTTCGGTCCCAAGGGTGGTCCAATTAAACAGAATTTACGTATATCGACTTGAAAAAGTTAAGTCGAATAAAAATTTAATTCTTTCCTTAATGTGTAAAATAAAAGTCATTTATTTCAAGGAGAAGAGAAGTGACAAGTTCCACGGAAAACTATAACTGGTGCCTTTTGCAGAATTCACATTAATTTTGCGTTATCGAACGCATATTACAAACAAAAAGGTTTATTTTTTTACAAAACTTCGTGCTGATATCCGAATCGATCTACTTTTAGCCCTTTTCGATTTTTTTTTTTCAATTTATTTTAACAAACTTTCGTCATAAAAAAAAGGTACATCCTTTGACACTGTATTGTATATACTATAGTAGGTGCAAATAATATATATATAAATGTACTGTAACTATACCAAGAATATTATGTGGCATCGTTACATTTGCCATGACCCAGATATATGCATGTAATGTAGATAGTACAAACTAGTATTATTTTTTGTTATATTCCACGATATAATATTCAATCAAAATGTCCCTTCGGTAAACGAGAATGTTCATTAAAAAGAAAAACAAAAATATAGAATTCAATCAATATCAATTCAAAGATAAGTCCTTATCCCCCGAAAAGCGAGAGAACCTTTCAAATGAAATACATACTAAGAATGAACCTATAAATACCAAACTTTAGCCCCTTGACACAATTTTGCCCCAACACACGTTTCACAGTTTTCCTATAGGTGTATGTACAATGTTCATAGGTACCTACGATAGACGAACAGTTAACGGTAGCCCATTGAACTATTTCCTCTTCATTCCATGCCATATCCTTATGCATCAAAAAGTAAACATAAAAATACATCGCTCAGAAAAAGAAATAGAAGAAGAAAAGAAAAAAGAAGATAAAATTACACCAACGGAAATTGAGAATCGTGACCAGCAATGTTAAGTCGTTCAAGTTTGCTTTATAGGAATAGACTATAGAGTATAGCTGCTGCTGCTGGTGAGTAAATGTAGATGCAGAGTCCTAGAACATCCTTGTACTTATACAAAAAGTTAAACCTCTTCGACAGCAATGGAAACACGCCCATAGTCACACTATATACTTACGAACCGTACATTGCCATGTTGGTGGTTTATTCTGTCACGCTCACGCGTACACGAACATCCCAGGTAAAGTTGATTGAAGGGGCTTATCCTTTTGCAAAACCTTCAAATGTCCTGAATAAAGCCTGAACGGTAGGTTATTGTTTCCTAATAAGTTTCAGCATCAATTCTTGATGCAAAGCTTCCTCTGCTGCACCATTTTGACGTATAAAGATATAAAAAGACTTTTGCATAAATATAACTGAGTTTGCGATTTGTCTTTACATGATATCCTGAGGACCTCCGTGTTTCTGACTAAGCCCTCATGATACCTGTAAAGGTGGCTGGATTGATTGCTGTGTTTACATAGACATCGCACATCATAGAACAAAACAAGCGATCGATGTTCAAGAAATGCCATCACCCTATACAAGAACTCGAGTCAATATGGTTGGCCCTTTAAAAAAATAACCTAACCTCGAAGCTCTTAAGCTAAGGTACATAAGTTGTGAAGGTGTTTGCCATCGAATTGGATAATTTTCAAAAGTTTTCCACTCCAGCGTGGGCGGTTGCTGTGGAAAAGATCTTGAACATCGCGGTTCAGCGGTGGTAGCGGCGACGAGGGTATGCAGGATACTTAAAAGTTCCTTCATTTAAAGTTTGCTTCCGTACTCGTCCTTTTGAAAGGCATTAATTTTTTTCTTTTTGGAAAATTTCAAAAGCATGTTTAAAGAAGAAGCCTTGAGGAAGATGAATTTTGCATGAGAGAAATTCCATTGAGCATAGCTGTGGCATTGGTGGCCTGGTGAGGTGTAGCTATGTATATGTATATGGCTATAGCTATGGAGATACTGATGGGGTAGTTCTACTGCAAGCAAGTAGGTACGTGATGTTTTGAGTAACTCAAATTTAATGTTAACCGTTGCATTGAAGGTGGGCTGCTGTTGCTGAATGCGGATGGGATGACTTCGAGAGGAAAGTAGTTAGGTTCAATTCATGTGCAAGGATATAACGGTTTAAGGTGAATCCATTCACGTGATTTGAAAGAAAAGGGGGCGAAGCGCTATGAAAGGCTTTTTTGAGAGGTTTGTGAAGAGGATTATATATGGCTAGATCTTTGTTGTGGGTTGATTTTTTTTATATAAATCTGATTTTGCTGTCCACTTAAACATATTTAACGGCTTTGGGATGATTATGAAGTTTTAAAATTGGCTTTTTAACTTGATAGAATCCTTTTATACTATTTTTTTATTTTAAGTTTAAAAATAATTAATTTTGTTGCAAAAAACTATTGATTAGGTATGTTCATTTTTTTAAATTCAATAAGATATTTTAAAGCATAATTTCATATAACCGTGAACATGTGTGCCGTGTACCTAAAGTCATCAAAGCCATAATGGTATAAGTTCATGAGACCATTCTTGTTCTTAACCCTTATCAATTTATTTTCTAACGCTTTTAAATCCATAATACCCTTTTTATTTTTATTTCTGTTATATTTCAGTTTCAATTTTGTGCAAAATATCTGGATTATAGCAATCAAAATGTCCGCCTTTTTCAAGTTTTCCCATCTTAAGTGGATTTATATTTCAAACTCCCTCAAATATTTTATTCACTTGAAAATTGTAAACAGACTTTAAACAAAACCAAACTGAAAAAACAGACAGAAAAAAAATGAAATATGCTTAAGTGATTGCGTCACATCCTTAAATTTAAGGTCAATCTAATAAATAAACTCATGCCAGTGACAGAAAATACACAGAACAAGTGGCAAGAAGCTTTTCTATTCTAATACATTTTCAAAAGTAAAAATTACCCCCTACTATTCCGCTCCTTGTGAGAATCACACCTTATAAAAATCCTTTGCACCATATCTACACCATAAAAAGATACGTAACTTAAAGGGTGAAATGAGAAAGAAAAACAAAATATAAAGGCTTACATAATTTTTAAAACAGAAAAATAACATCCTTCCTTAGAGTAATTTTTCGTTGGAAACTTTGAGTGTGAGTTATGCCGTTTTTAAGCTTATTACACTAATTTTATTAGTTGAAAATAAACTTAAAAATTGTTACCTTTGTTTGCTTTGGCGGACTACCCCCGTATTCGAAAAGTACAATTTTCCATAGGTCTGAGGTATAATAAAGGATGAATTAGAATCGATGCCATGGACTGTTGGCCTTTTGTTTGCAGAGAATCGTTAAAGAAAAAGTAAGATGAGATCAAAGAATTCAGGCCAAAAGAAGATGATAATAATCGACCAAGTGTTTTTTGGTTTTGAATTTTAAGATACAAATTATATTTAGATAGCACATTGGTTATGAATTCCTGAATATTGCAATGACTTGAAAAGACAGAGCGTGGTAAGGAATTCCACATTCGTGTAGTACGGCTAAAGAACGAATCTCTGTATTTGACAGTAGGTCTAGGTTTTGCTCGAGGTTATACTGATAAGCATTCCTATCACGGTTGAACTGTTTAAGCAGAGCTGGCTATTTCTCTAGACCATAAACCCTTAAAGTAACGGTAAAAAAGGGTGAGAAATGAAACTTTACGAATCATATTCTGAATCATGCGTGCTTTATCAGAACTTTGGTATATTTTATAAATTGGAATACCAATTAAAAACTTCTTCAAGGCACATCAATTTTTTGAAATAATCGAAAAATAAAATTGCCAATTCGAAATCTGCCACCACATATGGTTCGTAGCTTAAGTTCATTTAATAATAACTTGAAATACAGGCTTATGCCATAATTCATTTCATGGCATCTGAATGTTGTAACATGTTCTTATAAGTGGTAGATCTATATGATGTAGATCTAAATTAGTGGAGCTTAAAAAACCATAGGCAAATATGTAGATGTATACTGACTTTGTGAAAGCTTTTAGTAGAGTTAATTATTAATGAAATTATGGGTTCGATGGAAACATTTTGAAATTACTCTATTCCTATATCACAGAAATGAAGCAAATAGTGAAAGTTGGTAGTTTTGTCTCAGAGTTTATTAATGTATACTTTGGTGATCTGCTGCTTAATCTGAAAAAATGTGCTGTTATGACACATAGTCGAGCCATTCATCGCATCTTCCATAACTACAAATAAGTTATTTATACTCTACCAAGAGAAAGCTAATTCAAAGCTGAGTTTCTTTAAGAGAAATTCCAAGGATTTAAGGGATTCTTATACAGTAAAAACTTTGAATTCTTCTCTAATTCGTCCCATTTCGGAATATTGTGTTGTCGTCTGATGTCCCTTGAATGTGATTGGAAATGGTTCAAAAGAAAATGTCACGTTTTGATCTTTTAGGTTTTTCTTTCGTCTGGTGTCCCTTGAATGTGATTGGAAATGGTTAAAAAGAAAATGTCACGTTTTGATCTTTTAGGGTTTTCTACTGATAATGAACAATGAAGTTTCTTTTAATTATGATGAAAGACATTAGTTAATAGGCCCAAAATCGTTAGAGCGGAAACAAGACGAGTTCAGTAAAGGACTCCCCCAGATCTATACGCATCTATATGTATGTACACTCACTGTGCAATGTACAGTGTGCATGATCATGTATGCATGACATGTGAAGACTAACAACGAATGAGAATTTCCGTAAAATAATAGTGAGATATCGAACAAATTCAAAATTTGATTAAATTATAGTTTTAGTGTGGTTTTTCTTCTATAATATATGTATGTAGCTTTAAAATGTGTATAGGCTTTAAAAAAATGACTTGACTTGATAATACAATTTTCTAGGTTTGGTTTTATCCTTTTTTATTGGTTTTTGAAAAAAAAAAAACAATTAAGTTTTGTTGGATAGTTATCTAATAACCAATCACAGTCGTTAAAAAGATTGCGTAATGAATTTTACACCTTATTTATTGTAATGTTTACAGTAAGCTGATCGCAAAATGCAAAGGCTATAAAATGTTTACATGTATAAAAATACTAATTGAATGTTTCATATAATTTAATTTTATTATGTTTTGCTTACATTTTCTTATATATCTCTCCATTACTTTTTTCTTAGGGTTAGAGAAACGTTGGTATTTGCCTCAAGATTTTTGTTTCTCAGAATAATATACAAAAAGTGAATCAAATATACTTGTAAAATTCTAATATAAGAAATAATTAGGGATAAAATTAGCTCACCTTACAGCAGGAACTTCCAGTATATCCCATTCGACTGATGTGTAAAATTCTGATAAATCAACACCAACTTCAACTATATTTGTACCATTAAGTTCATCGATATGCCTCAGGTCCACCTAAGAAACAAACAAATAAAAATAAATAAAACAACAAAAATTTAAATACCATGAAAATCAAATAAAATTTTCATACAAAACCACATAAAAAGTAATTTATTTAGACACAAGAGCATTACCATACATATTATAGAACCATCGGGCCTGGCCGGGTTGGACCGTACCAATATAGTTTCCCATTAAATATAACAAATAATTTCTCCCTCAGTGCGCCGGAGAAAGAAAAATTGTTAAAAATAAAGATAAACTGCTTAAATCAATCGGTCCTTTCGGCAAATAATACAAAATACAAAATAAAAAAGTAGCTAATACAAAAAGGACAAAAACAGCTTACGCCAGCCTGACAAGGGAATTCGAAATTGGGAGCATTAAACCTGATGCAACAAAAAAAAAGAAAACCAAAACGAAAAATACCAAGGACCAAAAAGTGATTTCAACTTCCAACGTAGTTCCACTGATTGCGGCTCGTTTTTTCCTGATTTTTGGTCCTTTTAACGTAGGATACACAATTTGTTCTTAGTTTTCTTTCCTCCCACACCACACCACTCGCATCACTAGCTTAAAATGCCTAAGACCATTTTTCTCTCTTCCCGTCTGTGAAAGACTCCTTGGCCCATCGTTCATTGCTCAGTTCACGTCATTTGTGAAAAGTCAAATGAACATGAAAAATGTTGGCAGCAGAAAGGAGGAAAAGTTTAGCAGCATAACAAAAGAGCAACAAAATGGAAGAAATGTTTATTTAACTAAAAAAGAAAATAAAAAGAAAAAGCAAAAGGAAAAAAAGTACCCATCAGTATCTAAAGAAAGGATGATATTGGTCTCGTATTGGATTTTCAAAGGCAAATTGCTGATAGGATATCTAAAGAATCCTTCGGGATGACAATATCTACAGATACACCTTAACATAAAATATGCAATTCCGACGTTCGTCGATGTGAATGCGAATAATCCTGATGACGACCGACGACAACGATGGAAATCGATCGATATACCTTGCCTATATTGGCTACGAGGTAAATTGCGTCTTTTGTAAAATTAAAGATTTGCATAAAGGACGAGCAAAGAATACAATTTTTCTGCATCACATCGAGTTCGAAAATGGACAGCACATGCACGAGTGAAAACTGTTTTTTATCATTGCTAAAAAGTTGTTTCTGTTTCTGTTCTCTTTTCGATTGAAATTGTTTGCCAAAAAAAGGGGTAGGTATACCCATACATAAAATTCTTTGGCATGAAACTGCATATTTGTTGAAAAACAATGTGCTGTCCTAGTAAAACTCAGGAACTTCGAGGATTCAGCACCGATTTCCGTTTATTTATTACTTGGCATGGCAATTGCCTTGGGTAAGGTATATACATACATGCATATGAAGGTATGAGTATATGATACTAAGCTTGTGGGTAGCAGGGGGGTGATATGTATATGGCCTGGTAAAACATCAAAACCTACATATAACAAGAAATCTAGCTTCAGTTTTTTCTTTTGACTTATGTATATGTATCAGTATTGGCCCGGCAGGGGCTCTGCTTGTAATTTGAAACGTGTCTTCCTGGCAATTTGCGATAAATTGTGTACACGAAAATCTTGAGGAGATTTGACTGAAAAAAATTGTTATTTTCCTCTCTGTGAAAAATACGTGCGCTGCAGGGTGTTGAAAGCTAAATAAACAACAACAGATACAACAAAAATCTCTACCAGAACACGTACTCCTACTCAAATTGGTAATGTTCGAATATCCTGCAAAAAGAGAATGAAGTGATCCTTAAATGAATGTTTAAATTAATATAAGATGAACTGAGATTAATAATAATGTGCTGTGCATTTACGAGTATGTATGTAAACAAAATTGGTCGATATTTTTATTTCTTGCAGTGGATAGTGTACCATGACTGTTTAATTATTATTAAATGAAATAAAAAGGAAGCCTATATTTTATTGGGCATTAAGATATTAATTTCTTTTCATTTTTGTTATACAGAAAGCCTCTTTATTTAACACGACATGTTCTGATGAGTTAATTATACAATAAGTCACTTTTTCGTGGAATAAATTGATGTTAATTTATTGATGGTTAATTTAAGAGAAAATTGACATTAGGATAGGATTAATTTCATATTAATATTTTTGGTATAAGTAATGAAGTTCTATTTTTTACAGGTTAGTAAACATTATATATGGAAAATAGTTAGCTTATAGCAAGCGTCAAACTATACGATCAGACGATAGTTAGAATGTACGCAGGAGATGAGCTCCGCTAAATGTACACAAGATTATAAATAAGGTGCATCAATTTTACAATAATTAAGAAGCTGATAAAGAAATAGTAAGTCATTATTAACACGCCTTTGATCGAGAAATTGCATTTGAAGAAAGCTGAATACGTTGTTCATAGGAAGGCGGATCGTAAGGATCATCCCAAGGAAGACCCTTTAGGGCAAAGCAAATGAAATTATGTTGAATTGATTCAATACGTTTTCTATGAATTTCGTCAAAAGGAAGTCCATACTTGAGAAGCATTATTCAAGATGGGGATGAGCTGAGCATGTCAATGGTACAAAGAAAAACTAACATAGGGATCATTTAACTCCTTGCCCAGCGTATAATTAGACCAACTATAGAACTTTCTTTATTGACAATAAAATTCATGTGATGTATAAGTTCTAAATTGGAACAGAAATGAGCACTTTTATTTTTAAAAGTGAAGACAACAGAGCTTTTGCTGCGAAATACATAGGGTTTTGAATGACAATTTCTACATTTTACCTCATACGATCTGTCATCAAGGCTTGACCTGATCCAAGCTAAGAAAAATGGTGGAAAACCAAGAGATTTAAGTTTAAATAATAAACTAAACTTATAATAAAATAATTCCGAGGCTAAGTTGGTCAAAAGCTTCAGAAAAGTCAGTGTATACACACTCAACTTCTTAACTAACCTTGTTCTAAGGCGTTTTAACATATGTTTGAGACTGTGAGGAGATTTGTAACGGTTGATCTTTTTTTCACGAATCCGTTTTGTTGTTCGCAATTGAGATTTTTATTAAAAAGGTTACATTCCCACAAACAATTAGTTCAAAAATTTGAGGAATGCAAAATAGTCTTGCAATAGGCCTGTAGTTTTTTTGTTACCGCCTTGTTACCTTTCTTTAATATTCGTGGAAGAAATTAGTTCTTCGAATGAAATGCTCTTGTAAGTGAAGTAAATTGCAAAGCCATCTGATTTTTTCTTTAAGTTGACAAATTTCCAAAATATTTCAGGATTCTCTTTTAAAAATGAAGTAACTAGAGTATAAGGAAGTAGAAAGAATCCTATATTCATTTACGAGTTCAATATAAAAAGAGAAGTTAGTTGGAGACAGAGTTTTAAGGTAAGTTTTCCATGCCTTATTTCCTTTGTTTCTAAGTGAACGCAGTTCTTTCGTGTACCAACGTTCGATATACTGTTTTGTCTTTCTTGATTTCCTTAAAGATAGTTTTTTTTCGATACAACTATTAAGGATTGCATACAAATTTGAAACTGCTTTGTCAATATAAGAAAATGCAATTTCATGTACTGTTTAATTTTATTCAAATAACAGAATGCAAAACTAAAAACTTTAAATAATTTAAACGTGCTATTTAAATATTTAGCAAGCAAAAAAAGACATTAAAAAAGCATATCTTATTCGTTTGACTTATTTTTTCAGACTGTACTTAAGAATAACTAAAGAAAACTAAAAAACAATATATTTTAAGTTCTGTACATGAAAACAGTTTAAATATCATTCGGTCTATCATTGAGTAAAATTTTTATATGTACATAAAATAGTTTGTGTTTCGAACGAAACATATGTTTAAAGCTTTTCTTTTATAATAAGAGTATTTGTTTAAGCTGAACATAATTGTATTAATTGTAAGAGATGAAGTCCCTTACATTCAGAAATGGTTAAATCTTTAGACAATAATTGGAATCAGAGGCATTACTGTTTTCAGTAATTACTAAAGTCAAGAAAAATATCCATTGAAAATGTAAAAATATTTAAGACTGATTTCAATGCGCTAAATACTAAACATAATACAACGATACATAAAATTATAAAATTTAATAAATTATTTTGAGCAATTAAAATCCTTAGTTTTAAGTATAAATAATTTATTAAGGCTTAAATTCTATTCTTAAGGCATAAATTAAAATTTATTAAAAAAGAAAGTCAAAGAATAAGATTTCACCTACTAAGAACTTATTTTAAGTGTTCGTTATGTAGATAGAGAACATACTTAGGTTAGGTTAAGTTAAAGTGGCTGTTGGTTGGGAAGTCCAACACACTTAGACCAAAATATGGTCCGTTGTGATACCAAATGAATCAGTTAATCAGCTTAACTCGTTGAACCAATTGGAGCTTCGAATGAAGCGTAGGAGACAAATAATGTCAGAATTTATTAGATCGCTGGTATAGTTGAAGTAGTAGTCTCCAAGGTGGATTCTACGTCTTTGTGATAAGGCAGGGCATGTGCACAGAAGATGAGAGATTGTCTCTTCTTCTTCTTCGTCCATGCAACTCCTACAAAAATCATTTGCAGGGGCTCCAAGTCGAATAGCATGCCTTCCTATTAAGCAGTGCCCAGTCAGGACACCTATAACGTAGCTAATGTGCAATCTACTCAGAGATATTAATTGTTTTGAGCGCCTGGCGCTAAGATTAGGCCAAATAAGTTTTGTTGCCAAACAGGTGGTGGTGTTATTCCACCTGAAGTTTGTTTTCTCTATGGTATCTTGCTTTAGCATGAGTTTACATGTAGCTAAGGGGATACCTATGCTAGCATTGTGAGCCAGCAGAGGTAAAGTTGTTTCGCTTTTTGCAAGTTCGTCAGCTTTGCAATTTCCTGGAATGTCTCTATGGCCCGACACCCAAAAAAGGTTAAAGTTGAACTGTGTAGCCATCGGGTAGACGAAAGGAGATACGTTTAGTCTATCTGAGTATACGCCTCCACCAACCCCATCCTCCGTTTTTGATCCGTCTGTATAAAAGTTTATAGAACCATCGTTCAAAAATGATGTATTCTCCCAAGAAGACCTGGGAGGTATAGTCACTTTGAAGCTATAGTTATTAAACTGAGGATGGGGTATGGTGTAGTCAATATTACTTTTTATAGTTCTGAACGAGTTCAAAATAGTGGTGAGGCCAATTCCATTATTGATCCACAGAGAGGAGGCTTGAAGCCGTATGGCAGTATTAGCGGCCGTTTGCTTGCTGAAAATGTCCAGCGGTATTAGATGGAACAGAACATCTAGTGAGGCGGAGGGGGTAGAGTGAAGTGCTCCTCCTATACACAGGCAGGCTGTTCGTTGGACTTTGCTGAGTTTATCGCGATTTGTCGCTGTATCTAGCGCCGTCCACCATACCGCTACTCCATAAGTAAGGATCGGCCTTATGACCGAGATATATAGCCAGTGTGTAATGCGGGGCTGTAGGCCCCATTTATTGTGGCCTTGTTTATTCTCTCTTGAATATTAGGTTTCCAACTTAATTTCTTATCTAAAATGAGACCCAAGTATTTTGCTTGTTCAGAGAATTTAAGTGGTACACCGTTTATGAGGGGAGGGTCAATGTGTGGGACTTTGTATTTCCTTGTGAAGAGAACAAGGTCGGTTTTTTGTGGGTTAACGCCTAGTCCACACCGATTTTCCCATCTGGTGAGCTTATTTAAAGCGTTTTGTAAGAGTTCTTTTAGTATATTGGGATGTTTACCCGTTACTGGAATAGAAACATCGTCTGCATAAGAAAACACTCTATATCCCTCTCTTTCTAGAGTAATTAAAAATAAAATAAATTAGGTGGCGCAACAGTCCGTAGAGAACCAGGGCCTAGTGACTTACAACTCTCAACCATTCCTGTGTGCGAGTAATGTTGTCAGGGATGGAGGGGACCTACAATTTATATGCCGAATCCGAACGGCTAATTTTGAGAAAGCACTTTTTCATGACAAGAATTACTCTTGGAGAATTTGTCAATTCCTCGCAAGAGGCAGTACCCGTGAAAACTCTTTTTTTTTTTTAATTAAGGTGGCACAGGCAGGGATTGAACCCAAGACCTCTCGCATGACAGTCCAACGCACTAACCATCATGCCACGGGTACTAGAGTAATTAGTAATTCATTTATTACTAAGTTCCAGAGGAGAGGGGATAGGACACCACCTTGTGGCGTACCTCTGCTGACACCCCTTTGTGCAGTAAAATCGCCCAGTTTTGAATTGATAATCCTGCTTATCAGCATCTGATTAATCAATTTGCTGATCGACTTATCTACCTTCAGAGATGTCAATACACGTGCAATTGCAGATGTGTCGACATTGTTAAATGCACCTTCTATATCTAAGAAGGCAACTAAGGTGTACTCTTTATGATGGAGGGAATATTCGATTGTACGTACTATACTGTGTAGAGCCGTTTCAACTGATTTCCCTTTGTTGTAGGCGTGTTGAGCCTTTGAAAGGAGGGACTTATCAATACTTGCCGTTAAGTGGATATCGATTAAACGTTCAAAAGTTTTGAGAAGGAATGATGATAAGCTGATAGGTCTTAGGTCTTTAGGGTTAACGTGGCTGGATTTTCCAGTTTTTGGAATAAAAACGAAAACATACTTACACTGTGCAAATATTCATTAATATTCCAAATAAGGATATATATATATATTATTATAGGCAACGGCCTAGTCACTGATAAAGCTTCGGTTACCATCGATCACCGAAATCAAGCATCAGTGAGCGTGGTTAGTAGACAGATGGGGGACCGTCTCGAAACCTACCGCGTGCTGTTGTCATGTGTTCTTTCTGTTCTTTCTGTCTGTTCTTTCTCCTCTGTCCTTCTGTTTTGTATTAATGTCTTGTGTTGTTATCACCTTACATAGTCTAATCGCTCAAGATGCTGTGTTCTCTACTCTGTACATTTATGTGCTGAGTAGTGTGAAATGTAATGTAATATATTATTATTGGGACAGAATCCACTTTAGAAACGCTTCTTGATTTTAAATACTGATTGATGGATAGGACATTTTAAAATGTATCTGTAGTGCAAAAATAATTTGGAGAAGGGTACAAAAGTAGCACTTAAAAAGCGATATGGAAATAGCGAACATTTTAATATTTAACATGTAAGAATTCTGAAAAGCCATACCTTTTGTGCCGACGAAAACAATTTTACAGTATTTTGTAGCACTTTTTACTTATGCTAACGAGTTTTGATCTATTTGTGTTATTGGATGAATAGAATAGAATAGAATAGAAATGACTTAATTTATATATAAAATTTAGTTATATACAATAAATGATTAAAGTCTTTTAAGACCTAGTTTTAAAACAGTCGGTCAGATTGACAGAATATGAATTCTGATAGCGAAAACAAGCAAAATAATAAAGATAAAAAGTGAGATTAAATGTATTAATAAAATTAAATTACCTACTGGAAATTAATTTTAAACAAGTTTATATAAAAAAAATAAATTTCAATGAAAAGATACAGCAAAAAGGAAAAAAAAACAAATTTAAATGCCCTGGAAAAATTAGAAGCTCTCTGTAAGAATTCTTTTTCTGTAGCCATTACGGATTGGAGGAATTTGTTAAGTTTATCCCATCCTTTTGCTCCATTAAAGGTTTGGATTACATCTTCAGCTTCAAATTGGTTCTTCCCAAAAATGTCTCGACCAATTTCTTCGATAATTGCAAAACATCCTAAAAAGTGTCCGATATTCTATCTCTCATGGGTGTTGCAGAGTTCGGACTCGATAGGCAGGTCAGGTCTGTGAGGTATAAAGTTCCGAGAAAGTATCTCACCTCTGGCTCGTAGAATTGAATAAATCATATCCGTCTAATTCTTGTCGTCGAAGTAGTTTGATTCTCCAAGATTAAACTCCAACTTACTATAGAAGTCTCTATACTGCGATGCTTTGGCCTGGTTGATGAAATTTTGCCGATGTTTTACATCCAATTTCGCAACAAGGGAGTAAAGACTTCCACTAAAACCCGTTAGATTGTCCAAATCCAATTCGATCGATTTACCCGTCAAATAAGCAAGATCGATCCAAGTTTGTACAAAATTAAGCCGATTTATGATGATAAATTTTAATACTCTATTGACCAGCTTTAATGAATCCAATAGGAGTATTTTGATAACGTAATCGAAATGAATCTTGAGCGTGTCGATGAACAACGGTGGCAAACCTGTTTCGATATGAAGCAAATAATTAGGCGTTGTTGATGGAAGAGCAAAGACTCGCTTCAAAAAGAAACGTAATAATTTTTCCACATCCTCACATTCTTTGTAGCCCCACACTTGCGAGGAGTAAAGCATAATAGATTTCGATACAGCTTGAAACTGTTTATATTTGGCTGATTGGTGGATGGATTTATTTGCAATGCAGTTTTTCCAGGAAACGCAGAGGGCAGCCTTTGCCTACTGAAGTTTTAACTTGATATGTTTTTTCATACAAAGGTTACTTGTTATGGTCACACTGAGGTATTTAACTTCCTTAACAACTTGAACTTCCTGATCTTGGTACTTCCATTTTTCATAACTAGCGTATCTTCCGTGCCCTTTTTTGAAGATCATTATGTTAGATTTTCTAAGGTCGACTGTTAAATTCCATGTATCACAGTATTTTCCAAGTTTAACGATCATTTCTTGGAGTTGGTCTGGGGATTCCGATAAAAGTACGATATCATCAGCATACAATAAGCCCGGAACATTTTCATTTGATGATACGCATAATACATTGTTAATGCTTTTACTAAAAAATTTAAAAATATTTACTTTTTTGATATGCATAGAAATCCAATAAACACTGTGAATTTAGTATATACTGTTGGACCATATGATTTAATATTTTGGATGAACTCATTTAGTAACTACTAACTTTTTCGTAGACATAAGAAAAAGTTAGTAATTTTTTCTGAAGGAGTAACTTAATTGTTTCAAACTTACAAAATAGCAATTTGAAAATTTGCTAGAACATATTTTTGTATTCTACGATCATAATAAAGTAGTTATAAAAGCAAAGAATCATAGATAGATACTCAAACCGATGCAATTAGATCATATTTATTGCAATGCCGGAATTTGTATTTTAAAGGTCCTTAAAAAAAAGAATTAAATATTATATTCAACATATAAACAAATTTGGAAAATAATAATCACAATTAGTTTCATTTTTTAAGTGGTATTTATATACAATAAGACAAAATGGTTTCCTCATAAGCTTACGATGTCCAGTAAAGTTTTTCAAAAACCTCCCTTCTTTTGTTAATTAGGCGCTGTTTATGGGCATTAAAGTAGGGACCTGCATAATCTTTCCACATAAATCATGACCTGCTTTTTCATTTTCTCATTTTCGTAAGCCATGTTAACCTCTTTTTTTTTTGCATAACACACTACTAAACAAGTCCCATCATACCTATTTATGTTTATTATATGTATCTTGTGTACAAGGGAAAATACAAGCACAATTCCATTGACAAATTTCTATTTGAGATTGAAATAAAGCAAGGCATTCCCTACACTACACAACGGAATACCTATTCAGAGGGGAAAAAACACAGGAAAGTGTCGTAAATTGCCTTGGGTGTACGCAGTTGGGTGACATACTATACGCAAAAAGTGTCCCACAGAACTCCGGAAAGCCCTTCATGAACAATGGCATGAGTAATAAAACAAGTCAACTGAAGGGAAAAAAGGACGAAAATGAAAATAAGGTGTGGGAGGGGGAGGTCGTAAAGCAGTGGAAGGAATTCTGCTATGTTTATATACACACAAAAACACTTAGTCGATTTACGTCGGTAACAATATCCATCCCAATCTCAGATTTATTAGAACTTTGCCCGTCTATTGATATTCCTTTCCTTTAAGGCATATCAGCAAATGAAGGTAGGCCTTATTTTTTCTGTACCAAATTTAAACCACAAAGGCTGCTGAAGTCGAATCGATTCCCATAAGTTTTGTTAGTCGAATTCTTTCATTTCCCGTTTTTTTTTCTTCTTCTTTGACTTTGGAAGGAGCCTCGGAAATAGAACGTTTTTCAAGTGATGTGTAAATTCAACTTCCGTTTAGGCAGAACGGATGAAATAGAGCGAAATTCTACTGACTTATGTACATATATATACTCAGGTTATTAGCAACATTGAATGTAAACCTATCTCTCCACATTACCAACACTGCCAGCCTCTAGCACCCAACATAGAACCTCCCACATTTACATATATAGCTCGATAAAACGGGCCTATGTAAACGCTGAAAGTAGAGTTGGTTGATGGAAATTCCAATATAGGTACATTTGATATCTTAAGGCAAATTTTTCAATCGACTTCAAGGAGTTTTCACCAAAAAAGAAAAACGCAAGAGAAAAATAACAAATTATTGGATCATTTTGATCAAAGATATGATAGGCAATCACTGAACCTTAACTTACATATATTATTCCTTACTTAATATAGCTAAATGTGTATGAAACCAGAGCTAGGGAATTTATTTGTTGTTATATGGATAAATGCAATCAAATATTGAATTTAAATTAAAGCTAATATATCTGTTTGTTGAAGGTGAAAAACGAAATCGATTATTATAAGCGAATCGATGTTGATATGCATGACATTCTTTGATTGATTTGACTTGATGTTTGAAATTATTTAGATTGGACTAAACAAAAATGGAAATGGAAAATACATTTGAATTTTGTATATTTTATTTGTTTTTATATTTGAATCAACAAACACCATAGCACGAATTTTTGAATATCTACGGCGTGACTTACATATATCTAATATACACAATTCTCCTGTCAGAGTGTTAGTTGCCATACTCCTCCCAAACGGCTTAACCAATTTTAATGAAATTTTGCATATAAATTTATATTCGGTAGGTCTGAGAATAGGTTTTTATCTATTTTTTATATTCCTAAGTGTTATGGTTTAATGGCATCAACATCGTACACGGTGGAACGATCTTAAGATAGTATTCAGTGACGCTATGTACAATGAAGCATTGATTGTTATTGGGATCTTTGCATTATCATTGCCAACTTACCACTCAGTCATTTCGGTATGCATTCACCAAATCGAAATGCATCTGATTTAATAGACACTGAATTGAATCGTGATTGAATCGTGAACTACAATACAATACTGTAGAAATGGCAGCGATTGTTGCCCGCAATGTCCCACTAATGAATAAAGAACAGAACCATTTTTACCACATCATGCTCGCAGTTTCCGCAGGACAAGGTGGATTCTTTTTTTTGGAGGCACCAGATGGAACTGGCAAAACATTCCTTATTTCGCTAATTCTTGCTAAAATATGATCAAATAATGTTATCGCATTGGCTGTTGCATCTTCTAGCTTTGTGGCAACTTAATTGGATGGAGGCACAGAACAGCTCATTCAGAATTTAAACTGAACTAAATATTCAAAATAACCCAGACGCGGCGTGCAATATAAAAAACAATCATAAATGGCCACAGTGCCGAAACAGTGTAAAATTATCATCTGGGATGAATGCACTATGGCACACAAACATTCGCTTGAGGCATTGAACAGGATATTGAAAGATATAAAAAACAACAACAGACTATTTGGCGGCACTCTGTTACTCCTTTCAGGTGATTTCATACAAACACTTCCCGATATTCCGCGTTCAACGTACGTTGATGAGATCAACGCGTGCACAAAATTATCACCACTGTGGCTTAATATTGAAAAAGTACAACTGAAAGTAAATATGCGTTTTCAAATGCTTCAAGATCGATCCACTGAAACATTCTCAAAACAACTGTTAGATGCATAAAATTACCAGTCGATTTCTGCACGATTATTGATTCACAAGATGCTCTCATTGACCAGATATTTCCCGATGTAAATAGGCAATATACAAATCATTAGTGGCTGGCAGAAAGAGCAAATTTAGCAGCAAAAAATGTGGATGTCAACTAATTAAATCTCAAGATACAACATTTGTTACCAGGAAATTATCCAACTGAGTTTTTGAACTCATTGGATTTACCTGGTATGCCACCGCATAATTTACAACTGAAGGTTGGATCTCCGGTAATTTTGTTTCGTAATTTGAACCCACCACGGTTGTGCAACGGCACGCTATTCGTAATTAAAAAATTAATGAAAAATTAAATGGCAAATTCCGAGGTGAAAATATATTACTGCCGTGAATTCCTCCATCCAGTTTGTTTTGTATTGGCGAAAGATGGGATCACACAAAATATTGCACACTCTGTTGCATTAAGGGATTGATATAGTTTTTTTTGTAGTATTGTCATATTAACGATATGTAATTATATAATTTTAAAGAATTATTTTAAAAAAATAAAAACATTTATTTGGTGATTTGTTATTTTAATATTTTGTCACCGTTTACAGTGCTCTATACCTATCCCGCTTATGTACCACATCCTTACACACTTACAATAAGTTATTTAATTCTAGCAAAATATTCTCTATAGTAGTTATTTATATGACAAAACGACGTTTGTCGGGTCAGCTAGTTTCATTATAAATAATTACATAAATATAAGCGATTAGGAAAAGCAAAGAGAAATATTATTATTGGCCCACCAATTTGTAATTGTTGAGGATCTTCGAAGATAGTCTTTAACTGATGCAAGACTCAAATGAAGCGGGCCATCAATTAAGCTGAACCTATTTTATCGCCATGGGCGTCATTAAATTATTCCTATTTTTTTGTATTTATGCCAAACAACACTTTGTTTAGTAAAACGTTTGGTGACAGAATCAAAAATCAAAAAGTAAAAACTGTTCTTTTAAAAACAAAGGCTATTTTTTCGATAAAATATTGTTTCTTTCTAGTGATTGAGCGTTCGACTCAATGTTTTATGCCAAAAATTTCGGAGTATTCACCTACATGTTTTAGAACTATAGATGTTACAAGATTTTTCATTTTTACATATTATTACAAAAGTCTTTCTTAAGTTTAAAAATAATCTTCTAGGTACATATACATATGAATAAAGCGAATTGCTGTTCTTTAGTCTCGCTTAAACTCATGAGCGGCTGGATCGATTAGGCTAGTTTTGGTCTTGAATTGTTTGTGGAAGCTCAGAGGAGGTTTAAAAAGTGAATAAATATGAAAATGCTCGGAATTAAATTAAAACATTAAACTTTGAATCCTAAACCAATGATTGCAGAAATTAACAATGAGACATTGACCATGATTAAATATATGTATATGTGTTCATTGATGGCAAATAAAGTATTGATGCATTAAATCATATTCCAAAGTTAATAGCTAAACCACAATCACGCGTTCGGTCATGCCTACTTTGACATATTGAATAGAAACAATAATCACTTATGAGGCAATCTGAAGTGTTACCTCAAGCTTTGTGTTCTCTTTAGATCGTTTATATCGTAGGCTCGAGTTCAGTGCCCGAATAGATCTATTTTCTATTTTGTTGCGCTTTGACAGCAGACAACTATATTGTAATTGCAACTTTGTTTGTTCTATTTTATAATCTTTACATAGCAGCAGTGTCTCCTCTTCTGTTTTTTAGTTTAAAAAATCAAAAAAATGTAAGTTGACTTAAGTAAACTTTAATCTCAACGCCCATGGATTGAAGTTATATTAAGTTTTTCAAATTCTTAGGCCGCGTTTTATGACACATGATATCAAAAAATATCCTAAAGTTAGTAAGAAGCCTGTCAAAAGCCCGACCGACCTAACGCGTGATTGCGTCCCTTTGATATAAGCTGTGAACAGTGGAAATGGTAGAATTTCATTCCCTGTTGCTCCCGGAAGAACCGGAAAATCGTTCTTAATTTCATTGCTTTCGGCGAGGATGAAATGGTGAAATGATGTAGCTCTAGCGTTGGCTTCATCTGGAATAGCTGCGACTTTGCTAGAAGGCAGATGAACTGCACATTCTGCATTAAAACTACCATTAAACATGTAAATCAACTAAACACCAATTTCCTACAGGTATGCAAATTGATTGTTTGGTATGAATCCACAATGGGCCATAAGAGGTCACTGGATGCACTTGACAGAACTTTGAAAGATCTTCGTGACAACCAAAATAATTTGTTGGTGGGACCGTGATTATGTTGTCAGGTGATTTTCGTCAGACTCTCCCAATTATATCCCGATCAACTGTTGCTGATGAACTAAATTCAGGCCTTAAATCATCATATATGTGGCTGTACGTAAGGACACTCGAGTTAAAAACTAACATGGGAGTAACATGTGCTTACGAAGCAGTTGTTAGATATTGAAAGTAATATTCATGCTGGGTAACATTAACCAACCTTTACTGTGTAATGGAACAAGACTGGCTTTGAAAACGGTGATGAATAACATCGTTGAGGCTACAACCATAAAAGGAAAATACAAAGGAGAGGATGTCTTGATCCCACGTATACCGATAATTCCAACGGACTAACCACTCGATTTAAAACGTATATAATGTCCAGTAAGACTGGCCTTTGCAATGATCATAATAAAATCGCAATGCCAGTCATTGGAACTTTGTGCAATCAACTTGGAGTTCCCCTGTTTAACGCGTGGATAGATTTACGTCGCGCGTTCACGCTACAGATAACAGTCGTCTTTGTTTATTTCCGCATCTCAAAACAACAAAATATAGTTTATCAGAAAGCTTTAAATTGATTACCAGATTGCATCATTACTGTGTGTGTTTGTCAATATCAAATTGAAACCTTATAATATTCAGTATTTAAATAAGCAACATTAGGTCCGTTCGCGTACCCTCCTAAAACAGTCAAATTTTACTAAAAAATACGAATTTTAACCAAATCCTGTTTGCGTACTGAAAAATTTCGTAGTTTTTCGTAAAAGAGAGCGCTCACGAGAGAGTAAAATATTTCCCCAACCTACGAATTTTAGCCCAAGAAATTTCTTTGGGCTGATTTGTGAAAATTTCAAATTTGATAGAAATTCAAATAAATTAAATAAATTGCTCGCTTTTGCTGTCAGTTATAAAATTTAAAAACAAATTTTCAAAGAACAGCAACAAGACAGTAATATTGTGTGAAAAATTTGTTGTTTTCCCGTTCGCTTACTTTTTTGTAGTTTTTTTTTGGTGAGAGAATTTTACCCCCACTCTTTAAAATATTTCTTTTTACGAATTTTAGTGCAGAAAGTACGCGAACGGACCTATTATGTGTGTAATTAATCGAAAATAATAATAAAACTTCATTCATATCGAATATTTGTTTTATTATTAATTCCGGATTCCTTTTGTTTGTTTAAGGTTATTTTATACAAAAGCTTAGGTCTTTTATACATATATCGATTGAGGCAGTTCAGTGAGCTGTCTGGTCAGCTAGTTTTTTTTTTTAAAACTACATTTTTAAATAATATAAATTTAGAAATTCATTATTCATTGTCTTCGGAAATCGAAACTTTATTGAAAGACTGTATTTTTGGTCTCTGTTTAAAATATATTTTTAATAATGATAAAGAAATTGTTTGTTTATTAACTTCCCATAGGAAGTTATTGTAATGGGTCCGATTTGTCGAATTGAAAATGTTGACATTTCTTGACGTTTCAAGGTCCCTAGAGTCGAAATAAAAGATTTTTAGAAAGATGTCTGTGCGTGCGTGTGTTCGTACGTCCGTACGTTCGTACGTCCGTACCGTCGCGACGTTTTTTTCGTTGTCCATAGCTAATGAACCAGAAGAGATATCGACTTCAAATAAACTTTGTTATACAGATAATAAAGCAGAAAGATGCAGAAAGGGCTCTCAAAAAAATTGTGTGGGTGGTTTTTTTACTATAGCAGTTTGAAAAAAGGTGAACATTTTGGTTAAACCTAAATATCCCATGAACCAATGACGCTAGGGACTTGAATTAAATTTTATGTTATATATTGTAACGTGATACAAAACAAGTATATTTTTGGAAAGATGTCTGTGCGTGCGTGTGTACGTACGTTCGTACGTCCGTACGTTCGTACGTCCGTACCGTCGCGACGTTTTTTTCGTTGTCCATAGCTAATGAACCAGAAGAGATATCGACTTCAAATAAACTTTGTTATACAGATAATAAAGCAGAAAGGGCTCTCAAAAAAATTGTGTGGGTGGTTTTTTTACTATAGCAGTTTGAAAAAAGGTGAACATTTTGGTTAAACCTAAATATCCCATGAACCAATGACGCTAGGGACTTGAATTAAATTTTATGTTATATATTGTAACGTGATATAAAACAAGTATATTTTTGGAAAAAAATCCAATTAACGTTTTTTTTATAAATCAAAAAAACTGAAAAAAAAAAATTTGTCACCTCGAAAATTTTACGACTAAAATATGATTTCATCTCCAAAACAATTTTGTGCAACGAAGAATAATTGTTTTTGACATCTGATAAAAATTTGAGAAAAATCTAATGGACAGTTTTTTTTATAAAAAATAAAAACCTAAAAAAAACATTACTCAAAGTTGGTAAAAATTGAATTTCGATCCAAATATCTTTTCAAAAAACTTGAGATTAAGGCTTCAAACTTATTTTATCTTATAAAAAATATTGTTTTCAACATTAGGAAAAATGTTGAGAAAAATCGAATTGACAGTTTTTTTTATAAAAAATAAAAACCTAAAAAAAAAATTAATAAAAGTTGGTAAAATTGATTTTCGACTCAGATATCTTTTCAAAATTTTGAGATATTGGCTTTAAACTACTTTTATCTTTCAAAAAATATTGTTGTTAACATTCAGTAAAATTTAAAAAAAAATCGAATCGACAATTTTTTTACAAAAAATTAAAATTGCTTCATTCTATATCTTTTTAGGACTCTACCCAACCAAAGACGAGCAAAACTACCTACATACTCTGTTTTTATTTAACACACACACACATATCCCTCCATTGAAACTATTTCCGCCACGTCAGTTTTAGATTCAAAGTTCAAACTCAAGGAGAAAACCATGTATAAAATGGATCTCCCACAAAAGCTTGAACAGAAAAAAAAAATGAATCCTATTTACTGAGCCACAAGGACGATGCGATGTTTGATTGCGGGCGATGATGATATACCTATAAGCAATGTCAAATCAAAGATAGGTTTTACTAAGCTAGGTGTAAGTATTTGTATAATGTGTAGGAAGTGTTTTAGTCCTTTCTCACAACCATCAAACTTAACTGTTTTCATCAAATCAAAGATAGCTCTTGTTAAGCTAGGTGTAAGTATTTGTATAATATGTAGGATGTGTTTTAGTCCTTTCTCACAACCATCAAACTTAACTGTTTTACCTAGGTATCGGGAACATACATTTTTCACAAAAAGTCCTTGTGAGAAAATTTCATTTGAGCAAGAGTATATACATATGTGGATAAATATTGCCAAAGCTACAGTGCACAATAAACTCACCTGAAATCCATCGTACGTCCAACTGCCAAACTTCATTACACACGTCTGTTCATCGAACGGGAAGTACTCTACATCAATTTCACACGAACTCTTGTAAATCGCTGGCGGACGCCATTCTACTCGTCCTGTGTAATTTAGTGTTGCCTTGGTAGCTAATGTCACCTCAAAGTTTCCATCGGCACTGTGAGTGAATTTTGGAACAAAGATACCAAAGAAAACAGAGTAAATATACAAGAAGATAAAGTGCCGAAAAAGGACTTCCAAACGCCACCGCTTCCATCCTTTTATGTATATAATCTATAGCAAAAGCACTGAATCATGGTATACTTACTTGTTATACAAGACAATATCCGGTCTCCATATGTGATCTGAAGGCACATGTAGCATCTCAACACCGCCATACTCTTTGGGTTCCCACTTAAGCTTGTAATCATACCAAGATTGTTCCACCCACAAGTTTGTTGTCATTATTTGATTCTTTAAATTGACATCAATCAATTGTGAGAGCTTCAGTTTGATGCGCACTGTCAGTGCATCTGTCACATTGACAACGGGACGAACCAATTTATTATAATTACTAAGGAGATCGTCGTAGAGGCGCTTAGCATCTGGATTTGCTGTGCTGCCTTAAAAGAAAAAGAAATAAAAAAAGGATTTTTTTATTTTCCTATTTTTTGTGTTTAACTCTTAGGGGATCAAAGTTCAAGAAATAATTCCTCGTCTGTCATTGATTTGAAATCGAAAATCTTTATTGCAATATTGGGAAGTAACTTAATTTGTAAAAATAAACGAAACAATGAAGTATAGGATAGAAAAGGATCCCAATGTCATTTGATAAAGAAATTTAAAGAGGGAAAATGCTTTATACATAAACCCAAAGGACGTTGTTGTGGAATTTGTGTCAAATGTATGAATATGTGATTTAACGCCTTTAGACTATGTTGGGCTATGTTAAAGCTCATGTCTATACAGACAAGCCCGCTTCAATTGACGCATTGGAAGACAACATTGAAGCATTAATTCGTGAGATACCAGCCGAAATGTTGCAAAGAGTATATGCCAAAATTGGACTTAGCGGATGGACCATTTGAGGCGCAGTCAAGGTCAGCATTTGCATGCAATAATCTTCAAAATTATATGGACCGTACTATCGATGCAAATATAGATTTTATGCTTTTTTTTAATTTTATTTGTTTTTTTTTGATAAACTTTCCTATAGCTTTAAAAAAAAAACCTTTAGTAAGAAATAATCTCAATATAGCCGTTGAGATCTTACGTATTCCATGTCTTTATTCTTACAACTTGTCCTAATGATAGTATTGGGTTCTGACCGAGCTTTCGTGCTATTAAATTTACTTTTTCACTTAGCTATCTGATCTTTAAATCATGCGAACTCTGCTTCTAGGATCAATAAGAACACATTTTGCAGTTCATCGTGGAGGCCTTAAGTAAATGCGTACCTAGATGGAAGGACATCTTATAAGGACATAGAAATTATATATTTTTTTCAATAAGTATACATACAATGCACGAACTTGCTCCTAATACGAACAGTCTGTTTACAAAATTACCCCTACCTCTACTCTAAATTTAAACATTGTTTATTTTTGCTTATTAAATATGCGATTTAGATTTAATTTTCATTAAAAAGTATTGATCCATTTTTGAGATATCGAATTTATATTAAAAATTTTATGTTTTTAAAAATCTGAAAATTAAGACAATAAAGCAGCTTTTTTAGAAAAAATAATGAATAAAAGTCTTACGCGAATCTTACTTACTTACTTACGAGTACTAAAGGTGGCGCTACAGTCCGGGCGGACCTGGACCTCAACCAACATGCGTCTCCAGCCAGCTCGGTCCCTAGCTAGCTGTCTCCAGTTTCGCACGCCAAGTTGGTTGAGTTCTTCACCCACCTGCGTGCGCCACCTGAGTCGCGGTCTTCCTCTACTGCGCCGTCTATCGGGATTGGATTCGAAGACCTTTCGGGCTGGAGCGTTGATGTCCATTCGCTCTACATGACCCAGCCATGTAAGTCGTTGGACTTTAATTCTGTTCATCGTTATATCTTCTCCTTCATTCTCCATCTATGCAGACGGGACCAAAAATCACCCGAAACATTTTTCTCTCGAAGCATCCTAAGACGCTCTCATCTTTCTTTGACAGGGTCCAGGCCCCAGCGCTATAAATGAGAACCAGGATGATGAATGTCTTATAGATGGTATTTTAGATGCTCGAGAGAGGAGAAGCAGCGATTTGTAAGAGTTATTCTTCGTTTGATTTCAGCGCTGGTGTCGTTGTCTGATTTTATAGCGGTGCCTAGGTAGACAAAGTCCTTAACTGCCTCAAAGTTATAGCTGTCCATGGTGACGTTTTGTCCAAGACGTCGTTGTTCAATGTTTTTTTCGATGACAGCATATACTTCGTCTTGCCCTCATTGACCACTAAACCCATCTTCCTCGCTTCCGTCGCAATGCTCAAAAACGCTCCACTGTAATCACGCTTTGATCTTCCAATTTTGTCAATATCATCGCGTATCCGAGTAGTTTGATGGACCTTTGGAAGATTGTGCCTCTAGTGTTGACGGTTGAGTTTTGCACAATTCTTTCCAGAACGATGTTGAAGAAGTCGCATGACAGTGCATCGCCTTGTCTAAAACCTTTTTTGACATCAAATGCATCGGTGAGATCTTTTCCGACCTTGATGGAGCAGCGTGCATTCTCCATCGTCATTCTCCCTTACAGCGGAATTCGGTTCGTCATCGCCGTTATATAATTTGGAGAAGTGGTCTTTCCATATTCTCAACATAGACTGCGGTTCTACTACGATGTTCCCCTGATCGCCCTTACAGTCTTCGGTTCGTGGCTGGTACCCTTGGGAGGTTCTTTTTACCTTTTGGTAAAATTTACGAACCTCATTCCTGTTGTCACATCCCTCTATTTCCTCGATCGCGCGCTTCTTATGCTCTCTTTTTTCCATCTAAGAAGCTGGCGTTCCTCTCTTCTCTTCTGCTAATAGAGATCGCGAGCAGCTCTGGTCCTTTTGTGCAGCGTCGTTTTGTATGAAAGGATCGATTGTGCCACCAAAGATCTCTTCCCTTCCTAGCTTGGCGTTAAAATCTCTTAAGACAATTTTAATGTCATAGCCAGGGCACTGCTCATAAGTCTTGTCCCTGAGCTCGAAGAATATGTCTTTGGTGTCCCGGTCCATCCCATCGCACTTCTTGGGTTGCGGTAAGTTTGCAGAAGTTTATAGGGCTTCCGCTAATTGTTCGGCTGCACGTAGTCTGTTAAAGGAGCTAACATTCCACGTACTGATCCGAAATTCGTTGTCCTTATTTCGTTTACGTGGGTTGTCAACAGTAAATCCGTCCCTATCCGAGGTTTGTTGGTTTTTCGCAACTTCGCCAGATCCCTAGTATAACTTCAAGGATGGGAAGCCGGATAAACCGCTCCTTATAGGCCTGGGCTCTGAATATGTCGTAGAAGCCCTAAAAGGTGTTCACTAAGTAGTTCAACCTTACTGGAACTGTAGACGCCACCGTTGATTCCATTTCGGGAATTCGTCCGCTGCCGTCTGGATAAGGAAAGGTGTCTATTGGAAACGTCTCTCCCCCCCTTTCTCGTTTGCTGTCCCAACAACTTTCCACTGGGGTTAGAACCCAATCTCCAGTTGAGGTACTAGGCACCCGATGTTCACCGCGGGGAGGTGAGAATAGGTGTTCATAGAAAGAGGTAGTTTTTAAGAAAAACCTGTGTCCTCTTGAATACACATGTCTACTATTTGAACATATTAAATTGCTATATTAAAGAACATATACGCAATTTGTTTCGAAGTCTTTGATGCATCTTTTTGTGTTATTATCTGTATAATATATATATATATATCTACTGGTTGTTAAGATATGGGCGACCAAAAAAGCTAACCGAAAATACGGACGTACGAAAGTATGCAGACACGCTCACACGCAGACACCTTTCTAAAAATCATTTATTTAGATTCTAGGGACTCTGAAAAAATGTCAACATTTTCAATTCTACAAATCCTATATGGGAAGTTAATTAATGAAAGTATGTTAATAATAAACACTTTCAAACTTATTTCATCTTGTACAAAATATTGTTTTAAGCATTCAGTAATATTTTTGTAAGAATCTAACAGTCAATTTTTTCACACCAAGATCTACAAAAATTAGTACTCAAAATTGCTAAAAATGTATGTTCGATTCTCGATATCACGTGAAACAATGAAGGTATTGACTTCAAAAGTGTTTCATTCTGTGCTAAATTTTATTGTTAACGTTAGATGATCGTCTTAGAAAAATCCAATTTGTGTTGTTTTATATAAGAAATAGAAACTTTCAAAAAATGCTACTTAATTTGGTAAAAATTCTTTTTTGACTGAATATCTCGGGAACAAAGACAGATACTGAACCAAAACTTATTTAATCGTATGTAAAATATTGTTGCTAACTTTTAATTATTTTTTTAAGAAAAATCCAATTGACAACTTTTCTTACAAAGGACAAAAACCTACAAAAACAACAAAAAACGGGTAAGAAATGATTTTCGACACAAGTATTGTGAACATAAAGAAAAACAGTGACTTAAAATGTCTGTATTTTTCCTATGAAATGCCTCTTTATTTCAAAAGTTATACATATTTCTATACAAGGAGACACGAAATTTCAAGGATCAATGAAATAATAGTAGCAGTTCACGAGTTATTTACAAATCTATTTCTTGGAATTGATGCACAGGCCTTGAAACGATGATGCACAGGCCTTACAATATCTGTAACTAATCTAGTTTTAATGAATGAGACAACAATACAAAAATATGTGGTAAACTCTTTATCGTTGCTTACTTAAGTTAAATTGAAATAATATTACAAATTCGGGACACCCTTTACAATAAATATTTAACCTCAACTTTTCAGACTGAATAAAATTTGAATAAATCTCCATATTGATGAATAGCAAACTCGTTCTAACCCAAACCCCCAAGCTTTTATTCTTTTAGTTAATTCTCAATAAAAATTCCAAATTCTTTCATCATATATTCATTATAATAATTCACCCATACATTTTCTATATACCCACATATACACATACATTTTCAATTACATTTATACAAAATAAATACGAACAAACTTAAAAATGCTAAATCATCGACCACTTTGTAAAATATATTTAATATACATACATATCTATACAAAATATAATACATTTCGTATGGTATACATATTATGTGTGTGTACATATAACGAAACCGAATTCTCCAAACACTCATTTTATAATCATTTTTGAAAAAAGCCTTTTTCTCCCATGAGTAATTTATTCCCTTTTTCTCGATATGGAAATTTTTCGAAACGGAAGCACACTTGAGTAATATCCTGACATGACAGAACATCAATTCTATATTTTAACATCCGGAGTATAATAACGTGGTGTATATAAGTCTTGTGCGCTGACAAATAGTAAGGACACAACAACAAAAAGAAAAACATAAAGAATTGTGATGTATGGGAATAATGTTGATGTCAATATATCCACTTTGTGCGAATTAAAGATTTGCAAACGTATGCAAATAATGAATGCGCACCTTCGTCCCTTTTGCTCTAAAAGGGGCAATTTATCAATATATGCTATGGGTACCTCGTTTAATGTGTGGCTGTATAGTATAGGTATAATATGGCTGTATACAATATAAGCAATTTGTATTATACTTGATTGGATTTTATATCAGAACTTTAATAAATTGTTGCTTCTTTAAAAATGTAAAACCTTTAAATAGAAGACACAATTTTCATATGGTATCCCTATTTGAGAATATTTTATAATTCAGTACCTCACCCAAATGTGTTCTTGTTTGCATATACGAGTATTTACAACCTCTACTACTCTGAAGTAAAATAAATTAATCCTGTTTGATGGTTCTTCAACACAGAACCATCAGAGTGCATCTTTTATTTTCTAGTCAACATGCAGACCAGTAGAGGATTTAAAAAGAATATTATTTTAAGGACTGAGTTGAGTTGTGCCATGCTATGCCATAGCCTAGCCATGCCATGTACATCACGTGAACTTAAAACGTTTATTTCATGGGATGAATTAGACAGCTCAGTAATAACAATGTGCAACCAGCAACAGCTTTTGAGTGGGCCTTGAAGCTTGAGGCAAACGTTAAGGATAGAATAAACTCTTTATATGCGAGTGGTATACTAAGAGCAGCAGCAATGAACCTTGGCTTTGTACATGGGTAAATTGACTATGTCCTTATTTCACATGTACATTTATATGAAAAAGGACTAAAAGGCGAGTCTCTCTCGTGCAATATCTCTATCTAGCTGGCAGAATGACAACAAATATTTTTTCTTCTTTTTGAAAATGTGCAGACGATGAAGCTTTATGAGAGTGGATTTGGAATACACACTCGTTAAAGTTAAACCCAACTATGACGACAACGACGATAATGACGATAGCTATATGACTAGCATGATGATGTCGACGACGATGAGGACGACGAGGACAACGAGAACGACCCATTACGGCCAGTGATGGTTTAGTTTAAGCTTGGGGCAGGTCCTTCTCTTGGTTACGTTGCAATAATTGCTTCGCACTTGAAATTACAAGATCAATGTGCGGAAAGGACTTGTGTCTGAAATGGGGGGAAATAAATTTGTGTGATCTTCTTTCAAAGTTAGTTAAAGTGGAAGTGGAAAAAGAGCAAGGGAGTGTTTCGTTGTGTACTATACTCCTTACCTCCTTAATCTAGAAATGTGACTGGATGAAAATTAAAGTGTGCATAAAATATAAGTGAAACACAAAACGATGTTCCACATTATTTAGAAGGCGTTATCCTCTGTTATTGATTGAAGGTGAATAATGAGCCTAATGATGCACAAAGCACTTTCAATTTTTCAAGTTATCTGAAAAACATGTGAGGAAAGAGTTTTGGGAAGTATGAAGACAAAAAACTTATTTTTTTGACATTGTCTAATCCGTGGCGTTAGACTGTCATGCCCAGAGGTCTTTGGTTAAATCCCTGCCTGTGCCATCTAAAGTTTTTTCTCGCTTCTTGCGAGGAATTGACAAATCCTCCAATCCGTTCGGATTTGGCTTAAAACTGTAGTTCCCCTATATCCCTGCCAACATGATTCGCACACAGGTATTGCAATTAGATCATTTACAACAATAATAGTTAAATTCGTTTATTTGTTAAGCGACTTGTGCGGTTCAATAATGACACAGTTGAAACAATAATGGGACGTTCTGCAAGAACAACGATTTGAAAAAGGGGTTTATTTATGGTGTTTTCGAAATTCTTTTAATAATTTTCCACTTCTTTTAATAATTTAACACAGCCGACTGAAATGCGGAAATTGTTGATTGGTACTATCGAGCGTATACGTACTATTTTAGTATTTAATTAATTGTTTAACGAGTGTATATTTGTTTCTTTACTTTTTTCTTAAAGCAGTTTTTGAAACGAGAAAATAAAAGAAATAATCTAATTTTCATATTTGCGTACAACACATATCCAACATCTAAGCCTTTGACTTACAGTTTTAAATTAAAGTAGCGTTTAAATATAATTGACATGATTCTAAGATTCTAACATTTAAAAAAAAAATCTCCAAGGGTTTCTTTCTAGTTTGATGAGCAGTTTACGTATAGTTATAGTACACAAATACATACAAATCATGCCTTAAACTTTTTTCATAATAAGTAAATAAAACAAATAGAATTTTCCGCACAGTGTGTTGTAGGTTATTAGGTTATAGTAGCTGTCCGTGATGGAGTATTACACGCTTAGGCCAGTTTAAATCTAGTGTAGGCCAGATGTTTGGTTTCCCAGTATTAGCCAAACGTGGTAGAATGGGTTGTACTGTACCATTTATGGCGAGTTCATCTGCCTTACAATTTCCTGGAATGTCTCTATAGCCCGGCACCCAGCAAAGGTGTTCCACCATCTCTGTTAGACATGATCGACAGTTATTGCTTGTATATAGGCAAGCTGAACGTTGGAACTTCTGTAGTACCCGTGGCATGATGGTTAGTGCGTTGGACTGTCATGCGAGAGGTCTTGGGTTCAATCCATGCCTGTGCCACCTTAATTAAAAAAAAAGAAAGAATTTTCACGGGTACTGCCTCTTGCGAGGAATTGACAAATTTTCCAAGAGTAATTCTTGTCATAAAAAAGTGCTTTCTCAAATTAGCCGTTCGGATTCGGCATATAAACTGTAGGTCCCCTCCATCCCTGACAACATTACTCGCACACAGGAATGGTTGAGAGTTGTAAGTCACTAGGCCCTGGTTCTCTACGGACTGTTGCGCCACCTAATTTTATTTATTTTATTTATGAACGTTGGAACTTATTTAGATTGTCGCGATTTATATATTCTAAAGCAACCCACCAATGCGTACTTCGGGGTTGTTAGTCTCATTTATTACTAATAGATTTTTTGCAAGAGAAGAGAGCTACAGTACCTTTTTTGGCTCTTTCTTGTATATTACGTTGCCAATTTAGTTTTTTTTTCTAAAATAAGACCCAGATACTTTGCCTCGTCTGAGAAATTTAATTTGATTCCTTTAATATAGGGAAGGTTAACATATGGAATTTTGTATTGCCTCGAAAAAAGGACTAATTCGGTTTTGTACGGGTTAACATCCAGTCCACACCGATCAGCATAAAGTATTAGTTTGTCTAAGGCATTTTGTAAGAGTTCTTTTAGGGTTTTACGATGCTTTTCTGAAACCGCTATAGCAACGTCATCCGCATAGGAAATCACTCTTAAACCCTCCGCATCCAGACCAGTTACGATTTCATACCACCTTCCGGTGTCCCTCCATGAACAAATCTTATACCTAGCAGAGTTAATTATTCTGCTTGTCAGGATTAAATGAATTAACTCCCTAAACGAACCCTCTACGTTCAGAGATGTGATTGCAGATGTGTTCACATTGTTAAAAGCACCTTCGATGTCAAGGAAAGCAACCATAGAGAACTCTCTATGATGGAGGGAGTATTCGATGATGCGTACTAAGGTGTGTAACGCCGCCGTTTCTACCGATGTACCTTTTAAGAAGGCTTATTGAGACATAGACAGAAGTCTTGTATCAATACTTGCATACTTGCCCTTAAATGGATATCAATCTTTCTAAGGTCTTAAGAAGGAGTGATGATAGACTTATATGTCGTAGATGTTAAAATTTTACTTGCGAGCATTATCCTAATTTGGGTATGAAAACAGCTTTCGCTTCTCTCACTGCGAAAGGAATATGGACCAGATATAGACAGCTGTTAAAAATTTTTTCAAGGATTGGTACAATTATGTCTCAGGCTTTTTGTAGTTTGGCTGGTATTATACCATCTGGTGCTGAAGATTTAAATGGTTGATAGCTGTTAAGAGCCCATTGTTGCTTGTCCGTTGTGATCAGATCTTGTGGATATGTTCCATCGGAACTTGAACGAATTTGATTGTTACAAGTTGCTGTTAGAGAGCTATCAGGAAAGTGAGTATCCAGTAGCAAGTTCAGCGATTCTTCACTTGAAATTGTGCAGGAGCTATCTGTATTCTTAGGACAGATTGTCAGCTTGAATTTTTCTTAGCCTAGAGGCCTCGGAAGTTTCTTCTATTGTACCATAGAAGGCCGCCGGGAAGTTCACTTAGATTTCTCAAGTGCCTTCTTATCAATTTTTTATAAGAATCCCAATGAGAAGCTAGTCTTGTAGCTTTAATTAAGTTAAAGAGTTTCCTGCAGGGAGCGGGTCGAAATGCTGTACTTTAAAAAACTGTATGGTCAAAATGTTGTTTTATACTGTATGGTTAATATTCTGCATTTCAAAAAAATGTACATTTAAAATACTGTCTCACAAAATGTTGTAGTGTCAAAATTCTGTATTTTTTTTCATAATACTGTGTATTACTGAAAGTTTTTACAAATCAATAAGTTTTGTGAAATTGTTTATGCAATTTTTGATTATGATAGGAACAATTCATGTTCAAATGTTAGAGAGGTATACAAAAATTAAGAAGACGAAAATAAGAAAAAGAAAATACGAATGCTACTATTTATTTTCTTTTAGTTATTATTAATTCAAAGACTTATAAACTATCATAGGTACATATGTTATTGTTCCAGGGAAGTACATATGTATATTAGAACATCATTCTAATGATGTTTTATTTAAAAAAAGTTTTTTGTTGTCAAAATTGTGTATTTCAAAACGTTGTAAATAAGGCTTAAAAATAAAAATCGTGATAATGCAAAGAAGTGCGCACTTTTTTACATTATCAAATGATTTTTGATATTTTGTACATACAGTACATACAGAACAAAATATTGTACATGCAGTATTTTGAAATACAGTGTTTTGAGATACAGAATTTTAAATACACTATTATGAGCCATACAGTATTTTGACCCAAACCCTTTCCGACATTCTCTTCTGAGCGAGTCTAGCTCTGAGGCCCAATAATGTGGTTTTCTTTTTCCTCTTATGAGTATAAATGGACAAGCAATTTCTAACGATCTATTCATAGCTAAGGCAGGTCAATGACTTTATTATCAAGTTCATTAATTATGTAGTAAGGTCTCAATCAATTGCCGACTAGGGATTAGTAAAAAGTATTATTTCAGAGAATTGTTAAGTTTGGTGACTCGATTTTCACCAACGCTTTCATGAAATACTTTAAAATTGACACTAATTCAGCTTATTTTCAACTCCAAATTTTAATTTATTTCTTTAAACATTATTTAATAATCAAAAACAGTTAAATTCTCTTTATCGTGTTTTTATAAAATGTTGTGTACAGTTTAATATACCTTTGATTGATTCTACAGAATGCTCCATCTTTTATGTTGGTTTTGGTATTTGCTTTCTTGGTTTGAAACATTGAATTGCTGTGTGGAATGGCACATCGTATTGTTCAAGGTAGTAATCGCATAGACACATTTCTGTGGTAATGAGCCAACATGAATTTTCATCAACTCTAACAAGAATATTGGTCGAAAATATTCAATATCTACATACATACAATTATACAAAAGGATAGTACACCTTTTATATCTATATGTATGTATGTTTTATGACCTTAATTGTCATACTTAAAATGTTATATATTCTTGAAAAGCTATTACTGTTCACCTAGGCATGCTTCGAAAGCCATTTAAATAAATATTTTCAGTATTTAAATACAAAAGTTGAAGTTTGGTTTAAATAAATTTAATTATTTTGGAATACATTTCTTATGATGGCCTTATAAACAAATTGTATGAATTTTTAATTCTACAGATTTTGTTGAAAATACAATTTAAGATAATTATCATTTTGAGGACACATTTTTCTAAGTTACAAAAATAAAACGAAAGAGACTTTCTTTTAAATGTTCAACAAGTTGTCAGCTTTAAAAAATATGAAAATAAAAACAGGACATAGATACACTCTTAAAATAATCACCATCTGCAGTTTTCTCACACGTCTGCCTTTAAACTTAGTTCCCCTAACGTCTAACCCCAACCGCATATTTTCGAAGGGCATTTTCAAGATTTTCTGCCTCGGGAATCACACAAATTTCTTTTTCCTCAGCACTCTTCTACTTCTATATACATAGCAGCTCTCAGTTCAAGGATGATGTGCCCTAGGTGGGACTGTGCTTGGTGTCGGATCGGTATAGAAGGTAGTCGGCGGCGGCGGTACAGTATTCGTGCTCCTCGCATTGCTCATGTATATCTGGTATACATTTAGGTACTCTGAAAGTTTTATGTGTGAAATAATTTAATACCACCCGGTGTGCTAGTGTCGACCCCTCGCCTTTTATCAAGGGCGGATCCAGACTTTTCATCAAGGGGGGGTACACACTTAGATGAGTTTTTACTCACCGCTTAAAAATGTTCTTTAATGTTTTATAAAGGAGGCTAACAAAATTTAAATAACATAATGTGTACAAGTATATTAACCTAACCTTTACACATTTCAATTGCTAAAATGACAAATTTAGTTATCAAATTATTTTAGAACACTGTTGTCCAGCAAGGTATGGTCTAACTATTTAATTTGGATGACTCCCTACATATAAAATCATTCCTAGATTTCAAAAGTTTTCTAAATATGCCATATTTAAGAGCTAAAACGCAATAGTTTAGAGGGCTTTTGTTGCAAATCACGCAGAAATGTAAGAAATTGTTTTGAAAAGTAACTTTTTTTTCCAAAAATTAAATATGCTTTTCTTGTATCCATTTCTATTTATGTATGCTAAGAACGCTAAAAAAATTCAAAAATCCAGAAAATGAGAGAGGATCTGATATGAAGAAATGTCGGGCTATTTTTGACGAAGTTTTTTCGAACTCAATTTTCGGGAGTCTATAATTACTACCGCTATCAGTCTGCTTACTCGTATTTTGATCTTAAAGGAGTCAACAAAACTCAAAAATTTTAGAGAAAAAAATGTATAATTTCTCTAAAAAAAATAAATTAAAACAAATTGAGGTAAACAAATAAGTTGGGAAGAAACGTTTGTGTGGCACTCACAAATTACACGTTTCAGAATCTCTTTTCACTTCAAATCAAAGAGATTCATAGCTTGTATATCAATAGATATGACCCGTTTATTATGTTTTTCAATTAGCCATTAGTTTAAAAAAAGTGTCACTTTTGCTGTTTTTGGAACATTTATATTATTGAAATTCGTGTTTAAATATTAGTTCTAGAGCATCCAAAGCAAATTCACTTCAAAAGTAGATTTATTTAATTTTTTAAGATGTTTTAAGATCTTTTGTATTCAACAGAAAACCAATTTTAAAATAAATAAAATGCACGACTGGGTCGCAAAAACTTGCTAATTTATTCCAAAAAGTCTGTTTAAAAATATTTCCTATAATTTAAGATTTTAAAATGTACCTGCAAAATAAGTTTTTCTCAAAAATTTAAATGCCATTTTGTTTGTCAAAAAATCTAGACTAACTTATTTTTTTTTCGAAAATCATTTTAAGTTTGAAATTTTGTCTTAAAAATATTTTTGGTAAGCACTAAATAAAGAACTTATAAATATATGTACGTACATTTTACATATAAATTTCGTCAAAAAATGTTGAGCTCTTTTTGAGATATCGAGTTTTGTAAACAAAATTTATATTTTTTTAAAAATAAAAAAAAATACTTTTTTGATCATAAAAAATCATCATCAATTTGATCATCAAAAAGAGCTTGCACAGAAAGAGAAGATTATTGAAATTAGTTTTCCATTAGCTCTTGAGAAAACTTAAAAACAAAATAAAGGTTTTTGAGGGGTACACTTATTCTGGAGCAATACCAAAATATGTTTTTCTTGTAGAAAGAAGCCAAATTAAGAACACAAAATTTAGAGAAAGTTTAAGAAAAATCACATGTTTTAACCAACACATTTGTATGGGGACTGCCTTATGCTAATGGGCTGAAAACCTTAATTTCAATCATCACAATTGTTTGGTCTGTAAGACAAACAGACGGACGGAATCGGGGTACCCACTTTTTTCGACTTCTCTACCGTCGTCGTAACGTCATATTTGATTAAAAGCTCTAGTTCGAAATTGTTTACTAAAGCAAAAATTGCCATATAGTTCCTATATGTGTCGCCAGTAAAAAGCACTTCAATGTTCACTATTTATGTGTGTCAAAAAAATGTAATAATAAAATTGAAGGCTAGTTTAAGGAATTTAAAGGCAACTTAATATAAAATTGATGATCTCTTATTCAAGGTTTCTTCTTAAGAACCTGAATATTTGCTCTTTTTCTTAGAAACAATTTTTATGAAAATAATTAAAAGCATTACTAAAGTTTTTTCAAATTCTAAATTGAGTGAAAACAAAAATTTTAGTTGTTTTTGACAGCAAACCACTTTTTGGTGAATGTCGTTAAATTACCTTAAATCTATAGATGAAATCTTTACTTAGGTATACAACTTAAATGTATAAGCTTTATGGCTCATATGGCACCCCTGGATCGTCAGTTGGTCAAAAGTTGATGAATTATGCTGAATTTCCGACTCATATTATGTTTTTGGTCCAGTCCTCAGTTAAAGGTAGTACTTTTATCAACAAAGTTTAAGGAAGTAAAATACAAATATTGTTTTTATATACAAAAAATAAATAATTCAAAATATAATGGGGGTCATATCCATTAACGCAATACGATTAGTTTTGAATGGAAGGGAATTCCTACGAAAAAAAGAACAAATTATTTCCCAGGGGGGTCGTGACCCCTACGAAACCCCACCAACACCCCCCCCCCCGGATCCGCCATTGCGTATTATATGCGGCTTGGCAAAAAGTCTTTGGGGCAATGTCACACAAAAATGTATTTATTGTTTCTTTAATGTTAAGGCATTATTTTTTTGTTTTTGTTGTGTTTTTATTTATTATTTGTCTATTCCTTGCCTGTCGCGTTTTAGGCCTACTGCCTTTCAAAGTTATGGTTAACGGGTGAGTGTCTAGGGAAATCCCTAAGATTTGTAACGCGATTAAAATTTATTGAGTAAACCACAGAGACACTATACAATGTAAACGAAGAGGACACAATTATATAAAGCCCTTAGTATAATAATCACATAAAAGGAAATAGGTTCGGTGCACAGAGGTCTCAAGTTGAAACAAAGAGACATTTTTGGAAAATGGTGGTTGGTGGTTGTGTGTTATAAGCACAAGGCTCAAGGCATATGGTATGTTTTAGAATTTTAACAATTTCTAAGGACACCAGTTGTCACCATATCATTTTTTCTGAGTTAAAAATGGTGTAAATCATTTGCTTATGCACAATGGAAAACGTTTCTTTAAGTTTTATTCAATTTGAGGAATATTTCGTTAGGAGTTGTATAATCTTCAAGACTTACAATTTGGAAAAAATTAATATAACCTTTCTAATTTTTTAATTGAATTGAATATTCAAACTTTTCCCAGAAAGTACATATGACTATTTATATGAACCTCAATGTTTACATAGAATGTGTTCGTTTTTTTCGGATCAAATTTTATTTTATTTCTTTGTGAATTTCTAGAAAAATTTTATTTCGATTTTTCTTTTGAAAATTTGTAAATTTTTTATATGCTTTGGGTTTTCCTTGGAAGGAATACTCAACCCACCTACCTCAACTCATACATGTATGTACCTACTGCAGAAAAAAATAAACATGTGAAAATTCGAGCCTGGAGAGGTTTAAAGTCAAATATACAGCATAGAAAAAATAAATTCTTTATAACACGGCTAAATATGAAATTTATGGGTGATATTTTTTCCTGTAAATGTGATGAAGAAATATTTGAGGATTTTACAAAATAAAGTATTTACTTAAATGCAATTGGTACATATTCCAGGTTGATATAAAGTGAGAGGCGTATAAATAAAAAATATTTACGATTATCTTATCGTAAAACTTTAACAGAATTATTTGCAGGCAACGTAAGGAGAATATTTTGAGGTGGCATAAGGATATACGAAATAAAGTTGTCATAAAAAAGCATTTCCAAAGTTTATGTTTTGATATTTATTCAAGAGTTAACAATCGTATATGAGTTCTTTTTTAAAAAAAATATTTTTATTGCATACTTATATAAACTAAAGTATAAAACAAAATAAATAACCAACAATATCTAGACAATCATATTTTTGAACATTTAAAAAAGCTATCTAGAAAACAAATATATGATTTATTTTAAATATGAATAAAACTTAGGATTGCTGCAAATTTTCAGGCAAACAATCCAAGTCATAGAAAATCGAATCAGGCTTTGATATTTATTAAATACGTTAAATGCTCACATTAAATTTACAATGTTTACTTAAATCTAAACTTAAATCTAACATAATTTATAAACACTTATAGCTAAAATATTAAATTAAAAGCTTGCCCATAAAAGATTGCCATTTATCAATGAGTATTGAGAATTTGTTGAATTTACTGATTAATTGATTAGTTCGATAGTTCTAAGGGGTACATTTCTTCTTAAGCTAGCCTGACTCAGGTACAATCGACACAGAATAGATGGACATGAAATCGTTCCCTTCAATACACCAGCTAAAAAGCAGAACTGCTCTCTGTAACCAGAAGAAGAATTATCAAGGAAAACCTTTGAGTATATGGAGGTAATAAACGTATATCATGCCAGGGGAAAAAATGAAGACGAAATCTTAAAAATCTACGTTGAATACACCTATACAACACAAGCGTATGCAAGCCGTATTGGCCTGATAAAAGAAACATACAGAATTTTAATTAAATCTTTTGACGAAACCAAGTGTTTTGTTATAACTTTTTTTTTATACTCGTAATATGATTATAGGGATTAGCTAACTTGAATTTCGAGTGTAGTACAACACAAGGTCAGAAAAACTGGATTTTCTATTCAAACGTGACGAATTTTTTGGTTTAGTATAACTCCCATTTCTGGGCTGGTGGTCTTGCAACTTACTAAAGCATCTTGGACATTCTTAAGATTAGTTCATTGGTTCATTAACGCCGCTTGAACATCGTCGTAAAGTTTCTTGTCTCACCTTCTACCAAAATCTTTGATATAAAAATGGTCTTCAGCAGGGAGCGGTTGACTTGCCGATCTTGTTCAGTCAGGTACGCCGACGACCGAATTGCGTACAGAACGGCCGCCCCCAAAAATTGAGGTTATCAGGACACTTTTGGAACTTGACTTTGACAAGATTTAGCAATATTTCGATGATTTGAAGTTAAAAATCAACTTTCAGAAATGCAAAGTTATTCTGTTCTGGACTTTGTAGTTGTATGGAGCCTCAAGGGATATTAGAAGGAACTGGCAAAAATCTAGTGATCGTGTGACCAAATCGACAGCCACTGGCGAGTAAGAGTGTAGTAAAGTACCTTGGCATCTGTTTAGATCAACATTTGTATATGGACAGACATATGAGTGCTTCTCTGGGCCAGAGCTAGGGGAGCTTTCGCCCTGACAAAACGGTTGTTTTTTAGTAGCCGTCTTGCCAGCAGGGTGTAGACGATTTGCTACATGGCCCTTATCCAGCCGATGATTGCCTATGGGTGCCCGGTATGGTTCAACGTTGCCCATATCAAATGTAAAAGATTCGGGTGTTTGAGAGGCGATGTCTTCGACGTTGCCTTGGATGACAAAGAACACCAGAGTCGGAGTACAAACATTACTATTCCAACCAGCTTCTATACAACAGAGGCAACATTAACAGAATAGATGAATTTTGCTGAAGCTTTATCGGGGGCACGTTGCACGAGCAAAGTCCTCGACCAACAGTTTAATTTTTGGGGTTTATTTACCTAATAACTAATTTTACGAAAATGCGCCTTTAAATGCGCCTATATTTCGACCGACGCTCTATTTAGACAATCGAGGGCTGATACAGGATAAAGAGGCGGTTCGATATTTTTTAAGTTTTTGAAATTTAAGCTAGTTTTTTTTAAGAATTTTTGTCTAGCTTTAAGTTAGCTTTAAGATTTTGATAAAATAAAAAAAATAAAAAAAAAAAAAGGAATTAATACATATTACATACCTATGTATGTATGTATGTGTATGAATCAACGGCAAACTAAATGAAATAGACTGTCTTTTATGGTATAAGCTCTATAATTTCATGCATATATGTATATAACTTCTCTGCCTATACACTGGAAAGTAAACTTTTCTTCCGGGTAGTTGTCAGCTAAATTAAAAGGGTCTTATCACAGAGGCATATGTTGACATACACAGTTGATTAACTGTGACCATACCTTATACGTACCTATAAAATCTTGATTCAATCTTATTATTGCTTAACCAGCAGCAAGGCGAAGTTCCGTACCTATGTAATCTATTATTTCTAGCCAATGAATCCCAAGCTAAAACAAAATTCTTTTAATGTTAATTGAGATAAATTTACTGTTTTGAGGTTAACTATGTAGGTTGGGCTGTATTAGTTTGTGTCCAAATAATTTGGCATATTGGCTTGAACAGCAAACTAAACACAGTTGCCCGGAAAAACCTAAAACAAAAGACAAAAAATTATGCCCAATAGATAGGCACTGATAACATACTCTACACTACACATACCAAGTATGTGTATATGCAACGCTTAGGTAGGTTAAATAATGTAGTCCTTATTGCCAGGTCTTTTTGATTTTGCTGGCCAAAATATCTGCATGGACTATGGACGCAGAGTGTGAATGAACCGAAATTTAAGCCGGATGGCCTAGTCTATGTCAGACACATTGTCGTCCAATCCAATGACAAAAGCGGACAGGAAAATCCGATATAATCCTTGGGGATGGTGAAATGAAATGTCAGCCCTTAACCTACATTCTCTCTATCTCGTTTTCCCGCTTTAGCTAGCTTTCATCAGGATGCTCACAATCTCTCATTAGGTCTTTGTATATAGGTTGTGAATGTACGTAGGTATATAATAATCGATTTAATGTTTATCTGTAATTAGTTGGTATGAATTAGATGCAACCAAGCCAAAGCTATAGGCAAGGCAATAATAATTGATTGCCATTACGGACATGATTTCAATAGCACTGCCAACAAAAACATCCTTATACCGCAACAGGCCTGAGTGTGAAGGATTGGAAGGTTGTTTAATTAATTGCACCGAGCAATGATTTGTGTTTGGTTTGTAAAGCTTTTTGCTTAGTGTTCAGAAATTGGATTGAATTTCACCCTTTTGATGAGATTGTTTTTTGTTTAGAGTATACCTAAGAAAGTAGACCTTTTGGGAGTAAGAAATAACTCAATCTCAGACTGAGGTCTTGCAAAACTGATTACTGGGGTAAATATATAAATTGAAACAAAATATAAGCAATACAAGTCTATGTACAAAGGTGAGGAGTGAATTTTTTTTTCAGAAGTCAGAAATTTTTGAACTTGATAAGTTTTTACGTTACTAAGGTTACTCAACTTGAATTTTGAAGGTATTTTTTAAAATGGACTTTTTACCTTAACATAAAAGATAATATTGAATCAACTTGCGCATATTTGTCAAACACCGAGAATTAGAAATTCCGAAAACACAAATTTCCAATATAAAAAAAATCTAAGGCTTTGAAATCCAGGAATATAGAATTCGTTTTTAAGGTGGTTTTGAAAAGTTCCAATGTTTTGCTTCTAGATACAATTCAAATAACTTAAGTATCTTACTTAGTTTCTGGAAATTGTCATTTGTTAAGAGTACATTTACATTTACATTACATACTACTCAGCACATAAATGTACAGAGTAGAGAACACAGCACCTTGAGCAAACTAAGGCAAATATGAGGTGATAACAACACAAGACATTAATACAAGACAGAAGGACAGAGGAGAAAGAACAACAGACAGAATGAAACACATGACAACAGCACGCGGTAGGTTTCGAGACGGTCCCCCATCTTTCTACTAACCACGCTCACTGATGCTTGATTTCGGTGATCGATGGGAACCGAAGCTTTATCACAAGGCCGTTGCCTAAAATTGTTAAGAGTATTTTCTTTGGATCTTTATGAAATTTTAAGAAATCATTGAACTTGATACTTTCATACATTTGAAAAACACGTTTCGAACTTAATTTTAAGTGCTGATTTTAAAACGAAACTTTAATTTTACCTGTTTGCTAAGTTTCAAAAATACCAGTTTTCAACATAATTTTTAATTTTTGTGTATGCATAATTCAAAAACTTCATATAATAGAATTGTTTACACAACAGAATCGTAACAAGCACAAAACATACTTCCAATCCTTTTTTTTTTTTTGTTAAAAAGAGTTTTATTATAAATGGTTTAGCGTTTCTTTCAAATTTTTGTAAGACAGGTGAAATCCAACAACTTACGAAGATTTTTAAAATGGTATATGTAATAATAAAAATATTTCAACTAAATATTGAAGAACAGGATTATAAATTTGGAAAACCCTCACGGATTTTATTGAAAAAAGCTACTTCATACATTTAAATAGCCTCAACAAGCCTTATACGTGTTTTTAATTTTAAAAAGTAATATATCAAAAATTTGATGTGAAACTATAATTTTGAAGTCGGAAAACCTTGCCGACCAGTGTAATTAAGTAGGTTGGAGTGAACTAATTTTTTTTTATTTTTTGAGCTCATTGTAGCAAAATAAGAATTCTTTACACAGTTCTTACTGTTTGAAATTAAATATTCAAATTTAAAGACACTCGATACATTTGCCCTTACAACAACAATGGCTGACAATGGCTAAAAGTGGAGTTTCTTGCACTGCTGTGCTAAGTACACAAATCAAAATATTCATAAGTATTTGAGAAACATTTAATTTTTTTTTATTTTTCATGATTTTTGAAACTATTGAATAAAATGTGCAAAAGACTTTCAGTGAGCAAGCTCTATCGAAAACAACAATAAATGACGTAATGTTAGAATATCAAAGAGATCAGAGAAATCAATTTTTGAGGACCTCAACAAAGAAAAAATTCCTTCCGTGCACAGTGGGTACATCCATAGGTACGGTGACCATATTTTACGAGACAAAATAATGAACAGTACCCAAAAAATGAAAAATGTTGACCAGTTTTCAAGATTAAATAAATATAATATAAATTAATTAATAAATATAGTATAATTACGTATATTTATAAAATAAACAAAGAAGGAACTTTCATCGATAATAAACAAAACAAACATAAAAATAACACAGATTCTTTCAGTCTCTAACTTATTCACAAAAAAAATAAACAAAACCTTAAACTCTTTTATATCATATTGGCTAGTCAAACAACTTTGACATCGAATTATAATATATTAGTATTCTTAAAATAAGTAATTTGCGGAAGAATAATTTTTTTTTATTAATTCTGGCTTTCCTTTTAAATAATTCTTAAATTGGATTCATAATTCCATTTGCAAATTAAAATGGACCTGATTGTTTTTATTTTCATATTGTTTTTTTCGTTTGTCCATACATTGTTTAAAATTGAGAAAACTATTTCTGTAGAGGCATTAGACCCAGACTTTACGATTTTTGAAATGTTTTCATATTGTATAATTTTTTTATTGAAAAACTTGAAAATTTCAACCCACCTATCTCCAGCACTCATTTGGCTCTCCTTCCATTCAACAATTTTTTTCTGAAGAAACGTAATTTTGTACACATGACAACTCGTCGAAAACATCAGTGTCATTAACTAAAATATTACTTCTCTTTTTCATAATATATGTACATTAAACTTAACTTTACTCCCAGGAAGGTGTGTAATCCTTACTCTTCATTTATTTTTGGAGTGAAGGATTTTTCAACAATGCAATAATTCCAACAGGCGGAGTGTATTCTCAAAATTACTTTTGGAAAATGCCATAACTAGTCCAAATGCAAAAAAGATGAGTTTCATTCACATTCACTGAAAGTTTTTTTACCATTGTCATGGTCAGTAAAACTCAATGGTAAAATTAAGTTCGAGTAGTGAGTCATCCTGTGCGCAAGTGTAGAGTATTAGTTTAACTTATCCTGTATGTTGGGAAGTATAGGGGGGTTTACATGGACGAGCATGCTCGACAGCATGGATCGATTGCAAAAATAACTGTACGCACAACTTTGCGTTTACATTGATACTGATGTTGTCGAGCCTCAGTATTTTAAAATTTTCAAATCAAACAGACGCAGGATGGCGAAAATGATTTTGGCAGCTTTAATTATGAATGAGATTCTTGAAGACGAAGAGAGATAAAAAAATAAAGGTAAAAAAGAAAAAACGTTTATGGGTAAACAAAATGGATTAAGGACAGAAAAATACTAGATTTGTGACCTTTTTTACTTTTGGTAATTCCCGGCGATAACAGGCTTGAATTGAGTTTATTTTTGTACCGACTCTAAACTGGCATTAAGGTATATTTTCTTATATTTTTCCAGCAACAATTCCTATCCTTTTAGATTTAAATTTTTGTTTTTATAAATGTCATAGTTAAAAAAAAAAACTCTTTCCAAAACTCGTTATTAGTGGGTATTGTTGCCATTTTTTTTACTTTCCGTGAACGTGTTATCTGCTCGAGATCATTTACCGAATGAAAAGAAAACGATGTTGTCGAGCAAGTGTTCACACGAGTTGGCTGGTTGGACGAGCATTCAGGTTTTCAAAAATTTTTGAAATTCATCCAGCATGTTGGTCGAGCAGTTGTTTCAGCGTTTTAATGATCGAGGTTTGATGGTTGTCGAGCCATGCTGTCGAGCATGCTCGTCCATGTAATATAATATGATCTGATTTTTGTAATTGTCAGAGTAGGAATTGTTCCGAAAAAGAAAGACTACGAATTATTTGATGTAAGGGTACGTTTTCATTAAAAATTTAATGGTTTTCATGCTTAGGCTTTCCTTAAAGAAAAAAAATCATAAAATAATGAACAAATAATGAGCAATTTCTAAAATAATGAACATTTTTATGTTTTCCGACACACAATAATTCATAATGAAAATTTTCTTCAAATAATGAACTGTTCATTATAATAATGAACGGATGGTCACCGTATCCATAGGCCAAAAATAAAATAAAATGCAGGACTGAGTCGCACGAACTTGCTCCTGTATGCAAAGAGTCTGTTTAAAAAAGTACCTATATAAGATTTAAGAATATACCTGTTAAATAAGTTTGTCTTCAAAGATATAAATGCCATTTGATTTGTCAAAAAAACAGCGCGATTCATCCCAAGACACAACTCATCCTAGGACAACTCATCCCGGAAATGAAAAATACTTGTAAGCATACTTAACGAAAACAATTGTTTGTGTATTCAACTAGTTCGTTCAAAGCTTCTTCCTTTGGATAGCTTTATTTTAATTTCATATTAGAAGAACCAGGATGGAAAATGAGTTATCTGAAGATAAGAAAGAGGTAGAGAAAGAGATAGATAAAGACATGAAGACACATGAAGGAATGTTATTGGTAGGTAGAAGGTACTTACTACAATCCAATCATATTCCTTCTTTCCTACAAGTTTTCAGGGCAAACATGGAGTTATTACGTTCAGTTTATTTTTTTTTGTTAAAGTTTAAAAAAAACAAGCATACGAACGGTACAAGAAATTGCTATTCATGTGTTGTTCAGTCAGGCTCTTGTGCGTTTTGGATTTAGTTATGAAGTGACCCGTTAGCAGTAGTTGTAGTACAGTGTTGCCAGCTTGAAATTTGGAATCTAGTCAGATCTGACTTGTTGACTGGATTTTGATTATTTAAATGCAGTCAAAAAAAAAACAGTTTAACATAATTAAAAACAAAAAACAGTCAAAAATCCAGTCAAATAATAAAAACATTTTAACAAACAAATAACAAATTTTATTCTGTTTTATAACAAAAACTATAATAGAAAAATTAACAAACAATAACTCATTTTCTATAATTCACAGCGTATAATGTACTCATGTTACTTAATTTTTGATAATAAGAATAATTCTTTTCAGGAATTAAAATATGCGAATATACTTATTCCGAATCGGAATTCGAGGTATTGTTTTCCGTATCAATATTTTGGTAAATTACATTTGTTCCATTTTTTTTCGTAACTTCATTTGGAATGATAAAATTATGGCAACATTTTACCCCTCGCAAATTGTTTCTTATAATTAAAATAGCATTTGTAGAAATTAAATGCAACCTGCTTCTTTGCTTGCTTTTGACCAAGTTTAATTGGCTAAAAATTCGTTCTCCCTCAGCGTTTGATATTTGCAATACCAATATCGAAATAGCGAACTTTGCCAATTCTTTAAAAAGATTTTCTTCACTAGCATCTTTATAAGATGAAACTTTACACCAAAAAGGTACTGTTTCCTCTATGTTGGTCCATCTTACAAAGTTTAGATTGTCCCATTGCAATTGACTAGAAATTTTGTCAGCTAAAATCGCCTCGACATTCATTGCATTCAAAACAGGTTGCAGTTGTGGAGAGGATTTATTTTGCGAAAGACATTCGCTTACCGAAAGCATTCTTATCTGCTTTAAAATGTTAAGATTTGTTGGCACTCTTTGCTGCAACTCTTTTACTAGCTTTATAATTAAATGTTTACAGTTTTGTCTAAATACATCAATATCTTCCTTGCTTACTTCCAAATTTAATTCTAATTCAATTAGTTTTTCTTCGCATTCGACTCCAAGGTAAGGCTTTGTTTGTAGCCTTAAGCAACTTATGTATAAATCAGGACTAAAATCATAATCACAGTTGGGCATACAAATTTTTTTGATAAGCATTCATATGAGAAGTTCCAAATCACCCAAAACTTTAACAAAATCCCCTTTTTCACTTTCAAATATTTTGTTAGCCCTTTGAAGTTCTTCTAAATAATTAAAGAAAGTGTTTCGAATTTTTGACTTGATTCCAGTCAAAAATAACGAAGAAAAAATCCAGTAAAATTTGACTGGAAACAAGTCAAAATGGCAATAATGGTTGTAGAGGTTGTACGTAATACCTATATACATAGGTATAATGTGTATACGTTGAAAAAGAATAGAAAATACATATTCTCTTTCTGGCCCGTTTCTTTAACTTGTACTAAGTATTTATTTTTCTATATACAGGCGAAGGCAAGTAAAATATGTGTGAAACAACCTTATTCTTAAAGAATAATATTTTAAAATCATATATACAAAGGTACCAAGATAATACTTCTTGATAGACACTTTAAAATAGATTGTTGATTAAATATATCATATTCGTTAATCCGATGCAATGGCGCTGCACGGCCATCGTTGGTATTTACAATTATAGTTATAGTTATAAAAATACATATGTAAATATGTACCGAATGCATTAATTTGGATAAAAGATAGGAATCTAATTAAAATTTTGTCAAAATAATGAGGGGGTTACATTTAATAGAGTTAAAATAATTTAAAAAAAAAAAACTATTTTAAGATTCAAAATTTTACCTGAAAAATAAGTTGGTCTTCAAAAAAATTAAATTCCATTTTATAAATCAAAAACCCTTAATTTTTCAATTTTTGTTTGAAAATCGTTAGAGCGTTTTTTTTTTAAATTAATTTTTTATATACAATTTTTTTTCAATTTTGTTCTAAAAATATTTTTGGTATGCAGTTATTTAGTCATTGTAAATATCGGGTGATTTTTTTGAGGTTAGGATTTTCATGCATTAGTATTTGACAGATCACGCGGGATTTCAGACATGGTGTCAAAGAGAAAGATGCTCAATATGCTTTGACATTTCATCATGAATAGACTTACTAACGAGCAACGCTTGCAAATCATTGAATTTTATTACCAAAATCAGTGTTCGGTTCAAAATGTGTTTCGCGCTTTACGCAAATTTTATGCGTTTTTTTTTTTTTAAAGTTCTCAAGCTCTTAAAAAATCACCCATTATATTAAACAATGTCCTCTTTTCAATGGAGGACAATAAATACATACATACATAGATCTACCCATTTTTCTTAAAATTTGAAATCAAGAATTAAATTTTACTGAAAACACTAAAATCGTTAATTTAAACTGTCAAGCACTTCAAAAAACTTATAAACAACGAACAGCGTTGTACCTATTCAGTTGACTAAAAAAAAAACTCCTACTTTGCATATAAAACACTTTGCAAGTGGTTGAAGAAAAACTCACGGTTGTTTTTGGATAATTCTTTCGGAATTATCTGCTTAACATCTTAAGGGAATAGTTAGCATCAACAGATGGCATAATAACCATCACTGTTTGAAAAAAATGGATAAAATATATTCAAAAATGTTTGTGCGTATTCAGTTGACGAGGAGTGTAGTTCCCATATGTCGCAAGTAAAAAAGGTAAAAAGGAGACCTGTTATCCAGAAGCTGAAAAACTAACAGTAACGGAAACAAGTGCTGGAGTAGATTTACAAGCTTTACTTGACCACACAGATTATTAATTTCTTAGAAAGATGTTCTAGAAACACTCAGCAAATAAACCTCTAAAAGTCTTCAATTAGAAGGTAAATGAGGATTTGATGGAAGTATTGGACAGAGCGAGTACAAGCAGAATTTTGGTGAATTTGACGCGAAAGACTGTGACTTATTAACTTCCCATAGGAAGTTATTGTAATGGGTCCGATTTGTCAAATTGAAAATTTTGACATTTCTCGACGTTTCAAGGTCCCTAGAGTCGAAATAAAAGATTTTTAGAAAGATGTCTGTGCGTGCGTGTGTACGTACGTCCGTACGTTCGCGACGTTTTTTTCGTCGTCCATAGCTCAAGAACCAGAAGAGATATCGACTTCAAATAAATTTTGTTATACAGATAATAAGGCAGAAAGATGCAGAAAGGGCTCTCAAGAAAATTGCGTGGGTGGTTTTTTTACCATAGCAGTTTAAAAAAAAGGTGAAAATTTTGGTTAACCCTAAATATCTCATGAACCAATGACGCTAGAGACTTGAATTAAATTTTATGTTATATATTGTAACGTGATACAAAACAATTATATTTTTGGAAAAAAATTCAATTAACGGTTTTTTTATAAATCAAAAAAACTGAAAAAAAAATTTGTCACTTCGAAAATTTTACGACTAAAATATGATTTCATCTCCAAAACAATTTTGTGCAACGAAGAATAATGTTTTTGACATCTGATAAAACTTTGAGAAAAATCGAATTGACAGTTTTTTTTACAAAAAATAATAACCTAAAAAAAAATAAAAAAAAGTTGGTAAAAATTGAGTTTTGACTCAAATATCTTTTCAAGACTTTGAGATATTGGCTTTAAACTACTTTTATCTTTCAAAAAATATTGTTTTCAACATTCAGTAAAATTTTGAAAGAAATAGAATTGACAGTTTTTTTACAAAAAATTAAAAACCGAAAAAAAAAATTAACAAAAGTTGGTAAAAATTGATTTTCGACTTAAATATCTTTTCAAAAATTTGAGATTATGGCTTCTAACTAATTTTAGCTTATAAGAAATATTGTTTTCAACATTAGGACAAATTTTGAGAAAAATCGAATTGACAGTTTTTTTTACAAAAAATAAAAACCTAAACAAAAAAATTAATAAAAGTTGGTAAAAATTGATTTTCGGCTCAAATAGCTTTTCAAAAATTAAAAATATTGGCTTCAAACTTATTTTATTTCACAGAAAATATTGTTTTTTATATTCAATAATTTTTTTATAAAAATCCAACAGTCCGTTTTTTCATAAAAAAAAATAAAATCTACAAAAAATAGAACGCAAATTTGGTAAGAAGTGATACATTTAGACAAACTTTTAAGCAAGACAAATCGATAGACGGGATGGGAAGTTATCAGTGTGGGTCGCATCCCAGCCTCTTTTTTAAAAAAGGATACGCAAGAGATATTTATTTGGAAAAATCCTCGACCGGCTTCAACACGATACTGTCGTCCAATAAGACTTCACTTTAAAAATAAAACTGCTGCTGTTTCTTTGTCTTAAGAATAGTACTTTTTAGAAAAAAAATAATTCGTTGCAACCCTTAGGGCCCTTTCACACCAAACGAATCCGAATCAATCAGAATCACTCTGAATCAAGTTGAAATTGAATCGTCATCTCCACTCTTTCACACCAGCTGAATCAACCTGAATCATAAATCGCATTATTTTCTTTAACTTTTAAAATTAATAACCACGTCCATCTCGTATGGTTGTTAATTCAAGAATCAATAATCAAGGAATCCGACAGATTGAATCAAGTGCGACCTCGAATCAAACCTGATTGAACCAGATTCGTTCGGTCTGAAGGCGGGAAAAGAATCCCTTCACATTTAAACGGAGCGCTAGAAGCCGAATCTTGGTCAATCAGATTCAACTTGATCCGGAGTAATTCTGATTGATTCGGATTCGTTTGGTGTGAAAGGGCCCTAATGATCGCTGATGTTGAATGGTCAGTCAACTACAGTTTACATTTAACTATGGTGGACGGTAAAGTTTGAAACGAGCTAAACGACTCCACATCATTGAAATGTTACATATATGTGGAGCTACACCCAAGGAAATGAATAACATTAATCTGTGCCCTCAATACCAATAGTTTTTCTTTTGGCTTATCCCCACTTCACGCATGGATAAGGTTTTTCGAGTTTTTTGTACACATTTCGTACAGACTTACATTTAAGAAGGCAGGTAAGGGGTGACGAGAAATTTGAATTTGAAAATAAAAAGAAAAGTGTTCAAGCTCAGTTCCGAGAAAAACTAGGATTAATCGTAGACAGACCGAAACCTGGCGGAAGTGGTTCCTCAAATGATGGCAACACAGCCAGAATATTTTTTAAAAATCCTTAAATTCCGGCTAAAATAACCGGAATCGACAAACCGTTAATAGACAGATGTGTCACAGTTTTACAAGTATTAAACTCTAGGTTTAACATCGAAGCCGATAAATTCAAAGTTTTTGCTTTGGAGACAGCTGATCAGATAATAAAACCTATCCATCGTATTATTTACCCGCTTTGGTTCACAAGGTGTTGTTACATGGTCAATTGGTCATTGAACATCATGGCCTTATTTCTATTGGCGAATTGAGTGAGGAAGCCGCAGGGTCCCGAAACAAGGATATGCAAAATTACTGACTTCATCACACGAGAAAAATTTCTCGCATTGTCATTGGATATTCAATGGTTTCTGAACGTCTAAAACTAAAGTTTAAACTACCAAGAACTGATGGTGATGAAATTTGTCCGTTTATTATTCCAACAATAAAACAAAACTGCAAGTACATCCTATGATTTGCCAAAGAAGGAAGATTTATGAGAGAAAGTCTTTGAGAATAAAGCGGTAATGTATGAAAATCATGAGGCCACGGAAGGGATCGTAGACAAAAACGCAAAAACCTTTTCTGAATGGCTTCGAGTCTTGTGACGTGTACGGCGTAGTAAGGTGACCATACTGTACAAGCATATTCCAGGACTGGTCTCACAATTGAAACAAAAAGTAATTTTAAAACATATGGATCTCTTAAATCACGGCCAAATCTCTTAATAAAACCCAGAACTCTATTTGCTTTTTTAACTATGAAGTTAATATGTTCATTGAATGTTAGTTTAGGATCTAAGACAACACCCAAGTCAGAAAATACATATACTCTACTTAAAGGACAAGAATCAAACATGTAACTAAAAACGATTGGAACTTTTTTGCGTGTAAAACTCATGGTTTTACATCTGTCAACATTTAAAACAAGACGAGTATTATTGCACCATTCGCTGAATAATATTAAGTCTTCTTGCAAGAGAAGACAGTCAGATGTAGAGTTAATTTTTTTTTAAATTTTAATGTCATCAGCATATATAAGGACAGACGAATTTTGTATGATCGAAACCAAGTCATTTAAAAATAAAACAAATTGAATAGGACCAAGGTGACTACCCTGGGGGACACCAGAATTCACAACAAATGAACTTGAATACTCATTACTAAATTTAACACTATAACGTCTATCTTGCAAATATGAGGAGATCCAGTTTATGAAACAGTCGTTAAAACCTTGCTGTGATAGTTTTAAAAGTAATGTTTTATGACACAATTTATCAAAGGCCTTGCTGAAATCAGTAAAGGTACAATCTACTTGTCCACGTTTTTCGAAAACATCTAAAAAAAGGACGTAAAGTTAAACAGATTAGTAACAGTTGAACGCTTTTGAACAAAACCATGCTGGTTATCACAGATAATAATTGAACTACAGTGAAAAGAAAGGACGCTACATACGATTGACTCAAACAGTTTAGGTATCACAGATAGTTTGGCAATAGGTCTGTAGTTCATTATTTCGTTTTTAGGACCTTTTTTGTGTACTGGTATTATGAAGGAGCTCTTCCAGATAAAAGAAAACAGCGAGTTACGAGGAAGAAACAGTTCTTCATCTTCTCTGCACATGCCCTGCTCTGGCTCGAAAGCGCAAGAATTACCTAGGAGAATTCTTTTCTTTAACGATCTAAACGATCTAAATCATATCAGCATAATCAGCCTCTCACGTTTCGTAAGGGACTCAAACTGGTTCCATTGAGCTTTGGATGATTCCTCAAGATTCATGTGGTATCACAATGGGCCATTAAACTGGCCTCAGTCTGTCCGTTTCCATCGTGGACAGCCACTATTTTAACCTAACCTAACCTATGTGCAATATTATCAGAGAGGATGAGAGGTTCCGAGGCAGAGCATCTTAGTTTTCCCTTAGTTTTCATTTTCATATCCATGATGGAGAACCATTTGATGGAGAACCATTGCACAGTTAGATAGGAAGCACACATCGTCTGTACAATCATGATGTTTAGGTATGTTGTCAGAGTCTTTCTTATATATTCGTCCGTTTTCTGTAAGAAAATAAGAAAAGAATTGGTGACAGTATGCAACTCTGCCTTTTTTCACTTTGAACTTCAAACCCCTCTGACAACCTACGTCCGTGTAAGACGTGACATTTAGATAATAGAGATGAGCTTATACGCGATACCTCTCCTCCTAAAAGCAAGCCAGATAAACTCTTCCACTCTTCGGGGAAGCTTTCAAAGACCCATACTGCTTCTATGAGCGGTCGTATCAATTTCCTCGATGAACTTAGGGTCTGCTTCCAACAGTTTTGCCGTCTAGCCTCACCGGTTTGTTTTGTTTGACCATACAAAAAAGCTCAATGTTGAACAGAGCGCAAATTTTGGAAATAAATTTCAACGATTTAAAAATGTTGTTCTGGTATTCATTTTTGCATGGAAATTTGTCAATATTGTGTATATTGACAAAAAAAAGTCATACACACTTCATTAGCATGACATCTAGTTTGACAATTATATCTAAATCGAAAGTTATATACCTCCTAAAAAGCACCCAATTCATGAACATACATATCTGCTCGTTTTAACTTTTAATACAAATTTGATTGATTGATAAAAATTGAAAGTAACAAAGTCAAGTTCATAAACTTTTCCAGTACATCACTTCAATCATTTGGTTAACAACACACCAACAAAACCGAATTCCCATACCTTCTTCGATTTATATAAAGGACAATGTGGCATCATCACTTTGTCATTTTTGCTTGTCAGTTCCTCTTGAGTTCCTAAAAGTATTGTTATTTGTGCTTGTTCATTCGCACTAATAATACTTATTGATTGGAAATCAAGTAGCACGATATTCAATATAGAGATTGGTATTTAGTTTAGTTTATGACTCATTAATGAAATTCCCTATATCACATTATAAGAGTTTCGACTGGAAAGGCCAGGCCCTCAAAATTCAATCAAGACTTCTTCAGATGCTCCCTAAAGTCCTTGATACATAAAATATAAAAATAGAATATATTATATAATATATTTTTTTTAACTTATTTACCCATACTTGACCCAGAATATATAGATCAAACTTATTTAACCTACCCTCATTAAAGTGCTAACATCAACACAATTCCTCACTTTCACAAGTGTCAATAACGATTCTTATATATACCTTCTATACGATGTGACGACATAGAGTACCTATAGACATATTGTATATATTGTATCTATAGTTAGTCTCAAGGAAAAGGAGGAATACCATATAGGTATCCGTCCGTGTATCCTTTTTTTTTTGTCAAGCAGTCGATACAGCAAGTAAACCTTAAGATATATCTTATTGAACATATATGTACATGTACATCCTTATAGCCTCACTTGAGAATAATGTGAGGCAGTAAAAAGAAAGTACCTACATATATGAAGGTAGAGAGAAGACAAAAAAATGTCTGAAATAAAAAGAAATCCCCATAAAACTGTCCTCAAGGAAATCAGAACGAAGCTTGTCGACTTGTGCTCTTATTAAATTGAATTAGAAACAGAGTTGCCATCATAAACACTTGCACATTATCTTCATATAATTGTATAGCCTTCTACCGGTCCGGTGTGTGATGATGGCCCATTCCGGCTAGCTGGGTTTAGCCTCCAATTTCAATTCCAATACCTTTACCAAAACCTCACCCCTAACATCGACAGTATGTTGTCGCTGTCGTTAGCGTCATCGCCTACGCCCTTCGTCGTCATCGTTGTAGTCTTTGCCGTTGGACGACCCCAACTTAATCTCTAAGCTGCAACACAAGTGGATTCATTCAGCCAACTTGTCGGTCATACATATTAAACTCCTTTCTTTTAAAGGACGAAACCGGATAAAACCGAATACGAAAAAGGAAAAGTTCTGATTTTATTTTTCGTTTTTTTTTTCAATCTATTTTTCTGCTTATCATTGCAAGTAGTTGAGGTGGGGTGGTGTCGGTGGTTGGTTTTAGTTTTTGTATATGTTCATAAGTATGCATGTTACATAAAGCTTCCGCTTGTTAAAAGGATATACGATGAAGGATATGTCGAGTCGTAAGGGAAATTGTAATGAGTCTGGGAAGTTTTGCTGTTCTCTATACTCGGTGCGGTCGGTGGTGTAGTACCGACTACCTACATATACATACTTCAGGGATTCCGATCCTATGTCATGATGAATATGAGTATCCGGTTTCCACACCCTCCAGAGAGCCTTCGAAATGAATAGGTTTCAAAGCAGAAAATGGAAGGGCGGGGCGGGGCGAACTACCGCGTACACCACCGGACATAATCAAACACCTTAATAAATTTTGAAACATAAAAAAAGGAGGATCTAACGAAAGACGTATTACGAAAAGAAATAAGAAAGTTTTTGATGAAATTTTCCACCAAGGATGAAATTTTGTCTATGCTTTTGAAACAATATGAAATTTTGCTCATTTCTGAAGAAAAACAAAATGGTTTTCGCTTTTGACAAGACATTTGAATCTACGCACAAAATTTAACCTTTTTTCTTTTTGATTTCATATAAATCTCATGATTGATTGTTCTTTTGTTTGTTTATTTCGTATTAAAGGTGAAAATCTGCTTCTTTTTTGTTTTGTTTTGTTTTATGATTTAGGTATTTGACAGAAATGAATCAACACAATTCTTCTATTTTCTTTTTATTTTTGCTCTTTTAAGTTATATTTCTTGAAGCGCAAAACAATCGAGCCGTGGACTAAAGAAAAGACAAGCACTTTCGTCGAGCGACGAAAGGTGCTTTCTTTAAGATGTTTTTCTTTTGTGTGATGAAGACGACGAACCGAACGCCACGTAAGACGAAGCGGCGCGGCGCACGGTGGATGAAGCAATTGAAGAACAGTGCTTGAAGTATATTTTTTGATTTGTATATGATGTTTTTCTGAAATGTGTGAAGTACAAAAGACTTTGACGGTTAAATTCGAATTTTGTTTTGTTATACAATATATGAATGAATGCGAAGGAGGGGGCGGGTCTTATAAAGAAATTGTTTCCTTTTGTTGGCTTTTTATTGAGAAAGAAAATGTTTTTCTTAGATATTCTATTCAAATTTGAGTGTGTTGTGTTTTTTTAATTACTTTTGGAAAGAAAGGGCTCGTGGCACTTTAAATCTAAGCTGTAAGGCAGAATATTGAAGTGTCAGAGAAATCTCAAGTTTGAGTGTGTTGTAGGTTTTGGTAGCAAATAACTTATAGGTATACACAATTTGGAAAACGGAAAACAAAAGCAATATTATAAACGTTTTGAAAATTGTTATTTTGTTTGTTTATCTTTTCTGAACAACAATTCGGTATTTTATTGATTTTTGAATCACTGAACGTCTTTTTTTTATTATTTCATTTGTTTATATGTAGTGAAGAGTTTACAAAAAAAAAATAATTAGAACTTTTATTTTACTTTGGCAAGTTTAAGACTAAGAGCTAAAGCCTCTTGGCCATTTCAGCCAGTATGGCGGCAAGAAATGGCAAAAGCAGATGATCAACTTTCGAAGAAAATCATCTTCAGTGATGCGGCACAATTTCACCTTAGAGGATTCGTCAATAAGGAGAATTGGGTGAATGATAATCCAAGGTGATTGTCGAAAAACCAATATGACTTTTTGGTGCGGTTTATGGGATGGCGCGACATTATCGGACTGCAATTTTTCCAAAATTAGGCCGATCATGCAGTTACTGTGAATGGTGTTCGCTATGGTTAGATGATAACGAAGTTTTTTTGGCCGAATTGGAAGATATGGATATGGACAATAGGTGGTTTTGACAGCACGGTTCCACTTGCCACACAGCTAACAAAATAATTTCTCTTTTGCGCGACAAATTCAGTGGCCGTGTTATCTCACGTGGTGGCAATGTCAATTAGCCGCCAAGATCATGTGTTTTGACATCATTTGACTTCTTTTTTTGTTGAGGTTATTTAAAAGCAAAGATGTACGTCGATAAGCCAGAAACACTTCAAGAGCTAAAGCATATTAACGGCATAGAACCTCAATTATGCCTAAGCATCTTCGCAAAATTTGGACTATCGGGTGAGGTGTGCTGCCGAGGCCGCGGTAGCCATTTGGCCGATATTTTGTTCCATACATAATTAAACCATACCAATATTATCATAATAAATATAAAGGCAAAAGTAAGATAACCCAGGCGACAAGATATTTTAACGGATTTTTTAAAAACAAGCATTTTTTACTATGGGGGGGTCTATCAACCCCCGTTTAGGCGGGAGGGGTAATTTAAAAAATTATTATTTGAAATAAAAAAAATGTTAAAAAATAACGGTACTTACAATTAAGTATTTTACATTTTTTAGAGCCAACATTCGGTTCTATCAGCCAGCTTTTAAATAAAGTCAAAACTATGTGTAGTTTTTGAAAAATTTAATTTTAAACTTGAATTTGAAAATTTGAATAAAAAAAAGTTAAAAAAAGGTTTAAAGTGTAATTTTTCAATACTTCAAGATTATCTAGTATAACTGAAAACTAGATGATTTTATGTGTTTTAGTTTTTGAGAAAATTAAAAATAACGACAGCCACTATTTTAATTTAATTATTTTTTTTGCTTGAGTGGTCTTATTTTGATAGTAATAATGGTAGGTGTGAGTTTGGGTGTATGCAACAGTAAGATGTGTGCGAATTTGGGTATATGCAACAGTGGGATGTGTATGGGAGGCCATGTTGCCCGCCTGCAACCCCCCTGCTTGGGAACACTATAGGTTTTGGGGTGGGTGCAAGGTGGAGTAGGTGCAAGGTGGGGAGGGTGCAAGGTGCGGTGGGTGCAACATGGGGTGCATGCAAAGTTTCGTTTGCATTTAAATAAGCTGGATTTAAGAAAAATAAATCAAAAAATACTCATAGTTTTAACTTGATTTAAAAACAAGCTAATAGAGAAAAGTGTTGGTTTTAAAAAAAAATGTATAAAACTTAGTTGTAAGTATTACCGATATTTTTAAATTATTTTTTTCCATTTAACGTACAAATTTTTTTAAATTGCCCCTATTGCCTGAACGGGGCGAGATAGACCCCCCTCCCGTAGTAAAAAATGCTTGTTTTTAACTGTCAATGCTTGTTTACAAATCTGTCATTAAACTTTGTCGCCTGAGTTATCGTACTCTCCCCAATAGAAATGACAACAATTTCGTAAATACTTTTTGTTTTAATCAAAATCAATATCAACCCTTAAAATTTAACCACCTTTTATATTAAAGATATTTAGAGAGATATGCGTGACGTAGCTCACGTACGTTCGGAATACCATTTTTTATCGTCGAAATGCAAAAACCAGTAAAAATATCGAATAGAAATATAGAAATATGCAAATATGCATAGAAATATGCAAAAGAACATTTTTACTATAGGAATTCGAAAAAAGTGAACATTTTGGTTGACCCCAAATATCTCATGAACCAATATCGCTAGCGACTCCAGTTAAAATTTATATTCTACTAGCGGCCCGTCCCGGCTTCGCACGGGTAGACATAAATAGGTACAGATATTTAAGTTATAAGCATGCTAATTAAAACGACCATGAATCACTAAATTAGAAAACATTTTTTTGTCCTATCATTAATACTCTTCGCAGCGTATGCGATGAAAGACATTTTTTGGCTAATTTTTTTTACACCTTCGGTTGGTTTTAATAGGAATTTCTAAAGATTTCTATAGTAATCTAGTACTAAATATAGCCTATGTTACTCAGTGATAATGTAGCTTTCTAATAAAAAAAGAATTATTAAAATCGGTCCAGTACTTTTTGAGTTTATTCGTTACATACAAAAATACAAATCTTTCCTCTTTATAATATTAGTGTAGATAATGTGATGTATGATAAATTAAAACAATTGGTAAAACTTGATGTTCGATTCACGATATCACGTAAATAATTGAACAAAATCAGATATTTAATTCAAAATATTGTTGTTAACTTTTAGTTATTATTTAGAAAATACAATTGAACACTTTTTTGTACAAAAACGAAAACGGCTAAAAAGTGATAAAGATAAGATGATAAAGTCTTAGACAAATCCACAGACAGAATGGGAAGTAATCAATGTTTGTCGCATCCAAGCCTCTTTCATGCAGGGCCGTCGAGAGGAATTCCGGGCACGGGACGGAAAACCCTCGCCCCCCCCCCCTATTTACCATTTTTTTCAAAGTTCATGCCTACTGATATGGTACGTTCTAATTTCATTTACGAATAGAATGAAATTGGTTGGAATTGACGGAAATAATAATTTTTTGTTTGCAAAGTGAACCGAAAAAAAGTGTTAATCATCAAATCAATCGCATCGTCCAGTTTAGTTGAAATGGAGGATGGATAGAAAATTATTCTACATGCGAGTAGATCAGATTCCGAACAGAATCATACATTCAATTCGATATTGCCAACGACATGTTAGTAACTGATAATACGGTCGATTAACTATTAAAAAAAAATAGCATGTAGATCTATTACCTACTATGAAAACAAAATAGAGCGAAGTAAAAGTATTTGAAATTTTTCTTTAAAAAAAAACTATGTATTTTAAAAGATTTGCATTAAATACTCTTTATTGTTTTACTTTATATTAAAATATTATCACAATGTTTTCATTAAAGTTAGTTTGCATTCAATGAAATATTTTCTTTTTGCAAACGAGCTTTCCTAGCTTTCTGAGCAGCAAAACAACTTATAATTGCATCGAAATTCAATTTCCTTGCCAAAGGTGCTTCGAAGCATAGTGTAGCAAGTCCAGAAACACGATCTTGTGATGAGCACGAACGATGAAAATTTAGCAAGGATGCTAAATGAACGTTCGGTACTAGCTACGGTTACAGGTATGGTTGAAAACAAACGGAGAGCAACACAAATGTTGGGGAAAATCGTCTCCAAGTTCTGGGAATAAATAGAATTGAACAAACTCAATGGCGGAAGTTCTGCTTGAAAATTGGCTTGACAAATGTGTTTCAGATGAATTATTTCTTTTTTCAACTCTTGAGACACATGCGAGTTATACTTTTAAATAACCCTTGTAGCGGAGTTTTTATTCTCAATTTTGTCCATTGTTGAAAACTGCCATAAAAATGATTCAAATTTTTCATCGTATCGAACCGACGAGAAATTCGAGATATAATTGAATCAACTATGACGTAAAAGGTGTTTCTCTTGAAATTTATTTCTGCGTCTGTTTCAATTTGCATTCCGGCTCCTTGATGTTCTACAAAATGTCTCTTTAATTGCCTTTTTCAGTTCGATGGAAACGATTCTGGAACATCCCCCAATCCAGTAGCAACTGCTTTGCATTCAGATAAAATTTGATCTCATCCGTTTCGAATAATGTTCAAATCAAGTTGATCAAGTTGTCGAGATTTCGAATTTAAACGTCAATGGTCATGTTTCTGGCTTGAAGAATGATACTTCTTCCATTTATAGCGCTAAGAACCTTGCACCAAATCGAAGACATCAGGACGCATTCAAGTGTGTGCATATATTTTAAAACGCCATTTACATATCTTCGAGCTTCAGCAGTTAAATTAATATCACTTAAGGCTTCTAATGATGTTCTTAGGTTTTTCAGATGATTTGCAAATGGTTTCACTGCCTCAATTCTAGCTGACCATCTTGTATCGGAAAGTGTGTGAAGGGATCCGGCCACATTTTTCTTGAGATTTTCCCAACGTTGTGCACTGCTGCTAAACAAGTTGAAACACTTTTGAACATCATCAAAGAATGTGATTGATGCAGTACAACATTTCGTTATATACACACTTTGAAGTGATTTGATATCCTTCAAATCTTCAGTAAACAACTTATTCAACATATTAATTAATTAATATTACGAAAACCACAATTGAAAAACGTTTGCGTGGGATTTTCCGGTCCCCCGAAACCGAATCAAAAATTTCGTTCCCAGCAGAAACAAAAATAGAAGAAAAGAAACTTTATAAAACAGAAACCGAAATAAATATTTGTGTTTTGTTTTAAGTTGCCGGGCCCCTTATTTTGACTTTGTCAGACACTTAACATATAAACGAGTTTTTACTCACACTTAAAAATGTTCTTTAATCAAAATTTAAATAACACAATGTGTATATTAACCTTAAATGTACACATTCAAGGGCTAAAGTGACAACTTTAGTTATTAAATTATTTTAGATTTAATTTGGACGACTCCCAACACATGAAAGCATTCCAAGATTCCAAAGGTTTTCTAAATATGCCATATTTAAGAGCTTAAACACAATAGCTAACAGGGTTTTTGCTGTTATCTTCTTTTTTATTGCCATTTCTATCAATGCCAAAAACGCTACAAAAATTCAAAAACCAAGAAAATGAGAAAGAATCTGATATTAAGAATTTTCTGGCTTTATTGACGTGGTTTTTTCGAACTCAACTTTCGGGAGTCTATTATTACAATCGCTATCTACTTACTAGTAGATTGGAGCGGATGCTAGAAAATATTTTGTCTTAAAGGAGTCAACAAAGCCTAAAAATTGTAGAGAGAAAAAGTTTTAGTTCTTGAATTTAAGGAAATAGTTCCATTTAAGTACATAATTTCTCTAAATTTCAAATAAAAACAAATTAGGGTAAAGGAATAAGTTGGGAAGAAACTTTTGTGTGGCACTTTAATTCTCAAGAGATTCAAAGCTTCTATATTAATAGATATGAAACGTTCATTGTGTTTTTTAATTAGCCATTAGTTTAACAAAAGTGTCACTTTTGCTGTTTTTGGGACATTTATATTCTTGAAATTCGTGTTTAAATCTCAGTTCTAGAACATCTAAAGCAAATTGACTTCAAAAAGTAGATTTCCTTAATTTAAGTTTTTGTATTCAACAGAAAATCAATTTTGAAAGAAATAAAATGCAACGACTGGGTCGCTAGAACTTGCTAATTTCTTCCAAAAGTCTGTTTTAAAATATTTTCTATATTTTAAGATGTTAAAATGTACCTACAAAATAAGTTTTTGTCAAAAATGTAAATGCCATTTTATTTCTCAAAAAACCTAGATTAACTTAATTTTTTACCAAAATCATTTTATTTATGGTAAGCTCTACATAAAGTGCTTATAAATATTCATTTTACATATATCGAGAATTTAAAAAAAAATTATATATTTTTAATAATCAAAAACACATAAGGACATTTTTGATCATCAAAAATAATCATCATCAATTTGATCATCGACAAGAGCTTGCACAGAAAGAAAAGATTATTGAAATCGGTCCATTAGTTTATGAGAAAACTTAAAAAAAAAAAAAAAAAAACCATTTTATGAAGGGTACCCTTCTGGAGCAATACAATAATATGTTTTTTCTTGTAGAAAGAAGCCAAATTAAAACAAAAAATTTAGAGAAATTTTAAAAATATCTATCGGTTTATTTTTGAAAAAATTCAATCTCGTACCAATTCAAGGTTTCTTCTTAAGACCCTGAATATTTGCTCTTTTTCTTAGAAACAAATTTTATGGAAATAATTTAAAGCACTAATGTTTTTCCAAATTCTAAATTGCGTGAAAACAAAAATTTTAGTTGTTTTTGACAGCAAACCACTTTTTGGCAATGTCGTTAAATTACTAATAAATGTTTAGTTGAAATCTTTACTTATTCATCTTAACTGAGCTTTTTTTTTTTTTTTTTTTTTATAATAAGCAAACACTCAAGGGGATATTACTACCCTTATTATGCAGATGCACAGTGTGAGCACTAGGAAGAGGAGAGAGGGTTTAAAAGGAGATGTCGGTGCACATTGGTTTTGAATTCCTGAATATTGCAATGACTAGGAAAGACAGAGTGTGGTAAGGCATTCCACATTCGCGTAGTACGGCTAAAGAACGAATCTCTGTATTTGACAGTACGGCCGAAGTTGGGCTCGAGGGTATACTGATGAGCATTCCTAGAAGCGCGAGTATTACGGTTGAACTGTTTAAGGGGAGGAATGCAACTGGCTATTTCACTAGAGCATAAGCCGTTAAAGTAACGGTAAAAAAGAGTCAGACAAATGACCTTACGACGATGTTCAAGCGTAGTAAATGAACTTATGATGATATTGTCATCTATCAATTTAAATGCTCTACGTTCAATACTATCCAAGAGGCTTAAGTAAGTTGCAGGAGCACCAGCCCAGAGATGGGAGTTATACTCAAGCTTTTGACGTATATAAGTCTTGTAAATAACAGCCAGATCAGAGGGGGAGAAAAACTTCTTGCATCGCCTTAGAAAACCCAAACATCTTGCGGCATTTTTGGCGACATCGCGTATGTGTTCGTTCCACAAAAGGTGGTTGGTGATACACATACCGAGAATATCGAGATGTTCAGTCTCCCCGATGCAAGTGCCATCCATGGATAATGGCAATTGGGGTATATCTCGCTTTAACGATACAAGACAGCATTGCGTTTTCGAAGCATTAAATTCCACGCGGTTTTTTAATCCCCATTGTAGAATGCTGTTTAGGTCGGAATTTAATGAACTTATCATATTTTGTCGTTGCAGTTCCACATCCGAAGAAGAGGGATGTGAGTCTGAAAACGAATATGAAAAGCTAAGAGTACTATCGTCAGCAAAACAATGTATTGGATTAGAAGTTGCAGACAGGAGATCATTAATAAAAATGAGAAAGAGTGTTGGAGATAGAACAGAGCCCTGGGGCACACCAGCATTTATTTTGTGGTTTTCAGACTTGAACCCATCCAATACTACTTGTATTGAATGATCCGAAAGGTAATTACTAATCCAATGAAGCAGGGATTCGTGAAAACCGAAAGCACGCATTTTCGATAAGAGGGCCTGATGCCAAACCCTATCAAATGCTTTTGAAATATCAAGTGCAATAATCTTACTTTCTCCAAAGCGATGTAAAGATTTGCTCCACTGTTCGGTGAGATGAACCATGAGATCACCAGTGGACCTATTGCTGCGAAAGCCGTACTGCCGGTCATTAAGAAGCTTTCGGTCTTCGAGATATTTCTTAAGCTGATAATTTATCAGCGTTTCCATGACCTTGGAAAGAAGGGACGTAAGTGCAATCGGTCGATAATTAGAGGGTGAGGAAGATTCGCCTTTTTTGGGAATAGGCTGGACAAATGCAGTTTTCCATCCACTCGGAACGAGACCTGAGGAGTAGGACAGATGAAAAAGCTTAAGCAGTGGTTTTGCCAGCGTTGAAGAACACCTCTTCAGAACAATAGCGGGGATACCATCCGGACCAGCGGATTTATGTGTGTTTAGATCTCTTAGGACTCTTGCCACAGTACGAGTGCGAAAAAAGATTGGTCCCATAGAATCACTAACTCGCTCAAGTACAGGCGGAGTCATAACACTCACTGGCAGCGTAGAATTGGCGGCGAACTGCCTAGCAAAGAGATTAGCTTTCTCTAAAGAGCTAACAAATGGAGTGTCATTGACAACGAGCGTAGGAACCGAAGAAGATGAAGAATTCCTCATGTTTTTTACAAATGACCAAAAATTTGTACTGCCTTTGGGACATTGCAGTATTTTTTGCCGTAATTTTTGGTCATGTAAAAATTTGGTTCGTCGAATATGGGCGTTGCAGGCCTTCCTGGCTTGTTTGAACTTTTTCCGGCTTTCCTCAGTACGGTTGGCTTTATAGCAACGGAAACTTACCTCTTTGGCCCTAATAACCTCTTTACAGCTCGCATCAAACCATGCGTTTTCCTTAGGTCTGATACTTTTAACCCTATTCGGAATAAAAGTTCTCATTCCCAGGAGAATTAAACTTGTGATCATATCAGCGCTGGCGTCAACGTCACTATCGAGGAAGCAAAGTGACCAGTTAAAGATCCTGAAGTAATTATTGAGACCGTCCCAGTTGGCTTTCTCGTATTGCCAAACGGTTCTCGTAGGAGCTCTTTCTTTAACTGGAGAGTTTTTACACGAGAAATTAGCTGATATGACACAATGGTCAGATGTGCCTAGAGGAGATAGAACACTAACAGTGTACTTATCAGGGTCAGAGGTAAGAAACAAGTCAAGAGTGTTTTCTGCTCGACCTTCAACGTCCGATATTCGGGTGGGCTCGTTGACCAGCTGAGTAAGGTGGTTCAACTCAGCGAAGATTTCTGCACACACTCCATCGGGTGTTGTCTGGCCTGAATGTTGAAGCCATGAAGAATTGTGTACATTGAAATCGCCCGTAACAACGATTTCAGTGCGAGGATAGGACGAAACAATTCTTTGGATGGAGTCAGACAAAGCATCAAATTCACGAGAAGTTGATACTCTGTCTAAATTTGGGCTTCGATAAAGGAAGCAGTAGTGAATGATTTGCTTATTTACGGAGAATTTAAACCACATATAATTAAAAAAGGAATTGGTGCAAAGACCATATTGTGGTAAGAGCTGATAAGCAACATCATTCCTAATGTATATGGCGAGGCCATGGTGGGAAAAGAATAAAGGCACTAAGCTATACCCATGAATAAAAAATTCAGCAGGATCGGAATCCTCACCTACTTGGGTTTCACTTAGTGCCAAAACAGCTGGCCTGTATGAAACAGTATGGCGGTACGCCAATAAAAAATTTGCCCTTAGCCCACGAATATTACAATAATCTACTCTGAATTGTCCAGTCATTGCAAATAAAAAAATTACTAAAACCAATACAGATAGAGATGACAAAATAAAATTCACTGAATTGAAACACAGAATAATTATCAATACCCTTCACTGCTAGTGTTATGCCTTAGCAGTGATGAGAACCGATCCGACCCTGTGATGCAAAACAGTAAATTCAATTAAAATAATCTGCTGAAACACAGATTAGCATATGCACCAATTCCAATTGCAATTGATACATAAACTAGGCTGTGAAACTGTGGAAGAAGGGGAAAGTAAAGATGGGATGGTACTCACTGTGATGTGCTGTGCTGAGTGGCTTATCATTTTTGTTTGTTATAGGTGTTTTTTGTTGTTCTTGAGTGGCGTGATTTCTTTATTGTTGTTTTTATTTGGGGGTGCACTGTTGTTATTGTTTTTTGTTGTTGTTTTTTTTTTTGGAACCACTTATAAATTAATGTTTGACTTATTGTTGTGACAAATTATTGTTTTTTTGTGTTTTATTTTTTTTTTAACTTTTTTGTGTATATGTATAATTATAGTTAAGTTTAGTAGGGTAAACTGCTCCACGACACGATTTAAAAAAACAATACAAAAATAAAAACGAAAGAGCACAGACAGAACGGAGACGCACAACACAGGGGCAACCTTCCCCAACAAAGGTTCACTGACAACTGTGAGCTTTATGGCTCATATGACCCCCTGGATCGTCCATTGGTCAAAAGTCAATTAATTCAAAATATTATGGGGGTCATATCCATTAACGCAATACGATTAGCTTCAATCGATATTCAAGTCAAAAATCAATTTTGACCAACTTCAGTAGCATTTTTTTAGTCTTTTATTTTTTGTAAGAAAACTATGGTTTCGATTTTCCAGATGTTAAAAACGTTATTCTTTGTTACATACAATTATTTTGGAGGTAATTTCAGTTTTTGTTTGCAAATTATTTGAGGTGGCATATCCAATTTGTTATCGCGTAAAGTTTGTATACAATTTAATTAAAGTCTCTAGCTTTTTTTTTTTAAATTGCTATAATATCTATGCCGGATCGATATGGACGAAAAAACTATCCCGAACGTAAGAACGTACGAATGCACAAAATGCAAGTTAAAAATGAATAATAGCACATGCTTTTAAATGCCATATTGTTCTAAAGAGTTTATCTTTATTTATAAACTTTCCTTTCAGAATTATTGAAATATATAAATTAATCAAATTAAATTCTATTTCTTCTACACATACAATTTGGCTGCCCTAAGTCTATACGACTCAAAAAAAACTAGTGAATAATCTCTTTCTATTAAGAATATACGACTTTACTAATATAATAATTCTTTTATATCATTGAACTAGATAAATGACTTAAACATTATATCGGCCACAAACTACTTTACCAATGGCGTAATATTTCGAAGCTAAATTTGCCATTCTATCCAATATATAAGACAAAAATGATGATATACTATATAATATCGAACTTAATTCAGTTTATAGCTTTTCTCAATGCTTTTGATATACTCAGTCCAAGCTTCCTTCCTTCCAATCGAACAACCCCGCATATCTTATAAACCTCGCATATCCGCATGTCCACCTTCACAATATTTCAGCTGTGTGGCTTAATCCAATACAAAAGCCCATATCGAAAGTCATAACCTTTCAAACCCAAATAAAGATGTTATACTTCGATAAAATAATCCCCAAGAATATTCTTTATGTTCATGCAATAAACAACCGTATTAATACCGTTCCAATGAAATGTATGTTATGTGTCTTATTCTCGTACCAATACCTGCCCCGCTCTTCTCTTCTCTTCTCTGCTCAACCCACCCAACCCCAGCCTTCTCTCTGATCATCTTCAATTCTCATCCTTTATTCACAATTCGATTTCAGATATTTTCACCGTACCTATGTTACATCTTCGTTCCAGTATCTCTCTGTAGTCCATATATTTATAGCTATAAGTATACGACAGAAGATGACGACCCTTTGTCCATTCCGATAAATGGAATATTTTATTTTTTGATTTCGATAAAACTTTGTGAACAAATTGCGCTACCCCTCTGCTTTCTTTAATATTTTATACGAGAAAGGACCCTGATAATACAGAGAAAATCCAGTTGGACGTTTTTTGTTGTTGTCGCCGGTTCCTTTCACAAAAGACTTGTCTTCTTTGTTTGATCGCTTAGTGAACCTACAACCCACAAAAAGTTTTGATTTATCTAAGCTTTTAATTTAATCTACATATGTATAATATGTAAACTTTCAATATGTCGATTCTATCCCAAAGAAACAACATAACTCGAAGTTCCTAAAAGATAGAAGCAAAATGAAAGAAAATATAGCTCGTGCTCGAGAAAATGAAGTTTAAGCTAACCTATCTCAAAGAACTTGTCAATAGAGAAGAGAAGATAAACGGAAGAACAGATCTTATAGAAACAATAACAAAATAGTTGGTCGGTAAAGCTTTAGGGGCAACTTTGGTACCTTTAATTATCCATTTAGAAGACATAACGGGTGTTTTTTAAGACCTGAGGTTTTCAGTCTGGCAATACTTTTACCGGGGTTGGTCTTTTTGACAATTGTCACTTGATTTACTCTTAGTTCGGCTTATGTTATAGGTTAAGTTAAAATGGCTGTCCGTGATGGTGTAGGACACACTTAGGCCAGTTTAATGGACCCTTGTAATACCACATGAATTTTGAAGCTTTTTCTAAGCTCAACGAAACCAGTTTGAGTCCCTAACGAAACGTGAAAAACTGATTATGTTAATATAATTGAGATCGTTATAGAAGAATTCTCCTAGGTAATTCTTGCGTTTTTGAGCTAAAGCAGGGCATTTACAAAGGAGGTGAAGAACTCTTTTCTCCTCTTCCTCATCCATACAGCTTCTGCGTAAGTGCTTTCCTAACGTCAAAAGTTCCGCCTGAAACACGATACAATGATTAGGAAGTCGCGGCGGAGTGAGAGACTTAATTTCAGTCGTTCAGAGTACGCAGATCCACCAACCCCTTCATTTTTTTTTGATCAATTTGTGGATTGACTCGCCTTCCAGGAATTCCCTATTCTCTCTGGAGATCTGAAAGGTATAGAAATATGGAAGTTTATGTTTATGTCGAATTGCAGTTAGGGGATGGTGTAGTATGTGTGCTTTGGGATTGATGCTAATTGCTTAAGAATTACGGAGTTGGCTAATGTTGATGTCAAGCCACTACGATGAAGCTTTGAGGCGAATAGTAGGGCTTGCAGCTTTTTGTTTGCTAAGTAGGAAGAGTAGGGTATCCAGTGCCGCAGATACTGACACACCGTACCCTAAAATTGCTCTGATAACCAATGTGTAATTCGAGGTTGTAAGGCCCATTTATAACACTATTATGTGCATCTTTTTCGACTCTTTCTTGTATATTACGTTTTCAATTTAGTTTTTTATCTAAAATCTGGGAAAATTTTGGGAAAATTCGAATTAGTAGCTTTTTTACAAAAATAAAAACATTACTAAAAGTTGATCAAAATTATTAAAAAATGAAGGTTTTGGTTTTAATGATTTTTTCAATTTTCTCAAAAACTAAAAGAAATAAAATCATTTAGTTTTCAGTTTTTGATCAAAAACAAATAAGAGCAAAAAATTCTAAAATAAAACAATGGTAGATAATCTTGAAGTATTGAAAAATTACACTTTAAACCTATTTTTAACTTTTTTTACTCAAATTTTGAGTTTAAAATTAAATTTTTCAAAAACTACGAATAGTTTTGACTTGATTTAAAAACTAGCTAATAGAACAGAATGTTGGCTTTAAAAAAATGTATAAAACTTAATTGTAACTATTACCGTTATTTTTTAATTATTTTTGTCATTTTAAATAATATTTTTTTTTATTTGCCCCTCCCGCCTAAACGGGGGGAGATAGACCCCCTCCCATAGTAAAAAATGCTTGTTATTAACTGTTCTTAAAAAATCCGTTATAATATCTTGTCGCCTGAGTTATCGTACTCTTGCCAGCAAAAATGGTTTGACTATGACTGCTACAAAGTTCGGAAAAAATCGTTTGCACTTCTATTCGGAAAAAATGTTCTTAATTTAATTGGTTTTGGATAGAATCAGATTGCAAAATAATTTTGCTCTAGCATTGGCTTCATCTTTAATAGCTGCGACTCTGCTAGAAGGCAGGTGAATTGTAAATTCTGTCTTGAAATTATTATTAAACTTACAAATCAACGAAACAGATAATTTTCGTCAGACTCTTCCAATTGTTTCCCGATTAACCACTGGTTTCTGTCACATCAAAGACTCAAAAGAGGAGCTTATTCAACGTGTTTTCCCAGGCATAGCCCAACATTTCAATAACCATAATTTTCTGGGTGAACGAGCAGTATTGGTGGCGAAAAATAAGGATGCGACAATTCAGAATTTTCTCCCAGGATAGTTGGTTTCCTTCAAATCAGTCGACACCGTTATGTACCAGTATGACATAGTAAACAATTCCAGGGTGTTTTTAAATTCACTAGCATTGCCTAGATTACCAACTCACAGTTTGCAGTAAAATGTAAAATTTGTTGTCATTGTTCTGCGTAACATAAACCGACCTCGACTGTGCACTGTCATTGAGGCCACAATCATAAAGGGAAAATACAAAGGAAGTTTTATATAGTGATGGATTCAGCACTTGATTTTAAACGTTTACAATTTCTAGTAGGTGTGGATAGTCCTTGGAAGTTTGCGCACCACAATACAAAAAATATAGTTTTTCAGAAAGCTTTAAATTGATTGACAGACTATAGTCATAACTGAGTGTGTCTGTCAATATCAAATTGAAACCTTATAAGTAGCCGGTATTTCAGGAAATGTTTGTTTATCAATATCATGTTTAATTAATAGAAAATAATAATACAACTTCATTCATACCGAGTATTTTTTTTATTAATTACTAATTAATTTTGTTTGTCTAAGTTTAAAACAAAATGTTAGGTCTTTTATCTATCGATTGAGTCAGTACGAAGTCTGCCAGGTCAGCTAGTTTACAATAAAACTAGATATTGTATGTTCTTAGGAATAAATTTCATTGTAAGTAAATTTCAATTGAAAAGTGTGTATACTTATTAAAAACATTAAGTTATATTTGTATCTATGTATGTTCCTTAGCTTTTGTCTTACTTCCTTACACTTTGGTCTTTTGAATTTGGAAGCATAAAAGATTTTGAACCAATTTTTATTTCAGATAAAATGATGTTGCCACGGAAAATTACTTTTCAATAGTTTCTTAAATTTTCAATAATTAGGCGTACAACTTCCTATGAATGAATCTACTTCATTTGTTTGAAGTTCTGCACTTAAGCAATTGCTATATGATCCAATTGATATAACTCAGTGAGGACCCAAATCGAGAAAAAAAGGTTTCTGGAGTTCGTTTTTCACGACTAATATAATCAAATAAATTGGTCTTTCATTAAATTTGGTTCAATTTGTATCAATAATCAAAATAAAGACCCAAACATTCGCCATAAGCACCTTTTTAGATATAAATGAAAAAAAGGTTTAATAATAACAAGTCTCCTTTGTTAGTCGTAAGTGTCCATTTTATGAAAAAATTATGATTTCTTAATATCCAATTATACTATTCGACCATTAGCCTTCAAATAATGCTGCTGACTTAAATTGAATTATGTAAACATAGTTAGTTTGAGTTCCTAAAATAATGTTTATTATGAGAAATCGCCAACAACTGATTTCTCAACTTTTTGCCATTTTGCGTTTGAAACTTAAGGTCTGAAATTTTGGTTATTAATAGGGCCAAGATCATTAACAACTTACTAAAAGATCAGAAATGAGGGATTTAAGGCAATCTATTCAAATCTTTTCAAATAAAGACGTTAGTACTGAGTGAACCCCGTATTAAAAACTTCATTCCCACCATCATCCTTCATATATTATTTAATAATTATAACCTCAAAGTTTTTAACAAACCAATATACGTGGCCTACAGACCAAGTAAATTATGTTTACTTCAGTAAAAACTAAATGTTCCTAAATTTCTTTTAATCCAAACACTATTTCGAGAATTAATCTCCGCACTTCTCAAGCCTATTACGAGTATATATGTACCTCTTAATTCCACTTTTCTTTAACTTTTGTTGAAATCCCATATTAATCCTTTTGTAACACCCTGCCATAAAAGTTCTGAAAGGATCAATATACTATAGGGAAAGTTGTTTGAAGTTAATTTTGAAAATGCTCTAACCTTTGTCAGGATATGCCACCATCACTATATAAAACTACATCTTGTTATGGACTTCTTACTTATTATAACCACAAGGAATAGCTAAAACTCAGTTTGGTTTTCTACATAATTTCATTGAACTTTCACAAAAATGCTAATGGAACATGTTGTGGTGACTATGCATATACACATGTACAAAACAGCTTTCTGATGGTCTTCCTCTTGGGGTTGATATAGTAAATGCAATCCGTATATCTGATATAAGGACGTGTTTTTAGAAATGTTTGTTTGCTCAACATCCCACATAAAAGGATATTTCTACCTAAGAGTATTCCCTTCTTTCTTTTTTATTCATTTTTTTATTCAATTTTAAAAACTTTCTCCGAATTAATTTAAATTTTCTATGAGTGCTAACCCTCCCATTTATGTTGCGAATTGTGTTCCTTTCGAAATAAAAAATATGATAAAGAGGATAATAGACGTAAAGTGTGTCTATTTTTGTATCAAAGGCACACAACATCCAATATTGACAGGATGGACAGATACTAGATTTTTATTTTAAATTCGTAAAATCTGTCAAAATCAAACATTCGAGAATGTCAGAAGATTTCAGAGACAGGATATGGACAAAAGGTGGTGTATGCGCTATAGTATAGGAACGTATAGGTAGGTAAGGAGTGCTAGAGTAAAATTTGTGTCAATATGTCAATAAAGTGTGAGCAAAGAAAGTTAGTTACTTTATACAAAAATTATGTCAAAAAAGTTCGAAAAAGTTCAATGATACTCTGACACATAAAGATATGACATAAAACAAAAAAAGATGTGCATAGGAGTATCGAAATGGCAAGGGCCGGGTCAGGTTGTGATATGGTTAAAATGTGAAACAATGTGACTATGCAAAGTTTGGGTCGGCAATAGGGTTGTTTATGGGAAAGTTTTTATATTTTTATTTTTCAGGTGGAATATTGAGAAAAATACAGGTACATAATATGGATTACTAATTTGAATTTATTTAAAATTCAAAAAGAAAAAACTGCTTGTAAAACAAACATTAGAAAATAAAAGAGAGGGTAAATATTGTTATATTATTTCAACTGAATATTTGTTTAAACCGGATACTAACTTTGTTTTACATTGAAAAATAAAAATAATTTTGTTTTTTTTGTTTAGAACTTTAAGAACATGATTTCAGTGATGAAACTACTAAAATCAAATCTGAATTCATTACCACAAGTTGGTTATGATGTTATGGTGGTTGAAAATAATAAGTGAACTAGCACATCGATTGTTATTAAAATTTTACTAAATATTAGAAACAACACTTTTGTTTAAGATGAAATTAGTTTTAAGGCAATGGGCCATATTCATAGTTCCTTGATAAGTTCTGATTTTGTCCTTGCTAAACTAAACTTAAGTTTATGTTATTCATAGACAATTTAAACCCATTATAAAACGATAGCCTGGAGTTTTTAAATCTATAAAACCTCAAAAATAAACAAACTGGTAGAGAAAATTACGTTGCGAGACATTTTATTTGAAAATTTAAAAACTAAAATTAAAATCTCAACACACTTAAGCATATTTTGATATTTTGGTGGATGTTGAAATGCTAACAACCAACATACATAAAACGAAAGTTTTACTTAACCCGAATGGATCCATTTGAAATAGATGAGGACGATTTGTATGAAAGGTAACTATTCGAAAAAAAAACTGTCAAGTTTTTTTACGGTAACTTCATATGGTGAGTTAACAACAGTTTTACCAAAATGTCAGCTTGTAAGGATAAATTGAGACCATAGACCATGTCAATCTAGAATTCCATATAGTTAACAAGTTTAAAACTGGCAACAGTTTTTATAAAAAGCTAAAAAAAAACAAGGGCTGGTTTTTCAAACCCAAAGATATTGTGAGAGGTTACTATACGAGTGTATAAGATTCTTTAAGTTCGTTCGTTATTTCGCTAAAGAATAACACCCCTGATTATGGAGTTGTAGCCCATATAATAATAGTTCAAAATACGTTTTTTGGCTTACATCAAAAGAATGATTTATTCTGTGCCTTAAAACGCAAAATAAAGCATCTAAATTAAGATTTCTAAATCAAATTTCAAGTCACGTTAAGTACCTTACTTCATTCTAGAACCAAAATTGAATGTTAAAAAAAAATGACACCTAAAAAATATCTAATTTCCATTCTTGTCAGAAAAGAAAATCTACTTCTTGTCTTGTCGTGCCGTGATGTCAATCTCAACCTCTGCCAGAGATAACAAATTAGGTAGATATCAAATGATAATGTCTCAAAGTCATTCCAACAACTTATACATGCCCAAGGACATTTTTCATCACTAGGGATTTAAGGATCTGCGTGATCTACCTACACAATGAATAAGTATATACAAAAATCCCAACCACACTGGTGAAGCTTATATTATCTACTACACCACTTTAAAAAATCAAATCTTCTTATATTATCCTCCAGGAGACTGTCTTCATGATGCAACATTGTTATAAGGTTGTAAATTTGCACTTAACCTTGCACTGCCATCACTACCACTACCGTCAATCCTAAACACGGAAAGGACTAAAAATTCACCTAGGTACTTTAGACATCAACAACAACAGCAGCTACAAATTGGATATAGAAGAGCGCAAGCCACTTTCAAGCTCTCAAGATGCATTATTGTCTATTCTCACAGCAGGGATATGCATTTCCCATTCAAAGTGTATATTATTCCCCAAAAAATAAAACAAAACAAAACAAAACAAAACAACAAAAGAACACCAGATCTCCCACTATTGTTATAGGTGCATCTTTTATAGCTTTTCGTTTCGTTCTTTCGTTCAAAGAAAATGCAAAAATTCAAGACAATATGACAAGAAAAGGTAGGCAGAATGATGTGAGAGGATACAAACATAAGCTGATGTGCAAATGTATAACGGTTGAACTTTATTATATAGTACAAATGTCGACTGAGATACAGTTTAGACAAACACTTTGCGACAAGAAGAATGCCATTGTGGCAGAAAAACAAAATATTTCAAGCAAGTATACGATAGAAAATCCTTTTTGGAGGAGAAATACTGAAAAATACATAGAGAAGGAAAAACGAAAAAGTACAAAGAAGTGCATAAACTATTATTTCCATCTTATTGTTCTTGGCTTATATCTTATCTCATGATGGTTAACAACTATTGATTGCAAGGCTAAGTTTATACTTGACGTTCGTGGAATAGCATAGAATTTATTTGCTGAAAACCTTGTTTGTTTTCCGATAATGTGTACGTATTTACATAGGTAAAAATATATGTGAAATTTAGCCTCCCTGACCTCAACAAAGTGAATACAGAGCTGCAATAACACTGAAGTCCAACAAATCTGCTAGCGTGACGGCATTGCTAGCGAATTATTCAAAGCAGATGAGTGGAAACGCAGCAAAGTTTGCCTAATACTCAAGAAAAAAGTCTCTACGAATTGCGCCAACTACAGAGGAATGAGTTGCCTAAACAGCGCGTATAAGGTTTTTTCTGCCGTATTATGTGAACGTTTGAAGCCGTTCGTCCATAATATGATAGGTAGTGTTGATTGAAAAACTCACTTGTCAACTCTAGAGGCACAATCTTCCAAAGGTCCATCCGCAATTACGGCGGAAGCTGAGAATATGGATTTAGTGGTCAATAAGGGCAAGACCAAGTATGCTGTCATTGAACTACGACTAGAATAAATTCCAAACTAGCTGACTAGAATAAATTCCATTTAGATGAGAAAGATTTTTTTGAATAGGTAATTTTCTTAAATTTGATATTAATGGATCGGAAGTTAATAGAAGTTTTTTGAAAAGGTCGTTATTTGTGAATAATAATTTTAGTAGATCAAACTATGGTGTACATAGCCCCTTAAATCAATTAATTGAAATCTATAATAAATTTCACTCTTGTATTAATTCACCAAATGATAATATAAAAAGTATAAATTACAAATTATTATTTTTCAACAGTCTAGTTTAAGTTTTTAGATTTTAAGTATATATTAAGAATTGTTAACGTTAGTATTTAACGAATTATAAATAAATTCCTCTTCCTCGTCCATACAGCTTCTGCAAAAGTCATTTGAGAATACGCCTAATCACGTGGCGTGCTTTCGTATTAGGCAGTGATACGACGGACGGTGACGGTTATGACACCTATTATCGAGCTTATATGCGATCTGCTTAGAGAGAGCAAGCACCTTGAACGTTTTAAATCCAGTGTTGGCCAGATGTTTTTTGTGACTTGACACGTGGTGATGTTGTTCCACCTGGTGCCTGCCCTCCTCACAGCGTCATGCATTAACAACAGTTTACAAGTAGCGATTGGTATGCCAGTACGTGCCAAACGTGGTAGGATGGGCTGTACTGTACCGTTCCTGGCGAGTTCATCTGCCTTACAATTACCTGCAATGCCTCTATGGCCCGGCACCCAGCAAAGGTGAATATAAAACTGTTGTGCCATCGCCATTAGAGATGATCGACAGTTATGGACTGTTATAGAGTTTGTAGAGACAGAGTCCAGAGATTTGATAGCGACCTGACTATCTGAGCCAATACGGTTATCAGATGTTTAAATCACATTTTCTTTAAGCCAGGACAAGACCTTTTTATAGCCAAAAGTTCCACCTGCAACTTGCTACAATGATTGGGAAGGTGGAATGAGATACTTAATTTCAGTCGTTCAGAGCACACACCTCCACGAACCCCTTCTTTTGTTTTTGATCTATAAGTGGATTGACTCGTCTTCCAGAATTGCCCTATCCTCCCAGAAATATCTGGAAGGTACAGAAATCTGGAAGTTTCTGTCTAATTGAAGTTGGGAATGGTGTAGTCTGTGTGCTTTGGAATTAATTCTAAATACTTAAGAATTACGGAGTGGCCAATGTTGTTGTTGATCCAATACGACGAAGCTTTGAGACTACACACGATGCCGCATGGAAGTATAGTTGAGGCCTTATGGATTGGAAACATGCTATACAGTGCGTGCCATCATAACTTTTTGACACAAATGCTCGAATAAATGGTGCAAAATTGGATCGACCGTGACAGGCTTTCATACAAAAAGTTGCGGAGGACGAATGCCAGAAAATATTTTTATTTTTTTGCAAATAAAAAAAAAACTGAAAGAAAACATTTGTCACCTTAAATATTTCTGTTAAAAATCGAGTTGACAGTTTTTTTTACATTTTTTACAACATTCAGTAAATTTGTTTGTAAAAATCAATCGACAGTATTATTATCTATACAAAATATTGCAAAAAATTGTTAAAAATAATGCTTGATATCTTTATATATGATGGTATTGACATTAAAACGATTTCATTCTGGGCTAAATTTTGTACTTGACGGAACATAATGTTCAATCTGTATTTTGTTATATAGGAAATTAAAACTTTCAAAAAATGCTACTAAAATTGGTAAACATTTGTTTTTCAACTAAAAATCTCGTCAACAGAAACAGATTTTGAAATCAGATTTATTTTATCATATGCAAAATATTGTTGGTAGTTTTTAATTATTTTTTTTAGAAAATTTTAACTGACAACTTTTTTAACAAAACACGCAAACCTACAAAAACAACAAAACTGATAAGAAATGGTTTTCGACTCTGGTATTAGGCGAGCAATGAAAGACATTAACTTGAAATGTTTATCTCGTACTAAATGTTGTTATTAATATTTTACTAAGGTTGTAGGTGTGGGTCCTATCCCAGTCTCTTTCTTTTATTAACTTCCCATAGGAAGTTATTGTAATGTGTCCGATTTGTCGAATTGAAAATTTTGACATTTCTCGAAGTTTCAAGGTACCTAGAGTCGAAATAAAAGATTTTTACAAAGATGTCTGTGCGTGCGTGTGTACGTACGTTCGTACGTCCGTACGTCCGTACGTCTGTACGTTCGCGACGTTTTTTTCGTCGTCCATAGCTCAAGAACCAGAAGAGATATCGACTTAAAATAAATTTTGTTATACAGAAAATAAGGCAGAAAGATGCAGAGAGGGCTCTCAAGAAAATTGCGTGGGTGGTTTTTTTTTACCATAGCAGTTTAAAAAAAGGTGAAAATTTTGGTTAACCCTAAATATCTTACGAACCAATACCGCTAGAGACTTGAATTAAATTTTATATTATATATTGTAACGTGATACCAAACAAATATATTTTTGGAAAAAATTCCAATTAACGGTTTTTTTATAAATCAAAAAAACTGAAAAAAAATATTATTTACCTCGAAAAATTTACTAATAAAAAATGATTTTATCTCCAAAACAATTTTGATGAGAATATTGATGACGGGCTTTAGGTCAATGTCACGACGTTTCGTTCATGTCTATGAACATCATCAGGTGTGGCAATTAATCTATATTTGCATATATGTATATGTATTTGTATATATGTAGTACCCGTGGCATGATGGTTAGTGCGTTGGACTGTCATGCCAGAGGTCTTGGGTTCGATCCCTGCCTATGCCATCTTAAGTTTTTTTCACGGGTACTGCCTCTTGCGAGGAATTGACAAATTCTCCAAGTGTAATTCTTGTCATGAAAAGTACTCTCTCAAATTTGTCGTTCGGATTCGGCATATAAACTGTAGGTCCCCTCCATCCCTGACAACAGTACTCGCACACAGGAATGGTTGAGAGTTGTAAGTCACTAGGCCCTAGTTCTCAACGGACTGTTGCGCCACCCAATTTATTTATTTATTTAAAAACTATGAAAACTTACACTTGTTACATGAATATTGCACTTAAGAATAAAATCATTTGATTCACAACAATTTTTACAAAAATTAAAAAATTTAGACCTAACTACACAAAGTAACAGGCATAGGAAAATTAGTGTCAAAAGATCATATTATTAGAAGTTTTTATTCTCGGACTCTCTAACAAGTGTTTGTACTGAGGGCTTATCTCTTCCATGTCAGTTTTTTTGGTTCGTTGTGTTGTTGGCGTTGATGATATGCAGCGTTCGATTGTCATTCTTTTATTATAGTTATCTTCTCTGTGCAGTACTTTTACATTTTCAAAGTCAGGAGAGTGGTTAAGAGTAAGTGCGATGCCAGTGCTGTCTTCTGTGAGTCATTCATTTTTAAGTCTGATTTATGTCCTGAAAGTCTATTTTTTAATTTTTGTTTGGTGGTTCCAATATAAATTTGGTTGCATTCTTCGTCCGAGTTGCCTTTACAATTTATTTTGTAAATTAAATCTGAATGCTTCAATTTGTCTATTTTCGTATTAAGGTTGGTGAAAAGTTGTGAAGTTGTATTGGTTGCTTTCATGCTTATTATATATTTGTCTGTATCAAAGAGTCGAGTATTTTTAAAGCGATCTGCTATGTCTTTTATGTAGGTGAATGATTTGTATATGTGTTTTTCGTCATCTGCTTTACTTGTCTTAGGTTTTTGGTGTTCATATTGTTTTATCAGGTTGGTTATAAGTTTTTGTGGGTATCCGTTGTTCAGTAAAATGTTGTTGATCGAGATTTTATTATTGACGTGGTAGTCAATGTCACTTATAGAGAGAACTCTTCTTATAAGATTGTTAGCAGTATTTATTATGGTTTGTTTTGGGTGTTTTGAGTTAAAGTTAACGATCCTTCCTGATGAAGTTGGTTTTTAAAACCAATCTATTTTTAAATTGTTCGATAATAATTGTGTCAAGATACGGTAGTCGGTTATTTTTTTCCTTTTCAACAGTGAATTGAAGTTTTATATGAAAACTATTGAGGGTGGCTAATGTATTTTCTACGTCCTCTTCTTTTACAATCGCAAAAATATCGTCTTCATATTTTGTGAGAACTTTAGGTTTAGTTTTTAATTTGTCCAGAGTATTGTCAAGAAGTTCTTTGAGCACGATGTCAGCTATAATCGGAAATTAAGGGTTTCCCATCGGCATTCCGTCCCTTTGTTGGTATATTTTATTACCATTAACTAGGTAGTTGTTGTCGATTATACAGAAATGTACTAGCTCCAGAAATATAGATTTTTTGATGGTAGGGTGTTCTTTAATTGTGTCCCACTTTTTACTTATAAGGTGAAATGAAAAGCCAGTTTCAAGGGAATGTTAGTGAAGAGGGAAACAACGTCAAAAGATACTAAAATTTCGTCCTTGTCAATACTCAACCCGCTTAGCTTCGATTTAAATAGGAGAGAATCCTTGACAATATATTTTGAATTCAAGGTGATGTTATTCAAAATGTTTATCAAATATTTCGCCAATTTGTAGCAAGGTAGATACTTTTATCGATGAACATATTGGTCGAAGAGAAAGACCTTCCTTGTGAATTTTTGGGAGCCCATAAATTCGAGGGGCAACTGAGTTGTATGTAGCCATTGCATGTTTTTGGCGTTGGTCAATTATTTCGTTTTCATACAATTTTGTGCAACGAACAATAACGTTTTTAACATCTGGGAAAATTTTGTGAAAAACCGAATTGATAGTTTTTTTTTGTAAAAAATAAAAACCTCAAAAAAACATTACTCAAAGTTGGTAAAAATTGAATTTCGACTTAAATATCTTTTCGAAAATTTGAGATTATGGCTTTCAGCTAATTTTATCTTATAAGAAATATTGTTTTCAACATTCGATAAAATTTTAAGAAAAATCGAATAGACAGTTTTTTTTTTATAAAAAATAAAAAGCTATACAAAACATTACTCAAAGTTGGTAAAAATTGATTTTCGACTAAAATATCTTTTCGGAAACTTAAGATTATGGCTTTCAACTAATTTTATCTTATAAGAAATATTATTTTCGACATTCTGGAAAATTTTAAGAAAAATCGAATTGACAGTTTTTTTACAAAAAATAAAAACTTAAAAAAAAATATTAATAAAAGTTGGTAAAAATTTATTTTCGACTCCAATATATTTTCAAAACTTTGAGATATTGACATTAAACTAATTTTATATTTTAAAAAATATTGTTGTCAACATTCAGTAAAGTTTTTAGAAAAATCAAATCGACAGTTTTTCTTACAAAAAATAAAAACCTAAAAAAAATCAAGACTAAAACTTAGTAAAAATTTACTTTCGACTCAAATATCTTTTCAAAAATTAAAAATGTTGGCTTCAATCTTATTTTATCTTACAGAAAATATTGTTTTCGACGTTTAGTACTTTTTTTATAAAAATCCAACAGTCAATTTTTTCGTAAAAAATTAAAACCTACAAAAAATAGTAGTTCGGTTCTCGATATCTCGTGAACAATAGAAGATATTGACTTCAAATAAATTTCATTCATCCAATTTCTATGCTACTAAAATTGGTAAAAATTGGTTTTCTACTAAAAATCTCGTTAACAAAAATAGATTTTGAAATCAAACTATTTCATTATATGCAAAATATTATTGGTAGTTTTTTAAATCTTTTAAGAATAATTCAACTGAGAACTTTTTTAAGAAAACACGAAAACCTACAAACTTTTAAACAAAACAAATCGACAGACAGGATGGCAAGTTACGTATCAGTGTGGGTCGCATCCCAGCCTATTTTTTTATACATTTTTGGTACTGATATCTCACTGAAAATATACATTTCAAACAGCTACTGATTTGTTCGATATATGCGGTATCAGTACGTTAAGAAAGCGGTATACCGAGCTTCATTGAGATATGTATTTAATTGGTAAAGCCGTAAATACCAATTATATATACGGAACCCATAACTCACAGAGCGTCTTAGGACTCTCTCCTCAAAAATCTATACAAATTTATGAAAACAAAATTAAATTACATTTTAGATTAGATAAAATTTAAAATTTATAAGAAAAATCAAATCACAGTCATAAAACTTAATTCACAGTGCATCTAAATGTTGTAATAAATTTGTACATGGTACATTTTGGCGTATGAGTACTTTTTGTTTAACTTAAAAGTTTTCTACATATTTTATTATTTGCTTTTTCTTTTTTTTTTGTCTTAATTTGAGTTATTATACTCGTATACAATATTTTATCATTTAACTATTCATAAATAATCTGGTTATTTTAAATAAACTGATTTCTGGCAAAATCAAAATTGTATTTATTTTATCATATAATCAGGGACGTAATGCTGCTGTAATATGTAAAGGGTGTCCCAAAATTAACGCAAGATTTGAATTAAACAGAAAACGCCGTTTTTAGTCTTTTGATAGTTATATTTTTACTGACTCGTAAAGTACATAGGATAGGGTTATGTATGGAATAACACATCGGACAAATGGCCTCCACGGCTTTGCATGCACATGCGCACTCTTTTGTTGAAATTTTCCATGACCATTCTGCATAAATGTGGCTGAATTTCGTTGATGCAGCGTTGAATCTCCTCCTTTAATGCACGGGTGGTTCTGGGCTTGTTGACATAGACTTGTGATTTCAAATAACCCCATAAAAAGAAGTCTAATGGTGTTAAATCACACGATCTAGGAGGCCAATTTTGATCACCGAAACGAGAGAGTACACGACCTGGAAATGTCTCATGCAGTAATTGAATTGTTTCACGGGCTGTATGACATGTGGCTCGTCTTGTTGAAACCACATATTGGACACATCAATATCATCCAATTTTGGCAGAAAGAACTGTGTAATCATGTCGCGATATCGAGCACCAGTAACAGTCACTGCTTGACCAGCATCATTTTCAAAAAAATATGGCCCAATTATGCCTTCAGCCCAAAATCCACACCATACAGTCACGCGTTGTGGATGCATTTGCTTTTCGACAATCACATGTGGGTTCTCCGAACCCCAAATGCGGCAATTTTGGCGATTGACAAAGCCATCAAGATGACACACAGTTGACGAAGTTAAAACACTCCATTTTTAATAACCCTATACTGTTAGCTGTCAAATTGCTTTTTTTTCAGGGTTGCCAACACTTCACTGCACAAATGGCGGCAAATTCAAATCTTGCGTTAATTTTGGGACACCCTTTAATAAGGTTTGTATAAATTTATTGAATATTTCTGAATATTTGTAGGCTAGAATTTTTGCATTTATTATGTATTTTATGTCATATGTAGGCAGAGAAATTAGTCAAAATATTAAAGTCCAGATCAAACTCAACGATAATGAAGAATGTAAAACGCTCAAAAAGATTTTCTTTTAAAATTCTTCACTACCTCCTAAAAGACGGCTTAAATAAATTAGTATTGTAGTAATGAAGCAGATGTTATGTTGGAGTAATTTTATTGCATATCAAGGTAATAGATTAAATGAGGCATCAGGAGCAGAAGTGGCGTAACGACAATATGCACTTATTGAAAACAAAAGCAGTATCAAAAAGCACGTCTTTGTTATTACTGTACTTATACAAAATATTGAAAGGTGCCTCTTTCAGAAATCGTAGTCATTGAATTTCAAATCATTCTACTTTTCCCTTCTTAACATTAATTTTCTGGTTTGTTATGTTCTTTTCCCATTTTTTAGTAGAAAACATCATAGATTCATCCATAACAATAACTTGAAATGGATCGGTCTTTTTTGCAACTGTTATAGGCCTCTAACAATCCATAGGGTCAAAACTGTTTTTTCAATACTTAATTTTGTTTTTCGATAGAGTGTAAGAGTGGCCATTCATAAGAAACTGGTGATCAACTTTATTGACTTGATTGTCACTATGAGCAACAATATACTTGCACAAAACGGACATCTTAATGCTTCTATTTTGCCCACTACACTCATCTCATCAGTATACATAATTAGCTTTGAAGTACTCACACAATATAATAAGCAGCAGGATAAGAGAGTGAGAGTGTTTGAAGCAAATCGAACTTTTGTATGCTCCTGCAAAAAGACGAAGTGTTAAGTGTTTTAGTTTGAATCTAAAGTTAATAACACATTTTAACCCTTTTTAACTTCCCATAGGAAGTTATTGTAATGGGTCCGATTTGACAAATTGAAAATGTTGACATTTCTCGACGTTTCAAGGTCCCTAGAGTCGAAATAAAAGATTTTTAGAAAGATGTCTGTGCGTGCGTGTGTACGTACGTTCGTACGTCCGTACGTTCGCGACGTTTTTTTCGTCGTCCATAGCTCAAGAACCAGAAGAGATATCGACTTTAAATAAATTTTGTTATACAGATAATAAGGCAGAAAGATGCAGAAAGGGCTCTCAAGAAAATTGCGTGGGTGGTTTTTTTACCATAGCAGTTTAAAAAAAAGGTGAAAATTTTGGTTAACCCTAAATATCTCATGAACCAATGACGCTAGAGACTTGAATTAAATTTTATATTATATATTGTAATGTGATACAAAACAATTATATTTTTGGAAAAAAATTCAATTAACGGTTTTTTTTTATAAATCAAAAAAACTGAAAAAAAAATTTGTCACTTCGAAAATTTTACGACTAAAATATGATTTCATTTCCAAAACAATTTTGGGCAATGAAGAATAATGTTTTTGACATCTGATAAAATTTTGAGAAAAATCGAATTGACAGTTTTTTTACAAAAAATAATAACCTAAAAAAAAATTAAAAAAAAGTTGGTAAAAATTGAGTTTTGACTCAAATATCTTTTCAAGACTTTGAGATATTGGCTTTAAACTACTTTTATCTTTCAAAAAATGTTGTTTTCAACATTCAGTAAAATTTTGAAAAAAATAGAATTGACAGTTTTTTTACAAAAAATTAAAAACCGAAAAAAAAATTTAACAAAAGTTGGTAAAAATTGATTTTCGACTTAAATATCTTTTCAAAAATTTGAGATTATGGCTTCTAACTAATTTTAACTTATAAGAAATATTGTTTTCAACATTACGAAAAATTTTGAGAAAAATCGAACTGACAGTTTTTTTACAAAAAATAGAAACCTAAACAAAAAATTAATAAAAGTTGGTAAAAATTGATTTTCGGCTCAAATAGCTTTTCAAAAATTAAAAATATTGGCTTCAAACTTATTTTATTTCACAGAAAATATTGTTTTTTATATTCAGTAATTTTTTTATAAAAATCCAACAGTCCGTTTTTTCATAAAAAAAATAAAATCTACAAAAAATAGAACGCAAATTTGGAAAGAATTGATACATTTAGACAAACTTTTAAGCAAGACAAATCGATAGACGGGATGGGAAGTTATCAGTGTGGGTCGCATCCCAGCCTCTTTTTTTATTTATAACTGAGGGTGAGTCTGTTAAAATTCAATCAAAAGTCATCAAATTATAGGCAAAAACCGAAGAAAAAGAATCCAATTGTTAACTATATATAAGCAAACTATGCAACGGACCCCACCTCGTATAACCGATTCTTCAAATAACTCAATTTCACTGAGCACCACATCGAAGAGAGATCTATCTAAAACTTCACCCGAAAACTTCCCGCCAAATAAAATTACTGACAAAACCAGAAATAATATGTCGTCTGTAGGTTCAATGTCAGTCATGGATCTAAAAATCGTTGTGAACGATATTAGTGCTTCGTTGCTTGATGAAAAATTAAAGGATCTTCCCAACAAAGCAGATATGGCAAAGATCGGGGCTGATATAAACACTCTTCAACAGCACAATCTCTCACTTCAAAATCAGCTTGTTAAAATGGAATCCCGCTGTTCCTCTCTCGAGCGACAAGTTGAGTTTCTATCAAGAAAGGCAAATGAAAATAACGTCGTTTTCCATTCGGGTGTGTCTGCTGAGGATAAGACGAAATTACTTTGTATGGATTTACTTAAATCCAATAACCAAGGAATAATATCTTCATCGCGATCTCTTCGATCCAGAAACACAAACATCGAGAACGTTATTGTGGAACTTCAAAACAAAGATGATGTCGGGAGAATCCTCCAATCAGCTACGGCTTTGAAAAACACCGGTATATCACTACATAGAGATTATCCCGTCGCAGCAAGAGAAAGGAGACGAAAACTTTTAAAAATAAAACATCAAGTTTTGACAAAGAACAAAATGCTAAAATATTTATTAGAGGAGACATGATAAAAATTTATGATAAAACATTTCATTTCAACTCAAATAATGCGCTAACATGTGACGAACAAGGAGGAATGACATTTTTGCAAAAGCTGATAAACAACAATTATGAAATGTCAGGCAATAACATCCAGCCCAGTGGCTCTCAAACTTCCCAAATTATAAGAAGCGAGGTGCTGCCAATAATTCTTTCTGATAATGTTGCCGTCAGCCATGTTCACACTATCAGTTCTTTTAAACAAAATTTATCTAACTTTTCATTTAAAATTATTGCATACAACATATCAGGTTTATTAAATAAGTTAAGTTAAAAAAAAATTTGAATTTATAAATGAATACGATATATTTTTATTATTTGAAACATTTATTGAGCAAAACAAAGACAACTATGAAACATATTTTGAACAATTTAAATTACAATGGATCCCTGCAACAAGAACTCATGCACACGGAAGAGCAAGTGAAGGCTATCTATTTGGAATAAAAAAACACTTTGGATTTTTTACAAAGTGTCGTTTTGTGAACGAAATGAAAACTGTACATAGTACCAGTATATATAAATTGCAACAAATAAATGGATGAATTCTCGAACCTCTACGACTTTCTTTTGGAGATGCATAACGAAAACATAATGGTAATCGGTGACTGCAATGGCAGAGTTGGTAATACTCAGCTGCTACATTTAGAACCTGAGTTTACTCCAGAAGTCCTCTACCCCACTAGATCGTCAAGGGACACAAAAATCGATGGGAACGGAAGAAGACTGATCGAAATGTGTCAGACGTTAGGACTTATATGATTGAACGGAAGAACCAAGAGTGACGTCCTGCTCAACCATGCATCGATTACTGTCTCGTCCGAGGGAAATGGTTACAATATATAGAGGACTTAAAGGTAGAAGAACTGGTTTTCTCAGAGCACCTCTTATTGTCCATCAAATGTGTTCTCTCCGAAAACCCGCCCGCCAGTGACGCTACCATGAACCTCTTGCCGAAGCTCCGTTGGAAGAATGCTCATCTTAACCGATACAAAGATAACCTCAATGCCTTAATAGACCCCATCAACATCAACCAGCTCAACTCAAATCTTGGCGCAGATATCCTAGTGAATTGCGTATCGGAGGCAGCTCATCCCTTTCAATCAACAATAAAAAAGAATTGGAAAGATCCCTGGTTCGACGCGGACTGCGAAAAGGCTAGGAAAAAATCATTCGGATTTCTAAAACTCTTGAGAACCACTAATTCAGACTTTGCGAAAAGGATGTATCAGGAAGCAAATAAAGCATACAAAAGGATATGTAAGGAAAAGCAACACTACTACACTCAACAGCTTATACGAAAATTATCAGACGTTAGGGACAGCAGGTCTTTTTCGAGTCTCGCCCGATCACTAAACGGAGTCCCTTTTGCAAGAAAAATCGAAATAAACATGAATGTTTTAGCTGATCACTTCGAAAATCTTCTAAACTCAAGGACAAATCCAAACGCCATGTTATACGCTACCCCTTACATAGAAAACGAAAGTCTGGACCAAAATTTTTCTACGCAAGAAGTCATCGAGGTAATACATAGATGCAAATACAACAAGGCACCAGATGAGGACCGAGTCCCATATGAATTTTTCATAAACGCCACCGAAAACTTTTTTGAAAAACTAACGACTGCTTTGAACTACCTATATATCGGGTGATTTTTTTGAGGTTAGGATTTTCATGCATAAGTATTTGACAGATCACGCAGGATTTTAGACATGGTGTCAAAGAGAAAGATGCTCAGTATGCTTTGACATTTCATCATGAATAGACTTACTAACGAGCAACGCTTGCAAATCATTGAATTTTATTACCAAAATCAGTGTTCGGTTCGAAATGTGTGTGTATCGACAAATTTTGTTCAGCGATGAGGCTCATTTCTGGTTGAATGGCTACGTAAATAAGCAAAATTGCCGCATTTGGAGTGAAGAGCAACCAGAAGCCGTTCAAGAACTGCCCATGCATCCCGAAAAATGCACTGTTTGGTGTGGTTTGTACGCTGGTGGAATCATTGGACCGTATTTTTTCAAAGATGCTGTTGGACGCAACGTTACGGTGAATGGCGATCGCTATCGTTCAATACTAACAAACTTTTTGTTGCCAAAAATGGAAGAACTGAACTTGGTTGACATGTGGTTTCAACAAGATGGCGCTACATGCCACACAGCTCGCGATTCTATGGCCATTTTGAGGGAAAACTTCGGAGAACAATTCATCTCAAGGAATGGACCGGTAAGTTGGCCACCAAGATCATGCGATTTGACGCCTTTAGACTATTTTTTGTGGGGCTACGTCAAGTCTAAAGTCTACACAAATAAGCCAGCAACTATTCCAGCTTTGGAAGACAACATTTCCGAAGAAATTCGGGCTATTCCGGCCGAAATGCTCGAAAAAGTTACCCAAAATTGGACTTTCCGAATGGACCACCTAAGACGCAGCCGCGGTCAACATTTAAATGAAATTATCTTCAAAAAGTAAATGTCATGGACCAATCTAACGTTTCAAATAAAGAATCGATGAGATTTTGCAAATTTTATGCGTTTTTTTTTTTTTTAAAAGTTCTCAAGCTCTTAAAAAATCACCCGATATTTAACGACGGTGTCATTCCCGAAAGCTTCCGCAAAACCATCATTTTCCCTTTATTCAAAAAAGGTGACGTAAATTACCCTAGTAACTATCGAGGTATATCGTTTATCAACACCATAACGAAAATCTTCACCGGAGTTATTCTTGACCGACTTTTGAACTGGACACAACAAAACAAACTACTCAGCGAGTTCTATGCAGGCTTCAGGAAAGAATACTCTACTGTTGATCATATTTTCACCCTAACCTGCATTGCTAGATCCTATCTAGACAAGAGAAAGAAGCTGTACGCATTTTTCGTTGATTTCAAAGCGGCTTTTGATTCAATCGATAGAGACGCCCTTTTTTACAAGCTTAGCTGCCTTGGAATCTCCCATAAAATGTTGACAGTACTAAGACGGCTCTATGAAAACAATATGACAGCGATATGGAACGGTAACGAAGGATCCAATTGGTTTAAAACATCGACTGGAGTCAAGCAAGGATGCCTCCTAAGCCCACTCCTGTTCTCTCTTTTTTTAGATGACATCACATCGGCTCTTCCCGGAGGAATAATGTTTGCTGGTATCAACATCAAAGCGCTTATGTATGCGGACGATATTGTAATTTTAGCGGAATCACCTCAAATGCTGCAAATGATGATAAATAAGCTTAAAATATATTGCGACCTCTGGAACCTCACAGTCAATACCGACAAATCAAAAATTTTGATATTTCGAAATGGATCTGGTAGATACGCCAGAGAAGAGAGATGGACCTGGAATAATGTTGCACTGGATTTGGTTAAGGAGTATAAGTACCTTGGAGTTATAATTACCCCAAATCTTTCATTCAAGAAGCACCTGCAGGCAAAACTTATAGAATCGAAACAAGCCATCAACTGCAACTGGAAGGGAGTGCTGGGGAAAAAATATGTAGCACCAAGTGAAAAATATAAACTTAATTCTGAAGATCAAAAGAAGATAATTAATACAATTTGTTGAAGCTTGTTGAAAATATAGAGTTTTGTATATATTCTTTCTATTATGTACCTACTACACTACTGTATCACACAACACTTGTTTTGTTTTGTTTAAAATCAATCATAGTAGTTTGATCATTTGTCTACTCTATTAAATGCATAATTTATTTTCATTCCTAATCAGATATTCATTGAATAAACTTAGTTGTATTTGTTTTTCCTTAATCGTTGCGTATTATTTTCTGGAACAATCGAAGAGGACTTGGAATATCTTTACAGATATAAACGTTTTATATTCAATAGGTTATGGGCCCAGGTCAACGCTGAAAAAGATTCAGATTATTTTGGCTGATTGTGAAAATATACGAACGGACAATTTTCAAAAAGAAGATACCATTTTGCGTTTGCAATAAAATATAGTGAACAATATTTTTCTGTAAGTATACTATAAGAAGTTGTTGCTGGAGGCGCTAAGAAAATTTCGTGTGTACGTACAATCAATTATTTTGGTTATCGAGTTGAAATGGAAAATGAGTCATCTACAATTGAGAAGTTCATTGATCCATCGCAATGGATGATATGGAAGTTTCAGATTCGTGTCAATCTGATGGCATCGGAGCTCTATGGTTTGGTTGATGGAACAAAAAAGAAACCAGAGGATCCCAGTACAGCTACCTATGCAATACAACTAACTGATTGGTGTAAAATGGATGCGAGAGCACAAAAACTCATCGTGAATTCCTGTGGATCCAAGATTCTTATACATCTCAGCACATGTTTGACATCAAAAGAAATGTGGGATAAATTGCATTCCATTTATGAGCAGATTCATGATTCTGCTAAGCATTTTTTGGAAGAGCAGTATTATGCGTACAGAAAAGATCCAGCGCACGACATTGCTACACATATCTCAACGCTGGAAAATCTGGTGCTTAAATTGAAATCAGCAGGTGTCAATATTCCAGATAGCATGTTGATTACAAAAATACTGATGACACTACCATTTGAATATCGGCATTTTTCCACATCATGGGACTCAACAGCAAAGGCGGACAGGACGATAAGGAATCTAACTAATCGTCTCATGATTGAAGAAAACCGTTTAGGATTCCAGAGCATGAGTATGAGGGAAGTATCAACAAGTGAAGCACTTCTGGCGAAAGAAAATACGGGGGCTATAAGAAAAAATCCAATGAACCAGAAGAAGAAAATCAAGCCGAAGCGAACAGGTAAATGTTTTAAGTGTGGGTCAACTGATCACTGGAAAAAAGACTGCAAGGCAAACTTTGGATCAAACAATCTTCAACCGAAGAAAACTTATGGAGATGGAGACAAAGCTTTCTTTAGCAACATATCGTGCAGTCTTTAGTTAAAAGTGATTCCTGGTTTGTTGATTCGGGTGCCACAAACCATATGTGTAAGCGTCGAGATTGGTTTATTTCATTCAATGAATTAGAAAAACCAATTGAAGTTCTACTCGGAGATGGCAAGTTAATGCATGCGACTGGTTGTGGAGATTTGAATGTGCTTTCGTATGATGGGACAACCTGGATCGAAAAAAGGATGAAAAATGTTTTGTATGCGCCCAGCTTATTCGCAAATTTATTTTCTTCTACCAAGGCAATGGACAATGGACACACAAGTTGGTCAGACAAAGACACGTTTAAACTTTTTGATGGTGAACGAGTAGTGGCAGTCGGAGCAAGACAAGGGTGCATGTTCCCATGATGTGAAATACGAGCAGTCAATGGTTGCTGTAAAGGAGTGTTTATTACGCGTCTGGCATGAGCGTTTGGGACACCAAAATCTGACTCATGTGCGAAGTTTTCTACGAAAACACAATATCAACTTCATTGATGAAACTTTTGACTTTGGCGGATGTGCATTTGGTAAGCAACACCGATTGAGTTTTAGTTTGCGACCAGAGAAATCAACACGATGTGGTGAAATCATTCATGCAGACGTTTGTGGTCCAATGGAGGAGAGTTCTTATGGAGGTTCTAAGTATTTTGTACTTTTCAAAGATGATATGTCAAAATTTCGTTTTGTCTTCTTTCTGAAAAACAAATCTGAGGTAGTTGAAAAGTTTAGGATAGTTCTCAAAATTGCTCAGAAACATTGTGGGCATCCTGTTAGAAATCTTCAGACGGACAACGGCCTTGAATTTGTGAATTCTAGCATGAAGCAACTCTTGGAAGAAAATGGAATTCATCATCGGCGATCAGTACCATACACATCTGAGCAAAATGGCTGCATTGTGCGGGAAAATCGAACAATAATGGAATCGGCTCGATCCATGGTCCATGCAAAGGGTCTTAGTGTGAAACTGTGGGCAGAAGCTGTACAAACAGCGGTTTTTATCCTGAACCGGACAGGGACGAGCACAATAAAGGACAAAACACCATTTGAACTCTGGCATGGTAAGTCTGCACATTTTGACAATTTTAAAATTTTTGGTTCCGAGGTGCACATACCAAAAGAAAAGCGCAGGAAACTGGATGCAAAATCTAGAAAATGCATTTTTGTGGGATACGATGAAAACAAAATGGGTTACCGTGTCATAGATAGTACAAACATAGTTATCGTTGTCCGTGATGTCAAGTTCTTAGCAGAAGAATCATCCACAGTTACCATTACTGATGAGAGCGACACCCAGTATGAGCCTACTACAAGTCATGAATCAGTGGGAGCTGAGTATGATGACTATCAGGTGATCCTCAACAAAATGCCGCATCTTTTCAACGACGTCCAAGAGCACTGCAAGACATAGATGAAATCAACATTCTGAAAGCTCGTTTGCGCAGTACTCAGGAGCAATCATCAATAGCAATGGCTTTGCTATCTTTAAGTGAAGAACCAAGATCATACCACGATGCAATCAACTCACCAGAAAGCGAAAAATGGTTAACGGCTATGAAGGAAGAAATTGGTTCACTGGAAGAAAACAAGACGTGGGTGTTGGTTGACAGACCAAAAGACCAAAAGCTCATTGACAATAAATGGGTTTTCAAGATCAAGAAAAATCCAAGTGATACATTTGAACACTACAAGGCACGGTTAGTATGCCGTGGGTTTACCCAAGAGTACGGTATTGACTATTTGGAGACCTTTAGTCCAGTGGTGCGTTTTACGTCAGTTCGAGCAATTTTGGCTATTTGTGCTGAGAAGAAAATGCACATGAAACAGTTTGACGGAAAAACCGCATTTCTTTATGGTGACCTAGAAGAAACCGTGTTTATAGAGCAACCAATTGGTTTTAACGATAATAGTGGAAGAGTTTGCAGACTACAAAAAAGTCTCTATGGCCTGAAGCAATCCTCGCGATGCTGGAATCGCAAATTTAAATATTTTATCGAGATCTTTGGGTTTAAAGTTTGTGATTCCGATCCCTGTGTTTTCGTTAGCCATCAAAAAGGGAAATCAATAATTTTGGCTATTTATGTGGACGATGGGGTTATCGCAGGCGATGATGAGAAAATGGTATTGGCGGTTCTCGAGCATCTACAGAATCAATTCGAAATCAAAATTATGGATGTAGGCTGTTTTCTCGGATTTGAAATCCTTCATCGAGATGATGGTTCAATTTTCATGCATCAAACATCATATGCAAAAAAGGTTTTAGAAAGATTTCAATTTGATAACTGCAATCCAGTTTCTGTTCCTAGCGACCCGAATCAGGTACTTTCCATTTCTGATGATTCCAAACGAAGTCAGTTTCCATATCGTCAGTTGGTTGGAAGCCTGATGTACCTAGCAATTGCAACAAGACCAGATATGAGCTTTGCTATTGGAAACGTAAGTCGGTATTTAGAAAAGCCAACAGTGACTCATGAGAATGCACTTAAACGAATATTAAAATACATCAAAGGATCAATTGACCTCGGGATCCTATACAATAACGGTGGTAATCATCGTCTGTGTGGCTTTAGTGACGCCGACTATGCTGGTGATGTCGAAACAAGAAGGTCAACATCAGGTTTCGTGTTCAAATATAATAAAGGCATTATAAGTTGGAGTAGCACTCGTCAAAAATGTGTCTCACTATCTACAACTGAATCAGAATACATAGCAGCATCTGAAGCTATAAAAGAACTTGTTTGGTTGCAGCGGTTGTTAAGCGAATTGGTACCTTTCGAAATTGATAAAATAACATCATTTTTTTATGGATAATCAAAGCGCTATTCGTTTGATCAAGAACCCCGAATTTCATAAGCGAAGCAAACATATTGATGTCAGATACCATTTCATTAGAGAGAAGTTCGAGTTAGGCTGTTTTGATCTTCAGTACGTGTCAACAAAAAGTATGATTGCAGATATTTTTACCAAGGCTCTGCCAAGAGAGCGATTTCAATTTTTGCGTACAATATTGGGAGTTGTTTCTATTCAAGATTAATTTTTTGTTTTGCAATTAATTTTATTTTTTTATACTAACAAGAATTCACTACAAAAAGTGGGAGTGTTGAAAATATAGAGTTTTGTATATATTCTTTCTATTATGTACCTACTACACTACTGTATCACACAACACTTGTTTTGTTTTGTTTAAAATCAATCATAGTAGTTTGATCATTTGTCTACTCTATTAAATGCATAATTTATTTTCATTCCTAATCAGATATTCATTGAATAAACTTAGTTGTATTTGTTTTTCCTTAATCGTTGCGTATTATTTTCTGGAACAATCGAAGAGGACTTGGAATATCTTTACAGATATAAACGTTTTATATTCAATAAAGCTTATAATGCGTTAATCAACCGAAAGTTTTTGCGTGCATTTGTCTCTACATGAACAAATATTTCTTTCACAATTTTCCCGATTTAGTTTATGTATTCTTCTCCTTCTGATCTTTTTAATTTCTTTATATTTTGTTTCCAGCTTTTGTTCCAAACAGCTTCTACAGATATAACACCATTCTGTTCAGGAACAACACTTTTTTGAGGAACAACAACACTCCCTTCTATATTATTTAATACACTTGATTGTCTTGACATATCGATTTTGGAATTATCATGGCTGGGATCATATTCGGAACCTTGAAAATCTTCATTGCCAAAACTACTATACTCCAAACGTTTGAAACATATAATATTTATCTATTATTATTTTAGTTAAAATTGTAAACAATATGAATGATTCTCAAAATTATAACGAAGCAACATTTTCTGCCCTTTATTTTTCGAAGCTGTTCTATAAGTAGTTCTTTCCTCACTCTGGTGCTCCCCTTAAAATAAACGAATATGCAGAGGTTGATGGCCCTATAAAATATGATTTATACCAATCACCTTAAAACATCAAAACTTTCCTGAAAAGCTTGCTTTTTTTATATATTTAATTTAGTTCAATAAACATTGCATTTTGCATTGGTTTCATAAGATCTTCAAATTCAAAATTCTTACCGATTTTGATTTAATTTAATTTTATAATTTCAATATACATAAGTCTCTAAGGCCCAATTTCATAGACAGCTTTTATACATTTAACAGGATTTTAAACTGTAAAATGGGATATTTTGGTTTCACCAAGCGTTTTTAAAGTAAACAAGCTTTTAAACACCTTTTAAAACTAAATGCCCATTTTTGGCTCATTAAATTTTAAAAGTGTCATTAAAAAATTAATATGACAGATTGATAGCTGATGTTTTGTTTTGTAAAATTTGTGTTCTCAATACTTGGAGATACAGAATGAATAGGTAAACAAATTCAACATTGCATTTATAATATCATTTTAATAATTTTAAATTTTAATTAGAATATTAGATTGGTCATCTTTATCTGAAGAAGATTTTCATATTTTATTTTAGAACGACACGATTTTTGATTTTGAAGAAGTTTACATTGTTGTATTTTGCGATTCTTGTCATTTATTTCAACATATAATGCTTTCTCATTTTTTCTCACACAATTCGTTTAATAGAAAGAAAAAAGTGGTTTTATTTTTACAGGGTTGTGAAGAGAACTCTATTTTAACAAAAATATCCCTGAAATTTCCCATTTCAAGCTTGGTGAAACTGAAAAAATTTAAAGGCCTGATAAAATTTAGAAAGCTTTTAGATAAAAATTCTTTTCGTGTTTGTTTATGAAATCGGATATACCTAAGGCTCTTTTATTTGATTTTTCCTATTTTCAAAACCTTAACCATAAATTTAGCTTAAAATATTGTAGATCAAGGAACGAACTAAAATCTTCTAAGTTTTAGTCTGTGAAAACATATCCTTCACATTTTTTGATGTATTCTTATCTTATTAAAGATTTTTTTTCTCGAAAATATTAAATGAGATCAACGCTCTCCTTATCTTTCCAGATTAAATAAATTATCTCTATATGTCTATCTTCAGTTTCTTCAATTTGAGGTCAATTGATAAAAATGTGTGCATATACATATATAGGTATCAAAATCAGTCTTCATAGTGCCCGAAATAAAGTATACATTCCTCTTGTTTAGCTCTTAATGGAATATTGTGGGCTTTAAGCATGAGTTACAACCTTTTGATATCAATTTATCAATTCTTTCGTTAAGAGTCGTCCCAATAAATATCAATATTTAAGATTCTTATACATGCATGATGTAATCATACTCAGACAAATTGACCTAAAACTTACAAACCATACACTCTCGTGTGTGACTATTTATATACTCATATGTATGTATGTATGTATAATCAGAAAGGTTGGTTTGTATATAATATATTATAACAAAAAAAAAATACTCGTACAATAAATCTTCTCTGATAAAATTAACCTTACCTAAGATGACTTGGGTGGAAGAACGTTAGGACTATTTTGGGAGAATCAATCATCATATATACACAAAATACATACACATTCAAACAATAATACATTTACTTACTTGATATGAATGATAGCACAAGAATCATATCTATCGCCACTTGAAACCACTTCATCTCATTTCCCTCTGAACTATTAAAAGTCCTCTGGCAAGCTTCGAAGGATTGATGTATCTCAATGATGATGAGACTATTTCTGTTCCAACAACAGCAACAATAACAACAAGGAATAGAAATACCCCAACCCTCTCGAATACAAAAACCACTACAACCACCAACGTAGTACGGCTCCACCGCGTTAACTCGATTTGAATCCAATTTGATTGATTTGCCTATTTTAATGCTGATGGAATGTATCTTTCGATATAAATTGATGATGGGATGGGGTCGTAGCACGTAGCTTGTAGCTCGTAGAGCGTAGATGTGTCCTAGAATCTAGAAATTGTTCAGGTCGAATTCTTTCGCTGCCGCCGCCGCCGCCGCTGCCGCGCTGCAAAGATGCGCTGAAAGATGACAAGATAGATTGATAAGACGAGCGACACACGGTTCAGTTATGGCGTAGCGAGTAGAGTGGGTATTAGCGTTAGCGTTGGTGTGTCTGCGTATGCGGGCGGGATATTAATATGACTTTCTTCACTTGCAGGACTATCTCAATGGAAAGAAGTTCAGTTACCACTCCTTTTAGTCATTTATTCAATTATAAATGCGAATGCGGAGTCTTTGACGTTGTTCCTTTTGTGCCTTTGCGAGAGTGTGTTGCGCGAGAGGAATTCATTTATGCGATCCCGCGAATGCCTTTCTAATTCAACATTATTATTCCAATCATTCGCATCATTATTGTTCTTTCTAGTCGGCGGCGGTCGTCCGCGTCGATTGTGGGTTGTCGGTCGATCGGATGGTTATTATGGTAATCTTTTTGGTCGCAGGAGAAGCGCAAGCGAATTGCTATCTGTCGCTAATGATATCCAAACGCAGGGTCCTTGAAGAGTTATTCATGCGACAGAGTTGAAGCCAATTGGCGCTCATTTGGTGGCCTTGATTTGCAGGATATTTTTTTTGGAGCTTCAATTTAACATTGCTGGCGTCATTACCGCCGTCGTTTTGGTTGTAGTCCTATCCTCCGCCACCGCGCCGAGTAGTATTCTGTGGTTTTTGAGGTATGCTTTAGTTTTCTGAAATGAAACGAACAAAAAAAGGTTTTATTATTTTTTATACGCATTGCGACTGTGAAATTTGATATTTTTTGCAAAAAGAGGCTATCTATCTAACAAGATGACAAATATCTTTTGTATGTATAAACATACATACAAATTCTAGCTCAAAGGAGATTTGTTCTTCCTCCTGTGTCCATTTTTAGAGACTTTTAACCCTAGGCTGGGTCAAGGATGTGGGGCTAGGGGGCTTCTAATTTTCTATTTCATACACTTTAGGATTTCAAATGCTTTTTTTTAAATCGAATGTAAAGCTTTTTGTTTTTCTTTATGATAAAAAGAAATGTCGAAAATGCGGCACAAACAAGTTTTTGTGTTGGGTTTGGTATTTATCATCACGATTTTTGTAGTGTTTTTTTACACAACTTATCTGGCATTTTGTTGATCGTCTTTTTCCAACAAAAAAAAATCATGCAAATATTTTTGACTTCATTTCAACGCAGATATAACTTTGATGGGATGCGAAACAAGTTTGCAGTTTGGCCTCTTTATAAAAATGTGTGTCTATCTTTTTTGTCAGCAAAATATTTTGTTGAAACTAAAATTCTGGAAGTTTTCCAAAACACAAATAAAAACAACAACTAATGTGGTTTTCAATCGATTTTTCACTTCTTCTCTGGTTTTAGTTTTAATTGTAAGCAGAGAAATTTGTATATATGTATGTATGTAGGAACAATACATACATATGTAGTTTAATATGGGTACTTCGAAGAGATGTTTATGTAGGAACATTAAATGTGTTCCAATAACTATATTGTATATTTTGTCGTGAAATAGTATGTGTATACAAATTTGTGGTTAAAATTGAAAGCTTGAGTGTTTAAATTATTGATGGTATTTTTGTTTATTTTTTGAAACACTTTAGCTGGCATACTTTTGTATACTATACTAGTTTTCATGAAAAAAGGTTTATTTTAAAATGTTAATATTTAATTAAGGACAGTCAAAGCTGATTGTTTAAAACGGGTCTTTCAAATACAATTTGCGATAAACAAATACTTCGATGCAAAATATGGTTGTCTTTATTGTGCCTTATTTGTCTAACATTGAAATAGAATAATGATTATCTAAACACCAATCTGCTTAAACTATGATAAATGATTATACAAAACTTCTACGAATATGTTGACGATGTTTAATTGATAGACTATGTATTCAAGAGGACACAAGCGTATACAGGTTTTTTTCAAAAACCACCCTATGTCTACTAACTCTCACCTCCCCGCAGTGAACGTTGAGTGCCTGGTACCTCAACTGGAGATTGGGTTCTAACCCCAGTGGAAAGTTGTTGGGGTAAACAAACGAGAGAGGGGTGGAGAGGTGTTTCCACTAAAGCACCACTTCTATTATTCAGATGGCGGGGGAGGAGTTCCCAAGATGGAATCAACAGTGTCATCTATACAGTTCCAGTTAGTTTGAAGTACTTATTGAACACCTTATATGGTTACTACGACATATTTGGTGCCTGTAAGGAGCGGTAATGTCGGTTATTTGCCCTTGGAGTTAAATCAAGGACCTGGTCCTTAAGGTTGGATGTGACTTCCTGACCACGTGAAGAAAAACGAGCTGCAAAGCACTAACAAGCCTCGGTTACGGACGGATTTACTGTTGACAACCCACGCAAACGATTTAAAAACAACGGACATCGGATATGCATGTGGAATGTTAGGTCCTTAATAAACAATGTGCAGCCGAAGAATTAGCGGCTATAAAGCAGATTTCACCGCCATCCAGGAAATTCGATGGGATGGGCCGGGCAAAAAGAGGATGAAAAATTGTGATATGTACTATGGTGACTGCTGCCGTGCAAACTAACAACGCTTATTTGGTGCATCAACGAGCGCCTCATAACCATCCGCGTCAAGGCTAAGTACGATAGCGTTAGTCTAATATGCGCACACGCCCCCACAGAAGAGAAGGTTGTTATCCTTCAAGGATATGTTTTCGAGCTCTTGGACAAGGCATATGAGCAGTATCCCAGCTATGATATTAAAATTTTCCTGGTCGATTTTATTGCCAAGCTAGTAAGGGAAGACATCTTTGGTGGAATAATCCTGAAAAACAGCCTGCACAACAACATTTCCAATAAATTAGGCTCCTTGATTTTACTGGGGGGTGAAACTTCAGAAACTTGGAGTTCTCCAGATCAATCTACCGGCAACCAAATTGACCATATTGCAATCGACAAGACAAGCTTCCAGCATCATGGATGTCCGAACTTTTCGAGGAGCTAACATCGACTTCGACCACTACCTCGTTGTAGCCAAGATAGCACTTCGGGTTTAAATACCCAAGGAAAAACCTCGACTCGAAGGCTGCAAAGACGAAAGTGGAAAAATCATAGTGGAACCGCAGTCCAATACTGAGCATATGGAAGGACCACTTCTGCAGACTATATAACAGTGACCACGAAACGAATTCCGCTTTCAAGCGGTATAATCCATTCAATATAGACGACGGAAGCACAATCCCGTCTTCCCGAGTAAGACGAAGTAAAGATTGCCAGATGGCTTGAATGCTGAGCTCTTCAAAGGCGCGTATTACAGCTTCTAAAGGGACAAACTGTATAGAGCCATATCTAGTTTTTTCATCCCTGCCAAACTTCGCCCTGCTCCATAAAGGTTGTAAGCAACTTAACCGTACCTTTTGATGTCAACAAAGGCTTTAGACAAGGTGATGCGCTGTAATGTGATTACCTTAGCATCATCCTCGAAAGCATAGCGCAGAGCTTCCAAGTCAACACTTGAGACACTATCTTCAAAGCCTGTCCAATTACTGGCATATGCTGATGGCATTGACATAATCAGAAGAATCCAGCGTGATATCAATGGGGCTTTTGCGAGCATTGAGGCATAGGCTTAGCGGTTAATGATTGCTAAACAAAGTACATGCTGTCACCATCGACCGTCGTATCTTTGAGGTAATAAAGGGCTTTGTCTACCTAGGCTCCGATTTGAACGCAGAAAACAACACCAGCGCTGAGATCAAACGAAGAATAACTCTTGCTAACCGGTGTTTCTTTGGGCTAAGAAAGCAATTGAGTAATAAAGGCCTGTCGTTAGCAACTAACTGACCCTAAAAATTCCCTACTTGCTATATGGTACAGAAGATTGGACTATTACAAAATCGTGTGATCTTCGGTCCCATATGCATAAAGGTTGAGTGGAGAAGAAGATTGAAAGACGAGCTGCAAGGGTTTTACAGTAATATAGACTTATCTAAAAGGATAAAAGTCCAAAGCCTGAGATAGCTGGGTCACCTAGAGCGCATGTAAATCAATACTCTGGCCCTCGAAATCTTTGAATCTACACCCACAAGACAGCGCAGTAGAGGAAGACTGCAGACCAGGCGGCGGCGCACATAATTTAAAAGTATCTTCGCCAAACTTGCAGTGTGCAACTGGAGACTAGCTTGAGCCGAGCTAGATGGAGAAGTTTGTAGGGAGAGGCCCTAGTTTACACAAGACTGTAGCGCCATCTTAAGTATGTAAGTAAGGTATTTTTTCTTTAGTATTTTAAAACGTTGAGTGAATGTTCAACCTCCTAATTCAACCGAAAGCCTCACATTCAAGTTCATACATTTTCTTTTCCTTCTATTGAAATTTTTACCCCTGTAATAAAACTCTTGAAAGCTTTTTATAAGCTTCAAAACTTGCACGTGTTTTACGGAATATTTAATTTTCTGTATAATCACTTATTTCTGTTTAACTAATCATTTACATTAACTGACTTAAATATAATCTGACTTTTGGACCATTTAGGCTACCGAATTAATATAACAATATTATTGACCACATTACAATTTAGCATAAAAGCTTATTCCCTGCTAATTCATTAAGACAAAGCCTATATTGTTCTTTGGTTCTCTGTTCTTTATATAACTATATTATGTAGTGATACATCATCATCTTTGTTCTCTTTGTTCATAAGTGATTAAACTTACAATAACTGATATTAAATGATGTCGTATTTAATCCTGTTAACATAAAACCAAAATAGCTATTCCAATGATCAATCCTGTTAGGGTTGCTTATTTATGCCATTATCTCCCAGCCGCATTCAATTTCAATTCAATCCTTCTTGTGTTTGTATATCTTCTTTAGCAAAACAGCCTGAAGGTTGGTTAAGCCTTATAGGCAAAGGGTTCAGATAGGTTACCATAGTACGATACATATTTCTAAAATTATCATTACAAACAAGCAAATCCACTGTGACATGTAGTTTGATATTAACATCCTTAATCACACATCATATATGCGGTATGTTTGTATATGGTACAGATTCACAATAACACAAACAAATCTCGGCGGATTCATCACCTTATCAAACTCATATCCTCCACAGACATGTTAAACAGAACTCTTACATGCCCACCTGGGGCATTAGTAGCATCAACATCAACATCCACATCAGCAGTGTTTGGATTGAAGCACAATTTTGTCGTTCCTCTGGAACATTTATTATATAAGGACGCAGCATCCTTGTTAAGAAATATTTAGCCCTAATTGAATTAAGGCGCATCCAAAACATTCACACAATACCCAAACCAAACACAACATGTCCTCGGGTTGACAGGCTCATTAAGAACTTAAACAAGCAAAATGCACCTTAAAGAAGTTCATCTTTTGAATTGTTTAAATATAAAAATATTTATGCAAGTATTAGGGATGGAAACAAAAAATCCTGAGTTTTTAAAGTGTTCCACAATCCTGAACCTAAATACGATTAAACAAAATTTAAATAAAAACAAATATGTAGCTTTCTATAGCTACACAAAATTTACGGAAAGAATAATTGGAAAAAGTTTTTTGTTCTTATTTAAAATTCATCCAAGCGTAGTTCTTAAGGCTAATTAAAAATTAATGTTATTTTGCGAAACGAGGTTGCATTTTCGTTGTGTGCGCATTCATTCATTCTGCCCGAGTTCTGCATCTCCCGGTTCACCATTCTCCATGGCTCATGGCTTCCTATACGATCCGATCCGATCCACTCCTTGTTTTGTTGCCGAAAAAGCTACAAGAACAAGAGAATTCATTTGTTCGGTCTTAAAGCGTAAAATTAAATCGAAGCGCTTGAGTGGAACGTACCGATGGCCTAATGGACTTATAGTCTGGGAGTTAGAGAAGCAACACTGGTCGCCAAGGTTTTCTTACCGGCAATGATATTGCACTTTTCCAATGGGTTTTGTTGGCCTTAATTTAAATCCGACTTCAAAATTAATGTATCACGTTAGGTTTTTGACAAAAAAAAAAAAACTAATATATGAGTCTTTTTAAGGCTATCTTAATTTATGAAGTAGCTTTTCTTCACTAAAATCCGTGATGGTTTTCTAGGTCTGTAATCTTTTTCTTCAATATTCATATAATGTTCGAAAAATCTTTAAAAGTTGTTAGATTTCACCTGTATTACAAAAATCTGAAAGAAACACTAAGCCATTTATGCTAGAATGATATGCAACAGATATAAGCAAAACTGAAAGTATGTAATTTTGGTCATAGTAACAAATCTGTTGTCTACACAATTCTATTATATCAAGTTTTTGAGATATATCTAGAAATATAAAGAAAATATTGAAAACGGGTATTTTTAAAACTTGAGCAAAAAGTTAAAATTTAAGTTTGGATACGAAATCAGCACTAAAAATTAAGTCCAAAACGTATCTTTCAAAACTATGAATGTATCAATTGCAAGGTTTTCTCAAAACCTTATATATGTAGTCAAACAAGGACTCAGAACTAATGAGAGCTTCCAGAAGATACTAAAATGATTTGATTGATTAAAATGTATTGTTAAGGGATTTTAAATTTTGGCTAAGCCCTTAAAACCCCGTTTTTGATTGTTTTTAGAATTTTTAAAGGTACGTATTTAAAAACCTGATGTGATAGAAACATATAAAGTCGCATTAAGGACATTTTAATCCTTTAATAAAGTTTTGTGTTGTTTGTGCGATTTCTTTTCGCACGATTTTTTTATCATCAATCTGCTGCTACAACATTCGATTTTTCACAGATTGATGATAAAAAAACAGTGGAATATGTATGGGGGCATGCTGCCCTCCTGCAACCTTCCTGCTTGGGGCCACTGTTCGATTTGGAGTAAGTGCGAGGTTGGGTGTATGCAAAGTTTCTTTATATATCTACATATATGTAAAAAATATATATAAAGAAACTTTGCATACACCCAACCTCGCACTTACTCCAAATACAACAGTGACCCCAAGCAGGGGGGGTTGCAGGAGGGCAGCATGCCCCTCATACATATTCCACTGTTTATTCGCGCAATTTTTTTATCATCAATTTGTTTCAGATATTTCCAGTTTTTGGGGTCCTATTTCATTGTTTGGAATTGGGGTCGTATTTCATAATGAAATAACCCCCAATTTCAAAAAATGAAAAAAGGCCTGGGGTAGTATTTCATAATGAAATAACCCCCAATTTCAAAAAATGAAAGAAGGCCCCAATAAGTGAAATTATGCCCCAATAAAATGCAATTTATTTTTGTTGTTGTTTTGCGTATAAGCTTTGGAGCCTTATTTCTTTTCTTTTGGGGCCTTATTTCCTGGGGCCTAATTTCTAAGAGACGTAAAAAGTAAGTGACATTTGATACCATTTTAATACAAATTCTGCTTTATTAAAATTAGTCCAGTAAAACAAGAGTTTTGCCTCAGAATGATGGGAAGTTGGAAATTTGTTTATAACTTTCTTTTCCTTAACATTGTATATAAAGTATCATTAAATCTCGTGTCCGCGTAAGTTATGGACCACCAAAAGTCGCAAAAACATCTATTATCGTGATTATCTCCTGTTCCTAAGGTCCAATGGTGGTAACACTTTTTGACCAAAAATAGGGAAATAGTTAGGATATGAACAGGAACCATAAAAATGGATTACTGAATACCTTATGTAAATTTCAATACCTGCAAAATTATGCCAGTGCAACACTACTTTCCAGACTTTATTGAAGCGCCACAGATGCGAACCCATTCAAAATAGGAAAGCAATGCCACGAAGATATCGTGTGTTTCTGGAGCGGATGAGAAAATGTGGGAAACAAGCAATGTGGCTTGTGGCTCGTTGAAGATAGCCACACTCGTAAACCGTAAAAGAATTCCGCGACAGTTCTTCTTATGGGCTCCTATGTACATACATTTAATGTTTAAGCCTGAAATTGCTTTGGTTAAGATGGAAACAAAACCTTTCTTCATTAATTTAAATTGCTACTATTGAGAAAATAGGGAAGATAGGATTATAGGCTACGGCTGACTGCAATTCAAAGGCCAAAAACTTCATGACAGACGAAAAGGATATAATTTACCAAATACAAAGCAAAAACAAGAACTAAGTTATCACCTTACTTAAAATGATAAAAGCGATTTTCTTAAAAAATACTTAATAAAAGGATGAATAAGATTATTTAAACCCTAATCCGGGATGTTCATCCTGGTGTTAAACTACTTAAATAATTTTATTGAAAGCTCCACATTGAAAAGCATCACATCACAAGATGCACGTATAATTTTAAGTTCCTTAGATTACGAGAGTTTTTTGGCGAAATCAAATTAAGAAGATGAAATTGCTGAATTGCATTTAAATGCTTTACATAATGGAATCCAATTATAGAGGGTTTGTATATTTTATGTTCATACAAATACCTATCTACAAATATTTGCATTTCTCTTGTCTTTAACCAATGAACTGGATACAAATTTAATATGTCAAATAGATCTTTGGAATCTCATCATTATTATTTGAATGTAAGTCACTTTTTTGGATTTGTTTGAGTACGAAGCTTTGATTTTCAAATGCCTGAGTTGAATTTGAAATTTTGGTAAGACCTAAATAAAGTAATATACCTATCTATACATAATTATTATAAAGGTAGTTCGTGTGAAATAAAATAAGACTTATTTAAATAAACATTGAATCGTGAAGGATGGTTTACGTATTGAAGAGTATTAAACAAATTTGTATACATTTTCAATAGTAATATATTAAAGAAGTTATACAGAATTTAATAGTAATATTTAAAATGTTGTCGTTTTTAAGTTATGAAAACAAATATCAGTAACTTTTAAATAATGAGATTACATGATAATTGTAAAACGTAACTTACTTTTTAATTCTTTAAAACCGATGTCCTTTTCAAAAATTATTCTTTGACATGTTTCCAACAAAAAGCAGTTGTTGCAACAGTATTTCAATACAGTTAGCTTATATTTTATTTAATAACAAAACTATGTTTTATGAGTTTTAATTTGGTTTGAAAACAGTAAAGAACAGCTTATATAATAAGTACAAAGTCTTAATTTATTTTGACAAATTCGTGGTGTGTTCTTATATTATTAGCAATCAAACATTAAGTTTTCTCTAATGGAAATAACCTTTTCGAGTTGAAAAGCATTTTTAACAATTTTTTTTAGGTTTTGAAACGTTTTAATTTTTTAGTATATCTATATTGATACCTAATAATATTTTGTATAAAATGAAATAATTTGAATAATTTATGAAGTTATTGTAATCGGTCCGATTTGTCGAATTTGAATAAATGTCTGTGCCTGCGTGTACGTACGTTCGAACGTTCGAGAAACTCTTTTGTCGTCCATATCTCGAGAACCAGTGGAGATATCGACTTCAAATAAATGTTGTTACACAGATAATAATGCAAATAATAAAGGTACAATAAGGACTATCAAGACAATTGATTGGGTTGTTTTTTTACCATACCAAATTCAATTTGGGTTAACCCAAAATATCTCAGGAACCAAAAACGCTAGCGACTTGAATAAAATGTTTTATTATATAATATGACGTGATACAAAACTAATATAATTTTGAAAAAATCAAATAAAGGTTTTTTTATAAATCAAAAAAAACAGAAAAAAATAACTGTTACCTGGAATATTTTACCAACAAAAAATGATTTTATCTTCAAAATAATCGTATGCAACAAAAATAACGTTTTTGATATTTGGTTAAATTTTGAGAAAAATCGAACTGACAGTTTTTTTTACAAAAAATAAAAACAGTACTAAAACTTGGTAACAATTGATTTTGGACTGAAATATCTTTTCAAAAAGTCAGTTTTTTCATAAAAATTTGAATCTACAAAAAATAGTACGCAAAATTCTTAAAAATTGATGTTCATTCTATGCTAAATTTTGTTGTTAACGTTAGATATTGTTCTTAGAAAAATGCAATACAAACACAAAATATGAGGAACGTCAAGGCTATAAACTAGTAAATCGCAAAAGTTCAACAGAATTTTGGAAACTGGTCTGAAATTAAATGGCAAGAGATTTGCTGTGCCCAAAAATCAGGATGCAACGGTTCTACACACCCACTTCAAGGATTTAATTAATCCCATTACGTCACCAAAAATTTGGCATTATGCGTCACCTCGATTCACCTGTGAAGTTTTAGACTCTAAATTCACTTTAAGAGAATTAGAACAAACACTGTTTAAAGCATGGAAAAGTAGCAGGTACGAACGTTATTCCATTTGTGCTGTTTAAATATGGAACTGTTACACTTAAAGAACGCCTACTTACACTTTTCAATAAAGTGATTGAAGGATGTATAGAATTTTTCTTTCTTTTTTTAATGCAACGAATAACATTCTTACAACGCACGATAGGTACATAAGCGGCTCACAACCTGGTTAGGAACAGGGAAAGTTTTGAAAAAAATTCCAAGCTAGCCTTAGATCAGGTTACTCCACCATTGATAATAATTTCATTCTAAGAAGTGTAGTTGAGAGCTGTAGCTTTACCTTCCGTAAACTACAAAGCAGCTTTCGACACAATTAATCGGGGAGCTATATTTTATAAGTTGTATGGATTAGGGGTATCACTCAAATTTGGTTGTGTGTTCGAAAAGTTGTACAAAGGAACTCAGTCGGCAGTCGGCAGTGTGGAACGGAGCAGAACTTTCTGACTGGTTCGCAACAACAACAGGAGTGAGGCAGAGTTGTTTATTAAGCCCGATCTTATTATTGGTTTTTATCAATGATCTTATTGATTACCTCCCTGGTATCGTCGACTTCGCAGGAGTTTGTATCAAAGCTTTATTATTTGCCGATGGTATATGATGTAGTTATGTTTGCTTATTCTCCAGAAACTCTGCAACTCATGATTAACAGATTATACCACTGCTGCAGTTATGGTCTTTAAAAAAGATGGAGGTCGAAATGCCTCCAAAAACTTTTAACTTTTAACACGCTACGTTAAGAAAATATTTCGCCTAATATCGAATACGCAAAATAACGTTATCATGTTAGGAACAGGACTATCTCCTCTGTTCATTAAAACATTAAACTGCAAGCTGAAACTTCAAGCTGACTATTTTCTGAATGTCTTCAAGATGCCCGAGTCCCGTTTGGTTAGGAAGGTCATTCTTGAAGCTATCTAAGATAAAAAAAAGCTTTAACAGAGAGTTGTGAAATCTAGAGGAAAGTTGTAATCTCAATTTCACTTTAAACATTGACAACATATCAAATTGTAAAGCCATCCTATACAAAGTAATATTGAAAATGAACGAGAAGCATAGAGCCAAATATGTGCAGAAAGCTTCAAATTCCCTATATAGCCGAATACGCAGCAGGTTTAACCATGACCTGGAAGATAGAAACTTTGTCCGTTATGAGAACAATATATGTATGCGTAATATTGACAATGGTCAGACTTTGCAACGAATTACCCTCCCCAAGCTTCATACCACACACACCAGATTTACCGTTGGATTGAAGTATCTGCAATTTAAGGGAAAGGGAACATATTTTTAATTTCGTATGGAAGTGTCCAACTTAAAGAGAATCCAGAAGAAACATCCTTGGAGTTTTTGTCAGAAAAAAAAGTTGTTACAGAATTAAATGAGATAAACGTAATCAAATTGTATAACTATTGTAAAATTGCGTTAAGGTACAGAGAAGGAATGTCTAATGAAGATTTCTGAAAATTTAAAAACAGCTATGTAATTAATGTATCACATTTTTTGTATATATACATACATATATAAGTATATATGTATATATATTTCTTTTTAATCAATTCAAATTGTGAAAACCTAGTTTAATACTCCAAGATTATAATATTTGTCAATCTGACAGACGACAATGCCATGTTATAATGATTTTGTACACAAATATTTATCGTAAAAAATCATATTAGAAATCTAATAAAATTTGTATCTATCTATCTACAACAAACAAAAAGATCCTTTCGTACGGCTATAATAGAACTCGAATGTCAATGTAAGTGGAAATCCAAAAGGAAGTTGAAACCATTTAATGGCTTAACTGATTCCAGTATTTTAAATGTCACTCACAATTTCTTCGATCTCATACTTAAATAATCTCTATCTTACTTACTATTGATATCATTAAAAATATCTATACTTACAACAACAGTATATTGCTCCATAAAATTTAATTTACCCTTTTCATTAATTTGTTCTGATTATTATCAAAGAAAACTTTTTTGATTATCCTTTTTGCGACTGGCGACTGACTGACAAACAACAACAACAACAACAACAAACAGTAAATAAACAGCTCAATCATTTTTTTTTAAATTAATTCATTCAACTACACAGAATATCCACTTTGTTTGTTACAACAACAAACAAACCAACAACATAACTGACTATAAACAAATTTAAGTGAAAACAAGTAAATATATAAACATTAAAACCATCACAACCTTTTGCTGATAATCTCAACATAAAATGATTCAATAAAATCTCTCCCATTCCTTCCCCCCTTTGTTATGTGTGAGTGGTGTGTATGTACCTAATCTAAACCCATAGTAAAATCACAAAACAACATTCTCTGTGTTTTCAAAGATTATACAAAAAAATGTGTTTGTTTCTGAATTTTTTTAAAATATTTATTTTAAACAAAGTTAACGCGCACCGCCGCGCCGCCGCGCCGTGCAGCCTAAAAATAAACACATTATACACAATACACATATTATGTATAAAGGTTTATATAAAAATAACAAACAAAATGGTAAGAATAACTTATTTGCTTGCTAAATAACAAACACACTAAAAACAGGACGATAGGGAACCGTCTTTCCATCAGCAGGAAGCAGCATTATATGGGTTCTAAAAAAACAGGACCCTTCTCAATCCAACGCCATGCCACCCACATTGCTTAGAGAAACACACCGAGCACCGAGAGAGGAAATATTGAACAAAGTGAAAGAGAAAACTAGATTCAAAAACGCAAATGAACAAAGCCCCTGGGCAAAACAACGACGACGCACGCACACATATTTTAGCGACACCACCTCGCGCCATATCACCGAGGACCCATCAGGCACCAGCTATCACACGATACCAAAAAATAATCTCGTTCTCACACAGGATTCTCCACAAAGCACCTATATACGGACGAACATATGTGTAATGTATATATCCTGATAGCGAAGATCCTTTCCTACCGCGCGAGCTTTGTCAACTTTCATAAATGTAACCGTAATGATTATGGTCAAATAAATTTATTCCGTTTTGCAGGGTGTGGTTGCGAGAAGATGTTTTATGATGGGATAGGCGAGGCAAAGGACGTTTCGATGTTCATTTTGTTTGTAAGCCTTTAAGGATCCTTCTATACGAACACGAAGGCGACAGGTCTTCCTCCAACCAGAATAGAAAAATATAACCATTGGGAGGTGGGCGAGCAGCCGAGCAGCCGGCCGATGGAACCATTAACGATGTTGGTTTGTAATCTAAGATGAAACGAGACTGATAACTCGTGTTATTTTGGCAGGGATACTTTCTCCTCCATCTCTCCGTACTAGGACAGAGTACGAGGACAATATAACCCTCGGGAGATTAACTTGCTGATGCGCCAAGGACCAACAACAACTCGAAAAGTAACATTAAAGCGAAACAGATTGTTGTTTATTATACGAAGTTCTAATCTACCCTCAATTGTTTAAGTTTCGCCCAAAATGTCCTTTTGGTTTGCCGCAATATTTTGGTCCTAAATGAGCAATTAACTAATACATGTAGGTATACCTGGAAAGTAAGCTTGAGTACAGGTTTTATCTTGGCAAATTCCGCATGGAAACAAATAAAATTATACATAATTTAAATGCAAATCATGTTTCTATTTGACAACGCCAAGTAATTATGTGAAGTCATAATATAAAATGATTGATGTTTGTTTTCTTTTTATGATTTTTTGTTTTCATAAATTATACCTCAAGAGTTTATTAACTAGTATATCCAATTAAGAATCAGAAGCAGAATGAGTACGAGTATCTATGTATGTATGACGAGAATGCTGGTATTATTTTCAGAATATCTTATATGAAACATGAAAATTCAATTTTGATTTTTGATTGACACTTTCTGAATAATCAACAAACGTCCCTGATTGCATTAAATTCCCAGTGTGATTTCACGCATAACAAACAAAAAAATACCCACCTCCTCCTCCCACGCCCGCGTCATCGTCGTCGTCGTCGTTGTCGGTCGCCCTGATGTTACTGATATGAAATATAAATATATCTTTTTTGTTTTCTTTTGACAACAACAAAAAAGAAAGAAAATAAAGTAAAACATCCCCTGTCATTATTCTTATAGTATAATGTAGCTGCTCGTCCTTTGAGAAGAGGCACAAGAGGAACATAAATTAGACGGAAGAGTGTTGTTAAAATTTGTTTTTCTCTCACTCACGCTATGAAATTGTCATTAACTTCCACATTGTATAGTATACATTTGGTTTTTTTATCGCATTTCTTGCAGGACTTATTCTTCATCCTTTTCAAGAATGTAAGGCGGATATGGTCGGGAAAATTGGGAGATAGGTACCAAACCATCACGACAAGTATAATAAAACCAAGGTGATGTTGTGTCTTTCCCAAAAGCAAAGTGTGTAGGCAGATGTTGAAATGAAAAAAACTGATAATGATTATACCGATGAGTGAAGAATTTAAAAGTAGATGTCTTCTTTTCGGAGGGTTGTTTTTCTTCTTTTTTTTGTGAATGGCATGGCGTATACGTACTTTTTTCTTTCTTTTTTTATTGTCAATGAGAACTTAACATCAATCTTTTGATTTTACGGAAGCGCAGGTTTTAAGGAAATACCCTAATTGGATTTTGCTTTTATGTCAATGGTGATAATTTGAAAAAGATTTGTTGAAACACCTTTGAGCTTGCCTGTAATAACTTTATTAGTTATGTAGAGCTTAGAGGAAGATATGTTTTCTCACTAATTTCTTTGAAAGCTTTTTTTACTTCCTGAAGAGAGTTATTGTAATCGGTATGATATGACGAATTTGAAATCTTTACATTTTTTGACGTTTCAAGGTTAATAGATTCCAAATAAAAGATTTGTAGAGAGATGTCTGTACGTGCGTGTGTACATACGTTCGTCCGTCCGTAAGTCCGTACGTTCGGAATACCATTTTTCGTCTTCCATATCTTAAGAACCAGTATAGATATCGGCTTCAGATAAATGTTGTTATACCGATTAAAAAATTGAGTGGGAGGTTTTTTTAGTACACAAATTTTAAAAAAGTGAACATTTTGGTTGACTCAAAATATCTCAAGAACCAAAAAACGCTAGCGACTTCAATTAAATGTTATGTTATATAATGTCAAGTGATACCAAATTAGTATAATTTTGAAAAAAAAAAAAATCTATTGAGGGTTTTTGTATAAATCAAAACAAATTGAAAAAAAATATTTTTCACCTCGAATATTTTACAAAAACAAACGATTTAACCTCCAAAATAATTGTATGCAATGCAGAATAACATTTTTGACATCTAGTAAAATATTGAAAAAGTTTATTTACAAAAAATTTAAAACCTAAACAAAACATTATTAGAGGTTGGTATAAATTTATTGACAACTTTTGTTACCAAGTACATTAACCTATCTACATATTTAAGGAAAATCTGTGATAGACATCGGATATTTTGAGGGAGAATGGAGTAATTCACTTACAGACTTCAAAGTGGACTTAGCGATTTTTTCAGCGCACTTACCTATGGCTATAGTAATAGAATCTCAGAGGAATCCAAGTATCTTTGTGAAATTTATATGTATTGAGAAAAAAGGTCATATCTATAGATCACGTTTAAACCGGCCTTGTAACTCTATTTCTTCTCAACCTGAATGCGTATAGTAATTATTATAACGGCATCAGCTTCCTCAACACTCGATAACTATTATTGTATAACGTTTGCTCTAAAGAATGTATGGTTCGATGAGGATTGCAAAAAATTATGAAAACTTTGTTTGGTGTATCTAAAATTGTTTAGATCGACAAACGCTTTGTTTTTCAAAAATATTTATTTGCACGTTAATAATGGAATACAAACATCTATGTCCTACTAAAAAGACGGATTAACTTTACAACCTGGCTAAAAAAAATTACTACTTGTATGAATTGTAAGGGATTTTGAAGTAATGTTCGAGAACTGGGTGGTCGTAATAAAATGATGGTGAACACTCTCGGAGTTGAGACAATTGATATTTATATTTATTTATATATGTATCTTATTTTTGCACTAAATAGTATTACCAAGAAGAAAAAGAAGGAAGTTTATGTACGCTTGTTTTGTAGAATTCAAAGTAGCTTTTGACAAGGTTAACACAAAGATCCTGATGTAATGGGTGATTTTTTTGAGGTTAGGATTTTCATGCATTAGTATTTGACAGATCACGCGGGATTTCAGACATGGTGTCAAAGAGAAAGATGCTCAGTATGCTTTGACATTTCATCATGAATAGACTTACTAACGAGTAACGCTTGCAAATCATTGAATTTTATTACCAAAATCAGTGTTCGGTTCGAAATGTGTTTATCGACAAATTTTGTTCAGCGATGAGGCTCATTTCTGGTTGAATGGCTACGTAAATAAGCAAAATTGCTGCATTTGGAGTGAAGAGCAACCAGAAGCCGTTCAAGAACTGCCCATGCATCCCGAAAAATGCACTGTTTGGTGTGGTTTGTACGCTGGTGGAATCATTGGACCGTATTTTTTCAAAGATGCTGTTGGACGCAACGTTATGGTGAATGGCGATCGCTATCGTTCAATGCTAACAAACTTTTTGTTGCCAAAAATGGAAGAACTGAACTTGGTTGACATGTGGTTTCAACAAGATGGCGCTACATGCCACACAGCTCGCGATTCTATGGCCATTTTGAGGGAAAACTTCGGAGAACAATTCATCTCAAGGAATGGACTGGTAAGTTGGCCACCAAGATCATGCGATTTGACGCCTTTAGACTATTTTTTGTGGGGCTACGTCAAGCCTAAAGTCTACACAAATAAGCCAGCAACTATTCCAGCTTGGAAGACAACATTTCCGAAGAAATTCGGGCTATTCCGGCCGAAATGCTCGAAAAAGTTACCCAAAATTGGACTTTCCGAATGGACCACCTAAGACGCAGCCGCGGTCAACATTTAAATGAAATTATCTTCAAAAAGTAAATGTCATGGACCAATCTAACGTTTCAAATAAAGAATCGATGAGATTTTGCAAATTTTATGCGTTTTTTTTTTTTTAAGTTTTCAAGCTCTTAAAAAATCACCCGATATAAGCTTTCATCACTAAGAATCTCTCGGAAAATCTTGTAGATGTATTTCAAATTTCTGGAGTCATCTAGCGCCTTGGTTTGGGATAGATCAAAGTTTTCAGACTGGTTTGAAATGACATATAAAATGACATATGAAATGAGGAATACTCTTCGCTGATATCCAAGTGAAAGTTTGGCTCTACGCGGACGATTTAGTATTATTAGCTGAAAATCCGTTCACTTTTCAGCTGCAAATCAAAAAATTAAATTCTTGCGAACATAACTAAAATAAAGATTTTTGAAATACGTCAAAGAAGAAGACTTCGCAAAGAGAATTGATCGCTCAACAATGTCTGTAATAAGGTAGTTCAAGAGTTTAAATATTTCGGAACTCTGCTAACGCATAATTTAAACATTTTGAAGCATGCCAAACAGAATAGCAATGAAGCTAAGAAAGCTTTAAGTTTCATGTGGCCAGCCAAAGTTTTTTTTTAAATATTTGATCTTGTGTCCAAATAACGCTTGTTTTAAGCGACTGTCACAATGGTATAGTGCTAAGATTTTTAGTTGCTTTTCTCTCGATGAGTTTGATCCACTTCAAAGATTTTGGAATAACGGCAATATATACTCACAACCACAAATTTAACTACGACTACATAATAAGAGTGATGAAAAGAGGTGAAAGAAGTCTTCGCAAACCGTTTATGGTATGATGCTACTTTAATCGATTGCTCCTCCTTTCAGGAAATGGAATCACCTAGCTATCTCCCACGATACTAACCTAAACTTAATGGAGTGTAATGTGGATGAATGCTTTCCAATGTCACTACTAAAATTGACGAAAGGAAGATGTCGAAAATTTTGCTTGGTATGCAGTAAAATATGTGGACAAATTTAAGCTGTTGAGACATGTCAGTGACGAAAATAATCAAAAACTTGTGCTTCACTAAAGAATAACTAAGAATAATGCTGTGGTAGTCAATAGGGTTGGCAAAAACCAAGTTTGTCGATTCCTCGTCGATCTTTGAATTTAAGTGATTTTGTCCTTATAATCCATCAAAATCATCAAAATTCAAAAAATATTCATTAAAATTCATAAAAGAATAAATTCTTAAATTCATTAGGTTTATTTTTTTTCAAGATCCATTATTTTAATTTCAATGTCCCCTATACTCTGTTGAGATATTCTAACTAGAAAATCTTTCTCAGGTAATCCAATATTGTTACCACAAGGATTCAACTCAATGACTTGACTATACGTAGGTACATTCTGGAGAATAAGTGAAAAGCAAAACAAAACAAGTTAAGCGGACGCATATTTTCCCGGTCGTTCGCATCTTAAACATGTTCTGCATAAATCTATCCATAAAGATGATTATATATTCTTGTCATTATCGCTCACAAATGAGAACAAGGGATTTTCTCGTTAGTCTATCATCATTTTCCATATTTCCGGACTTAAGTAATGTTCCTTGGTTCTGATGTGACTAGATTATCCTGCGAGTGTAGCAAATCAAAGCTTTCGCCAGGTATCAGGGAAATTCATCATTGTCATAGCTCTATCTCTAACATATCTTTTCCATTGACTTGATTTGAGATGTAAAAAGCGTTGAAAGATACTTGATTATTGATACCTGCACAAACTTTACAGGACATCTACACCACAACTCTCACCCTAAGCTCATCACAAATCAGGAATCAGGACATTTGGTTGGCTATGGCTGTATCCCTGATGAGAGTCATGTTGATGACGGAGTTCTCCACTCGAGCATCGAATGTCAACATAAAGTTCATGTGTCTTTCGGTTAGGATCTTCCGTTTGCTATTATCGGATGTTTGGGGTGATATTTTTATTGATTTCCGGACAATTCTTACTCACTAAATTGTATATCGTCGATTTTAGTGAGTATATTGCTGGCAATAGCAACCCTCATCATAACCAAAGCGTGAAAACCCTTACGTAATGACGTCGGAAACGTGGCATGAGTTCGAGAATTTTCCAGTACCCAAAAAAGGATAAAATATTCATACCTCCATCACATATGTATGTAGATACCACTATACTCGTATTCCTACACCTACACCCTGAAGTGATGATGATCATCAGAAGCCACCATCGCATCACTTTACTATCTGCACCCAGCATGGTCTAGAGCGTCGATTTAGATGAATCTCTGATACACGGGATATCCTTTAGGATCTCAGCATGTGTAATTATTTATACATTAGTTCACCCCTATATATATATGTTCCCTTTATCTTTCTCTCTCTTCCTCTATTTGATGAGGGAGCTGTGAGAGATAAAATAATGACAAGTTGATGGTTCATGAAAATTAATTTAATTTTTCACCTCGTTATGGCTCCTTGAATTCCCCAAGTTGTAATGATGTCCTTTTAGACATGGAAGTTAATGGTGCTAACAACTTATTGTACGTTGTATTGAATACTGAGCAAAAAGATTGGGATTGGTGCTGTTTATGGTTTACGGTCGTCTTTTCTATATAAAATGTATATGAAAAATTCACAAACTGGGTCATTGGTTTGTTTTTTGGTCAAAAGTTTGTAATAAGTTTTTTTTTGGGAAGATTTTATGAGTAAAAGGGAAACTTCGTTGATGTAAGAAATAACAATTGAGGCAACATATATAGGGATTAAATTAGCAACGATTGTTGATGAAAACTTTTGGTTTGAAATTTGAAAAGTTTTATCACTTTTTTGTGGGCTATGTCCTTCTTCTTAAAGAGATTACTTGAACAGGGATGGGAAAGATGTAAAATTCTTTCATTTATAAAAGTTATTAGCTTTTGGGGATTCGGTTTAGTTTTAAAAGACTTGGCAAGAGTTAAGATTGGCTATTTATTTGTTTAATACTCTAAGAGAGGTCATATTTCTTAACATAGGGTTTCTTAGTTAAACAAATATCCTTTTTTTTACTGAGAATGTTCGGAAATCTAATAGCTTCACTCATTTTTAAAATTCTTGAGCTATATAAGTTTGTGCTTATGAGAAATGTCTGCATTTTTTTGAAATAATTAAAGCTAACTTATGTTACTAAAATAAGTAAAATTAATTAAATTTTATTTGTTTGTTCATTCTTGAAATATTTCGAAAAATTGATATTATTCAAATCGATGAATATATCAAAACACTAAGGAATAACCGATTGAAGCTTAAAGGGCAAAAAATAAGAATCTGACTATTTGTTTGAAAGTAAATTAAAAAATTTAAATAAGAGACTCGGATGCGACCCACACTGATGACTTCCCATCCGTGGCCGTCCTTATATATTTTTCGTTAAAAAAATCGCTGCTTAATTTTTTTTTTTAATTTTACCAAATGTCAAAAACGTTAGTCTTCGTTGCAAAAAATTATTTTGGAGGTATTTATCGTCGTTTCAAGGCCTTTAGAATCTAAATCAATGGTTCTTAGAGAGATGTGTACGCAGGCTTGTACGTCCGCACAGAATACCTTAATTCGTTGGCTATATCTCAAGAACCAACAGAGATATTGTCTTAAAATAAATGTACTTTCTATTTCTTTCATAATAACATTTAAAGTTGCAAAAAGGACTTTCAAAAAAAGTGACAAATTCGGTTAACCCCAATTATCTTTTGAAAGAGTAGCTACTTCAATTGAATTGTATATTATACATTGTGAAGTTATACAAATTTGCGGTATCAATTTAAAAAACATCTATTAACTGTTATTTTTAAATCAAAAAAATTGACAAAAAATATATGTCATTCCGAATATTTTGCGAACAAAAATAGCTATTTTCTCCATTAAAAATAAACACCAATAAAAATACTACCGACTAAAATTTGATAAAAATTAATTTTCGACTTAAATATTTACAGATATCTATTAACTTTAAAATAATTGTATTTTATAAAAACAACATTGTTCTTAACATTTGGTATAATTTAAACAAAAAAATAGATTGACTGCGTTTTTATATAAAATATAGTCAAGAGTTATAGTTTAAATACACTAGTTTGTCTTTTCTGGTCAAGTTTTATAAGCACCATGCTTGAACTAATCACTTACTACACCTCCCTACCTCAGCAGCACCCTATACCTACATTTTTAAGATATGGTTATAATTTATACATCTGTACATTACAATGTTATGTTTCATTATGGTTATGTTTCATTATGGTTTATGTAAAGTGACAGCTGGCTTAAGCACTTTTTGACAGTTTTATTTAGTATCGAATCAAAAATAGACTTATCTCGACGCGATCATACTCATTCCAATTATTCAAAACCTTAAAGAGACATACACATATACAAAGCTTTGTTTAAAGACATGATACGGTAGGACCTATTAATAACAAATAAAACTATCACACAAAACTTTAAAACGGCATGTTCCTGTACATAAAAGTCTTAAACTCTGGTCGCGACCTTGAATAACAAAACAGTCAATTCAGAGCACTTGCAGATGTAAACGTTTAAAGTGGGTATCAGAGTCAAGTAGGGTCACAGGGGTCAGAGACGAAAATAAAAAAGATAACACAGAGAAAACTTAAACAGCTGCGAAACGTCGTCACGAGCGCAATACGAACGAGAGGCTTACCGAACGGATTCTATATTGATATCAGGTACAAATATATCTCCGAAAGTACTAAGATCTCAGACTGGTCACCAAAGTAAGAAATGTTATTATATACAAACCTTTTAAATTAAACCACACCTATGCCTATTTGAGCGGGAACCAAAACGCCCATTGTTCTATTTTATTTTATACCAAATACTGTTAACATTATGTTATTTTTGAAGAAAAATCTAACTTGTATTTGTCTTATAAAATATAAGAACTTCCAAAATTGCTACTAAAATTAGTATAAATTGTTGGTTATCGACTAAAAATCTCTAAAAATACTAAAGGTATTGAAATCAAAATAATTTTATCGTATGTTGGGTCAAGGGGGGTAATTGTAAACACACTTAATTTTCTCAAAACCGTTTATAATTTGAAGCATGCCATGAAATTATTTGAAAAGACATTATATTTAAATCATATTGACGCGTAGAAAGCCTTTTCTTTATCTGTCAAAGGGTTATTTATGTTTTGTTCGTTTCCACGAGTCTTTCGTTTTTCTGCGTTTTTAAGTTTTTCAGTGCAAATTAAAATTGTTGCAAAACAAACAAAGGCTATCGAAGTAAGTTAAATTTTATCTTTATGAAAGTGAAATATGAGTATAAATGCATGCTTTATGTTTTTATTTGTCTGTATAACAAAATTTAAAAGTTATTGGCTGTTTACAATTATCCCATTATGTTCCTATCATGGGTAAATGTAAACACCGAAATGGGGTAAAAGTGAACAATTTGGGGTAATTGTAAACATTCATTTTCAATGGCTTTGGTGTTGATTTAACAATATTTTATATCAAAAAGATGCCACGTACATATCAACCAAAAACCACAGCTCCATCATACACGTCAGGGGATCGGTGAAGTTAAAAACCCTACTGTCATTATATCTAGAGGCAGAAAACCAGCACTTTCGTCAGACGTGGAGGGCACTATAGCAAGGTGCCTTATTTAAGATCTCGTGCTGGTTACCCTTGCGATAAGGATGATCTCCTTGGTCTAGTAGGTACCTACATATATAAGGACAGAGAACTTGGTTACCCCTTTCCAAAATGGACGACTGGTACCGTTTTCATTTACCCAATTTTTCTCGTTTACTTAAAAAACTAGGGGGGGGGCAAACGACATTAAGATTACTACTCTTTGATAGACAATACAATCCAAACTTAAGTAGCATAGACAAAAATGTTCGACATTGCATGGTTAAGCTGTTACAAACATTACAAGTGAACAAAAATAAAAAAAATGCAAAATCGTTTACAATTACCCCCTTTGACCCTAAAATATAATTGTTAACTTATAGTTAAGTTTTTCCAAAAATAAAAAACCTAATAAAAATTGATTTTCCACTCAAGAATCTTGAGAACAAAGATATTGAGTTCAAACTTTCTTATCTGGCATCACAAAATGTCCTTATGATAAAAACGTTACTTTTTGGAATATGGAAATTGGAATAATGACAAGTTCGAAGAAGGAGTTATTAACGAATAAAATTTAAGTAAATATTCTTGAAATAATTCAAAAAAAATCATTTTCCTTTTGGTAAGCAGCAATAAATTCCTAAAATACAAATAAAAATAATAATGTTGTCCAAATAAATCTCTTTCATCAACCTCTTAAGCATATCCACGCCACCATAGTTCAGTTCTGCCAGTATCAGAATCCGTTGCTGAAAAAATCTCATAACTTTTCCAGTTGGTATACAAATAGGTACATATAACTATGTATATACATACCTTAATATATACCTTTTATTCAAATATATGACCAAGAATATACAACAAGGAAACAAAAACAAAAACAAAAATAAAAATAAACAAAAAATAAAAACCTTTACTATCCCAGTAGTGGTCTGCAGGAGTGCAATAATGATGTGTTGGCAAGACCCTCTTGCCATTATTAAAGCCTGGAAAACGGCGACTTCAATTTCTTTTGTTTCATATAATATTCCTTTCCCAGTTTTGTATTAACGTCGTTCGTCGTTGACGGTAGGTCGGTATTTAGGTGGGTCTTGGTATAGGTAGGTGGGTAGGCTATACTGCAAATAAAATGTATCTCCAACGGTAGTTAACATCGCTGTGGGCGGTTTAAGTACAGTTAGGAGAGATTTTGGCAAGGAACACGCGATATCGCAACCATCCAGAGGAGAACAGTTGGTTAAATGACTGCAACAACGACCCACATGGAATACAATTAAACGATTACAATGGGACTTGCCGTACCTAAACTGCATCGGCACGAAACGAGAACAACACTAATACTACCACTACCACCACCACCACAAACATCATTAAACACAGTTCTGTTATTGCTAGCAACAACGCAAACACCATACCGACGGCCGTAAGGGCTCTAAGCAAGCAGTATTATCCTCGCGGGTAAAAACAAACCCAACATCCATACCGTACAGTTTATGTACAGTTGGATGCAAACAAATAAACAAGGAATCGTGCACTCGCAACAATTGCAACAAAACAACCCCAACTAAAACACCCCATCACCATCATCCCTATCCCTTAGTGCCAACCATAGGAATACCGTTAGTGTGGGTGTTTGGGAACTAGGTAGGTATAGGTGGGTTGGTGACTTAAGGACTCGATTATATAATAGCAGTGGGAACATGGCTTATAAGGGTGTATCAAACACAAGCACTTGCAGCTCCATCTATAGTACAGTACACAGTATGTCCCTGTTCTGTTCCCTGGATGAAGTGATGATGATAAGGAACATTAGTGTTTTTTTGTGAGTGTGTGTAGGTTTTTTTCTTCGTTGGTTTGTTTTTGCTTTTCACTCGCTTAGTTTTCAATGATGGGGAATATTGTAATGGTGATGGTAGTGCTTGCTAGTTCTTGCTAGTGGACGCAATAACGACAGCAATTATTGCTTTTCGTGCCCATTTAGACTGTTATTGCGATTGCAGGTTTACTTCAATGGTTGATTTCTTTGAAGATTTGCTCTATTAATTCCCCCTGGATCTTATAAGCTAACTGCTTTTGAATTATAGTCTACTGACATTTATTTTGGAAAGTATGTTTGTAACTTACAATTTTAAGGTCCAATAAGGCAAACTTTAAGTTAAGTAATAATAAATGTAAAGTAAAATATTGAAAGTCAAGTATTTTATTATGTAAATAAGCTCGTGCATATACTTCATGGGTATTAAAAATGATCATTATGTCTTGAAGTATTTCAGGTCAATTATACATTCAAGACTTGACTACTAAATTAATAAGATAACAAATTTAACAATTAATTACTTCTATAACAATAAGGATAAGTAACTTAGTTTTAGTTAATTAAATTATTTCATCTCATTCAACTAGAATTTGCCATTTTGAGCTTATTTTCGTTGATATTGTCGTATTTAACACAGTATTCGTTACTTACTTGATTGGTATGTTATTATATTTAAATACCTAATTATTATTATTAGTAAATAGCTTGAGTTGATGGCTTGAAAACCAAAACTAACTCACTTACTTAAGGTGGCGCTACAATCCGGAATGGACCTGGACTTCAACCAACATGCGCTTCCAGCCAGCTCAGTTTCTAGCTAGCTGTCTCCAAGTTAGTTGAAGTCCACTCCCACCGGCCTACGTGTGCTACCTGAGCCGCAGTCTTTGGCATTGGATTTGAAGACGTTCCAGGCTGGAGGCCGCTGTACAGCTCGAGCAGTTCGTCGTTGTATCTTCTCCTACACTCTTAATCCATGCAGACAGGACCAAAAATCACCCGAAGAATTTTTCCTTCGAAGCATTCTAAAACGATCTCATCTTTCTTTCACAGAGTCCAGACCTCAGCGTCCTAAATGAGAACCGGGATGATGATATAGATGTTGATTTTAGATACTCGAGAGAGGGCTTTACTACTCAATTTCTTTCTGAGACCAAAGAATCACCGATTCGCAAGAGTTTTCCTCCGTTTGATTTTAGAGCTAATGTCGTTGTTTGATTTTATAGTGGTGCACAGGTAGACAAAATTCCTTAACTACCTCAAAGTTGTATCTGTTCACGGTGACGTTTTGTCCAAGACGTCGTCGTTCAATGTCCTTGAACGCGTATACTTGGTCTTGCCCTTATTGACAACTAAAAACATCTTCTCTGCTTCCGTCACTTCCAATTTTGTCAATATTATCGACACATCCGACTAATTTGATGGATCTTTACACTGAACCAAAAAGGTACGTAAATACAATACAAAAATTTATTGGGCCAATAAAAAAGTTAATCAATATTTGTCCAACAAACAGGTTTATTGGGCCAAGAAAGGCTGTCTATTGGCTCAATAAACGCAGATTGGTTCAAACAAAAGTTTATTGATCCAGTTTATAAATTTATTTACCTCTGTTTGTTGGGCCAATAAAATATTTCAGTGACTCAAGCAACCTTGTTTGTTGAGCCAATAAACCTGTTTGCTGAGCCAATAAAGTAGTTTAATGATTTGGAAATATTTGTTTTTTGAGCCAATAAATTATTTGTTTGACTCAAGCAAAATTATTTGTTGAGCCAATTAAACAGTTTATTGATTTGGAAATATTTGTTTCTTGAGCCAATAAATTATTTGTTTGACTCAAGCAAAATTATTTGTTGAGCCAATTAAATAGCTTATTGATTTATAAATATTTGCTGTTTGAGCCAATTAATTATTTGTTTGACTCAAGCAAAATTATTTGTTGAGCCAATTAAATAGTTTATTGATTTAGAAATATTTGTTGTTTGAGCCAATAAATTATTTGTTTGACTCGAGCAAAATTATTTGTTGAGCCAAATAAATAGTTTATTGATTTGGAAATATTTGTTGTTTGAGACAATTAATTATTTGTTTGACTCAAGCAAAATTATTTGTTGAGCCAAATAAATAGTTTATTGATTTGGAAATGTTTGTTGTTTGAGCCAATAAATTATTTGTTTGACTCAAGCAAAATTATTTGTTGAGCCAATTAAATAGTTAATTGATTTAAATATATTTGTTTCTTGAGTCAATAAATTATTTGTTTGACTCAAGCAAAACTATTTGTTGAGCCAATTTAATAGTTTATTGATTTGGATATATTTGTTTCTTGAGCCAATAAATTATTTGTTTGACTCAAGCAAAATTATTTGTTGAGCCAATTAAATAATTTCTTAAATTTGCAAAATTGCTTTCCTTTACTATAGAAACGTCCAATACGTTTTCTTGTATACGGCCAAATATAGCAACGTTCAATACGTTTTTTTGTATACAGCCAATTAATTTTTCGAGAAAAGTCTAATACGTTTTCTGAAATATATCCAAGTGAATTTCTTATAGCAACGTCCAATACGTTTTCTTTTCTGAAAATATGAAAGTAAAATACAAATTTTTAGTCACATACATTTATTGGTTTTATTGCGTTAAGCAATATATGAGTTTTTGAACATTGATTTTTCTTATTTCTAAAATACAAGGATTCAATAAAATTCCAAAAACTAGAGGATGCAGTAGGAAACTTTAAATTGAATAAAAAAAATATTTTGAAGCAAATGTCTACTGCCCTAGAAAATGATACCATTGGAAATTTAACACCGTCAAAGTAGACGTATATCTCTTGAAAGTTCAATACATCTTCTCCAAGGACATATATGAAGGGCTGAACACTTTCTGATCTCTGGTTCAAAAATCCGATATGTTCTTCAACCACCTGTGTTTTTCGCCCAATGTAAAGAAATGATTCCTTGGAGTCCTTGATAGTATACTTAGTGGTGCTTTTCTTTCCAAATCTCTCTTTTCGCACAGATTTTTGGCTGGGAATATAGTACCCATGAAGTGACCACATAATTGTAGCATCTCGACAATCTGTAAAACAAAATGAAGAAAATGCCAAACTATACTTCCACTGTGTTAGAAAGATATTTGCTTAAAGTTATATCGTATCAAAAATAACTAAACCATATATAAAAACGAGTGATTTGACAAGTAATGTACCAGAGATGTTCGTTACTCTCTAGCTTTTTTTCAATATTTAATGCTTGAATCTTTGATCAATTTCAAGTCAAATACTAAAATGAGAACTTTAACGCTAATATATTGAGACCTAATAAGTAATAATAGATATCCGTCCGTTGATATCTCGATAAAATTTTGAGAAAAATCGAATTCACATTTTTTTTACAAAAAATAAAAACCTAAAAAAAAAAACAATACTAAAACTTCGTAAAAATGTACTTTCGACTCAAGTAGCTTTTCAAAAATTACAAATATTGGCTTCCATATTCAGTAATTTTTTTATAAAAATCCAACAGTCCGTTTTTTCATAAAAAATAAAATCTACAAAAAATAGTATGCAAATTTGGTAAAAATTGATATATATATACCTACAAACTTTTAAGCAAGACAAATCGACGATACAAGCATTAGTGTTTGAATTTATCTTATGCAAAACATCTAAATTTGTTAATAGATAAACGATAAGGTTATTGTTATAAAGTAAATAATTATTTTCTTAAGGAAATAAAGTTTTATTTTGAGCAAATATTGTAACATACTATCGGATGGATTCATCGATCTCATTTTTATGAGAGTCTGCTTTATTGATTTTTCTTTGATGTGGTCTTCGTTGCACAGAAAGTCTACTATTTTCTCATGAAGTTCTTCCCAAGTGTCTAAAAGTGAAGAGCAGTTCTTGTGCAAATAGCCAAAGTCCATGTCCACCTTTAAAAATGTTTAATATCGTTATTCATATCATTATTAGTTAGTTAGTACAATTAATATATACAACCACATATGCGTCAAATCTGGTATATTCCCGTTAAGATGGGAGGGGTAATTTTCTCAGAAAATGGCTTAAGGCATAAGCATCACTACTGAAAACCACAAACCCATAGTTGAACATACTTTTAAAAAAAAAGTTATTTTAATTGAAAGTTTTTGAAAATTTAATTTCCATACTCAAAACTTTAAAAAAAGAATATTCTACTCATTACCTAGTAGAAATAGGATCTTTGGAGCTAATTCCTTTTTTAAAGTTTTTTGTTTCTGGTTTTAAAATAAGCTATAAGAGAATATTGCAGGTGCTACCATTGTTTTTCAATAGTGTTGCTTCTGCTTTAAGCCATTTTTTGAGAAAAAACGGGGGTGTAGAACCCCTTCCAGTATGATTGTTTTACTCTTTTGACCTAACCTAGACGCTGGCGCTGGGGTAAATGTAAATGGTGGTTAATTTAACTCTCTAATAGAAAACAAAGTCTCTGAAAATGTTTTGTATGTCGTATACAGTATACCTACGCATATTTTTGTACGACAATTTCCAAGAGGAATGTGTCGGTGTACTAAACGGGGATCGTGGCTGGAAGCCTCTTATACGCTATGTCTCACATGCAAGAAAATATCGAAACGAGTGTTTGAATTTGTTCTGAGTTGTAAGAAGATGTTAAAGTGATTCTTTTTTTTTTTTTTTTTTGACTAAACTAAAAGTCACATTATGAAAATAATAATTTAAAAATTTGTTTTCTTTAATATTTATATTTACATATTTTTAACTATGAAATTTATTTTTGTGAAATATTATCTCTTTTTACTCAAATGTTGTATTTTTTGTTTCTTTTTTTATTTAATTAGTTTTTTTCCGGCAGACGGCTTATAAAGCTATGCTTTGTATATCTTTAATTATGAAATATTGTACTTATAAGAAAATTGAAAAAATAAAGAACTTATCTACTTATCTATCCATCTATTCAATTCAATGATCTTTTAATGAAATGTTGTAAAGTAAAACTTATTGCCGTTAGTCTTTGTTAAAACGTTATTAGTTTCTATCAAATAGTTATACAATTTACATTGTAATTAAGTAACTTAATTATTTGAAGGATTTTTGCATAAAAGTTGTATAAACATCTAAGTTAGAAGATATGAAAATAGAAATATAATAAAGGTAACTTAACCGATTGAGTAACATTCGACCTAACATCACCATCAAGAACAAGTTTTAACTCTTGTATAAGCTATTTGAAGCATTTCGAATGACAAAGTTACAAATATTTGTTCGTGCACAAAAATAGAACTGATTTATAATGGCTTTTGTTTTTTTTAATAGAACACAAATACAACAAATTTCTTGTTACAAATCAAATTTTGTGCTATTCGGGAATGCTATCGAATTGCTTGAACAGGTAGGTAGACATGACGAATTAGATGGGTGTATATCTTAATTGAAGTTACTGTGCAAAGAATTATTACATTCTTAGAAACTGGTTTATATTATTGTTTCAAAAATACTCACAAAGCGATAGCCAGCTGGTTGCTTGTATTGTGGCCATTTTTTAAAGACTTCTGACGTTGATTCGGAATTTTGTATGTCCAAGAGCCTGTTTTGGGAACTTGCCATCCAACATCTATCAGTTTCTTCCGAAGAAAGGTTATCAAATTTTAATGCCCGCAAGCATTGTTCGGCGTTTTCTTCTGCAACTGATAAAAAAATATAGAAATATTTTTTTTAAATACGCAATTCATGGAAATAAGAAGCATTTACAAAAAAGCTCGTAAATAAGAAAAAAATGACTTGAATTTTCATAAATAATTGTTTTAAACTTACTTAACTTTGGAATCTCTTCTCGAACTCCCCTTTTCCCACTCGTCTTTGTTTGTCTGATACTTTGAGGTTCGTTTATCGCCTTGAACGTAAATTTTAAATTACAATATTTATTGTAAATTTTACCACGTTTGCTCGTTCGGTAAAATTCCTGTAAAGTGTAAAAGTCGTTGAAAATAAAAAATTTAAAAATAGATATAAATATTAATTGGAGCAAGCTGAATATTTTGGAAAAGTTTTGAAAAGGGGTACAATGTTAACCCTAGAAAGATAATCATATTTTTTAGTGCGTGAATGTATCTATGTAGTTTGGCACTTATTAAGTAGTATGACACTTATTAAGCGCGTTCAAAGATGACCATTGATTTTTATCATTATTTTGTATTTTAATTAATTATTTGGGTTATTTTAAGTAAAATGAATCAATAATTAAGTACAAAAGAAGTAAAATTTGAGCAAAATTTATAAAAAATCTGAACCACCTTGAAAACAGAACAAACAATTTTTCCTCGCGCCATACGTCCCGCAGACGTAGATTATCTTTCTAGGGTTAAAATGTTATTTTCGACAAACACTTTTGGAATGGCCACGAAATCAATATCCCGGAATCTTGTTAGGAATCCCTAAAAAATGGATAATATATAGAATCCATCGTAGTAGAAAATCCCATACAAATTGCCACTAATAACAGATTCGGTGATAGTTTTTTTTCGGGATTCATAAAAAGTTTTTTATAACGATGGAGTTTGTGGATCGTTTTTTAAGTATTCGTAACAAGATTCCGATTACGATGGAACTCGTGATAGGGCTGAATATACTTTTTTGCACTCACCTGCCTTTTGGTGGAATCGTGTTACGTGACGCCACAAAAAAAAAAATTCACACTTGAATGGTAGGTACCACGAGAAATTTTGACAAAAATATATGGCTTTTAAGACACCTTTACGTACAATATAATATATTTTGCACTCACCTGCATAAGTTTTTTCAGGAGTCCAGCACACAATAAATTTACTATTTTTTTTTTAATTTAATTAAACACGCACTGACACGACTGATTAAGAAGCTCATCTCTCGAAGATGGCAGAACACAGAATGAGGAATTAAATTCTTTTAACGTCTAACGCTATGGCACAGGGAGAAATGTATGGGGTTTTATATACATATATGGTTTATTGGACCAAGAAATAGTTTTTTGAGACAAAACAGATTGTATTGGAACAATAACGAGATTTTTGGGTCAAAAAACACTTTGTTGGGAAAATAAAACCTACTTCTTTGAATATAAAAACCTTTATTGGCAGGATTAACTATATTTTGGGCCAATAAACTATTTTTTGGACCAATAAATTATATTATTTAAAACTTTTAAAAAAAGGTACCTACTGTACTAAATTTTATCTAAATAAATAAAATAAACTCTTTCTTTGGATAAAGGAGGTATGGCAAGAAAAGCAAATGGCTTAAATTTACATTCGGTTCCAGTGTTGCCGCAGGTTTATATTTAGATGATTGCTACAGGCGGAAAAAATAAGTTCATTAAAAAAAATTAAGTCTATAAAACTCACTTCTTGATAACACCAAACATAACAAAAAATAAAACACATTTAATTCACGTAAATGAAAGTCATATTATTGAATTGATTCAAACCAAGTCTTACGGCAATACTAGTTCCATAGAGGTCTCCGTGGTCCAAGTTTTAAAAAAATCGGTATTGAAGTTTTGATATCCCTTGTTCAATATTTTGGGTTTTAAATTCCAAAACTTTCATGAATAATACAGATTTTTTTGAAAGCTCGCAACTTGAAACTTTTACTAAACTAGTTTTGCCGTAGATCGTGTTTTAAAACAAGTTAATAATAATACGACTGTTATTAAACTATTCAAGTTTTCTTTTCAATGATCCTTTTTTTAGCATTTGCGTTTCTTTTAAAAATAAACTTGCGGTAACACTGATGTCTTGTCTTTTCCTTATGGGTTTGTGTTTATCACTTCAAAATGGTGCTTTGTGCTCATGCATGTTGTTCATGCACGCTAAGGCTCTTTCACAATGCGACACGGAAACGAGACGATTCGAGAGCGAGGCGAGATGAAGTTTTCTATATTTTGCCAAGTAATTTACAGAACAGAACAAAGATTTTAAGAAAATATGGTAACCAGAAATTAACAACTAAATGATAGAGCTTTGTTTTGATTAATAATTTTCTTTTACGTTTGTCGTGTAATATTATAAGAAATTATGCATAATCATACATACATAGATCATAAAAAAAAATATTTAATTCATGACACGAGATCCAGATTTTTTAAGGATCACATTTCATGTAATGCATGTTTTAATATCTGTATGCGTCATTTCTGATATGCATCATTCCGATTACTGAAACGGGACTAAGATGAGATCTCGTCATAGTTTTTAACCGATTTCAATCCATAAAAGTATACGGTGATTAGATATTACAGAGTTTTTCGTTGGTGCCAGAATTCGAAAAATTAGAAAAAGACCACGAGAATAAAAAAGAATACGAATAGTTTTTTTTTATTAAAAAATGTATCATAATGAAACAATTATTTGATGCAAAGAATTTTTTTTTGTGAAAAAAATATTTCAAGTGCTTTCTCATAAGTTGGCTTACCTTTTTATATATCAAATCGTATGTTGGCATTTAATAAAGACCAACGCGAAATTCGGTGCGACAATGAAATTTCCGTCGTCGGAACCACGAGACAAGAAAAGTCTTGGTTTCACTCTCGGTTGACGAGACCGAGACGAGACTTTTTCTCGCGAAAAAGGTGATATACATACGAGACGAGACTTTATTATGGAAGACCACTACGAGACCGAGACGAGATTGAAAATTTTCGATTAAGGTTTCGTCGTCATGATAATTGGTTTAGTGCCCAGTGTTAATATCCCGAACTACATTGAACGGTTTTTCCAGTGCCGTTTTTTTATTTTTGCTGTAATAATGTGAGATTGTGAGGTACAGCCGACCTGTTGCATGAAGATTGTACTTCTCAATCTTACACGATTACAACAACAACAAAAAATCGGCACTGGAAAAATCGGACTGTGTAAATCGGGAAAATGTAATATGTATCGGGTGATTTTTTAAGAGCTTGAGAAGTTTTTTTTAAAAGAAAACGCATAAAATTTGCAAAATCTCATCGATTCTTTATTTGAAACGTTAGATTGGTCCATGACATTTACTTTTTGAAGATAATTTCATTTAAATGTTGACCGCGGCTGCGTCTTAGGTGGTCCATTCGGAAAGTCCAATTTTGGGTAACTTTTTCGAGCATTTCGGCCGGAATAGCCCGAATTTCTTCGGAAATGTTGTCTTCCAAAGCTGGAATAGTTGCTGGCTTATTTGTGTAGACTTAAGACTTGACGTAGCCCCACAAAAAATAGTCTAAAGGCGTCAAATCGCATGATCTTGGTGGCCAACTTACCGGTCCATTCCTTGAGATGAATTGTTCTCCGAAGTTTTCCCTCAAAATGGCCATAGAATCGCGAGCTGTGTGGCATGTAGCGCCATCTTGTTGAAACCACATGTCAACCAAGTTCAGTTCTTCCATTTTTGGCAACAAAAAGTTTGTTAGCATTGAACGATAGCGATCGCCATTCACCGTAACGTTGCGTCCAACAGCATCTTTGAAAAAATACGGTCCAATGATTCCACCAGCGTACAAACCACACCAAACAGTGCATTTTTCGGGATGCATGGGCAGTTCTTGAACGGCTTCTGGTTGCTCTTCACTCCAAATGCGGCAATTTTGCTTATTTACGTAGCCATTCAACCAGAAATGAGCCTCATCGCTGAACAAAATTTGTCGCGAAACACATTTCGAACCGAACACTGATTTTGGTAATAAAATTCAATGATTTGCAAGCGTTGCTCGTTAGTAAGTCTATTCATGATGAAATGTCAAAGTATACTGAGCATCTTTCTTTTTGACACAATGTCTGAAATCCCGCGTGATCTGTCAAATACTAATGCATGAAAATCCTAACCTCAAAAAAATCACCCGATATAATGCGGGATTTACACGAATGACAAAAGTTTCATAAAATGAGTCATAATAATGACAAAATCAATTTATTTATAACATGCATTTACACGAAGACAAAATTATGACTGTTTCAGATAATGACAATTTGTCATAAAAGAATGAGCATGTTAACACAAATAAAGTCTTTAAAACACAAAATAATTATGGTAACAAATAGGTAATAATTTTTATTAAATAAATTAAATACACAAGTGTTCACTTGGGAATAACAATGATGAGTGATTAGACTGACCAAAGGTTTGCAAAAGGCAAACTAAAAAGTGGTCAGTCTACATAAATATTAAATATCAAATATCAGCGCGTGAGGCAAAACATTGAACTTTTATTGAAGATCATAATTCGTCTGGCCTCACGCTGCTGAGGGAGTTGGGTGGAATATGGGTTGTGGGAAAGGTAAAAATTTGGATAACAAAAATAGAATTAAAAATAGTGTATGGGAAATGATAAAGGCATAATTTCCCATCGTGTCAGCATTTATTTAAAATGTAGGTGTGATATTATGGTCGGGTGTTTTTGTGTTACTTAACATACTCCCCCCCTTTGAGGGATCTAATCACTCAAAACTCTAAAATTCTGTATCTATTTCGAAGCGAGGAGCGCTTCTTCTAGGAAGGGGTTTGGGTTTTCTATTTTTTACGTAGTAAAATATGATGAATCCGACCATTGCAATAAATAATATGAAGCTTATACCATAGTGATGGTAATCATGAGTGTTTATATCATTTGCCCAGGTATCCTTATCTAAATCTTTAGCTACTTCATTTATTTTGTCCTTTAAAATTTGTATTTCCATATAATTTGTCTCATTACCCGAAGATGAAATAACACTATTATCTTTAGTGGATGCCGTTGTTTTAATTGCCTCGGAAATTCTTATTGAAGGAACAAATGAATTTTGTATAGTGGTATTGCTTAGAACTCGGCCATTTATAATTATATGTGGGAGTTTCAATGTACATGGTCTTAAAAATTCTATCAAACCACTTCCACTTAAGGCTAAGCTCTTCGTAGTTCCTTCACATACAAGTAAACCAGTTGCAACATCTTCAAGAGCGAATATCCAACTATTGGAACCTCTAAGACTTATCCATTGATCGTGAAGAATGGGTTTTGTTAAAAAACAGTGACTTATAGCACTGTTCATATGGTTCAGTAATGAAACTGCACAACTTTTATCACTGTCTCGATGGATCATTGTTGGTAATTGTTGGTTACAAATATAATTTTTGGTTGAAAGAAAATGGCAGGACAGTAATTGATTTTCTGTTAACTCAAAATACCTATCTCTCGTTGGAGTAACTGCTAAATACGGGGATGATAATTCTATAATGAAACTTGAATCATTTTTAAATAGTGGAAACGGAACCAAATTAAAGAGCTGAAATTCTTGGTTATCAACTAAAGGAATCACCATTTCAAATACTATTGAGTCATTAAGACTTCGTCCTTTAATGGATGACAGCTTAAAAATATCTAATACAGATGCTGTAGGGATGTTAAGATAAGGCGGAATATTGTTCCGAATAATTTGGAGTTGTTTGACAAATTGTGACGGCGAAATGAAATGAGGATTCATTTTTACATTATTAAGACTTAGGAGAACGTCAAGTAATGTGTCTTGCACCCTCTCGAGGTTCGTAATTGATAAAATCAAATATGATGTTAACGCTGAAAAACTCTGGCTGACATCAATTATTTCTTGATGCCTTTCAATGTTGTTTAATGATAATTCGAACATAGTCTTAAGGCCTTTATATTTCTCTGTGAGCTGCAAATTGTTTCGTTTAAGCAAATTCACCGTTGACTCTGCGATCGAGCTCTGCCTTTTTAAGAGATGTACTAGGTGCTGTTCATCTTGTTGGACCAAAGAGATTTGCTGCTGTATGTCCTTAGCATCATCCTGATCCAATACCCCGAATAGACTGTGTGCAACATTTCCGACAAAGTCGAAAGGAGATCTAGCAATCCTAACCCGTTTGTTATAAAAGGTATGATAGTTATGGACAAGGTCATTGTTTGATTCAATTATGACTACCCTATGTTTCAATGCGGTTATTGTGGGCAAACAGTAGGGATTAGTTTTTAATTCATCCAAGCAGATTTTATCCATTCTGTCTAAATACGTTTTTACTTCTCCTAGCTCTGCCCAATATGATGACAAATTGTAAAATATATAAATATTCCAAAAACTATTAACTGTGCTAGCAGTACCAATATCCTCAAAATATATGCCTGTTGGATTGTCGAATTTAGTCATCTTTATGGGTTCAGTATCTGCGGCGATTGTTAATGGAAACAATAGCAACATAAAACATAATAACGTTACCAAAGAATTGCCGATGAATCTTCCACTTCTTAATCTCATTGAGGGTTGGGTTTTTGTTGGTGCCTTTAAAGCCTCCTCTTGCTGCCCTTTATAATCAATAGGTAAAGGACAAAGGTTATGGACGGCTCTTTGGTATGTTCCTGTATCTGTTTTAACATGCGCTACACGCACTAAACCATCCGTTCCCTTCACGACTTCGATTACACGTCCAAGCTTCCATTTCATTGGAGGCTGTTGTGAATCTTTTAAAACAACCATTGTTCCAGGTTCTAAATTTTGGGACTGCGCTTTCCATTTCAACTTCTGTTGGAGAAGATGGAGATATTCGTTTGACCATCTTTGCCAAAAATGCTGTTGAATGTGCTGAACCTGACGAAATTTGTCTAATCTTGAGATTTTTTGATCAGAAATGTTAGGCTCTGGAAGAGAAGTTAATGGAGCGCCAATTAGAAAATGACCTGGAGTTAATGCCTGTAAGTCATTAGGATCGGAGGAGTTGGGTGTGAGTGGGCGTGAATTTAATATGGCTTCGATATGAACCACAACTGTTGAAAGCTCTTCATAAGTTAAAGAAGCTTCTCCTAAATATTTTAATAATAATAATAATAAGTCCTCCAAAGTGAGGAGAGCGTGGTGGAATATGTTTCCAATTGATTCCCATTTTCAGACAATTTGAATTGATTGATGTTTGAGTTTCGGGTGAATCAAGAAACTCTTGGAAATCTTTCAATTGATTTCTTGCCCCAACAAAATTTGTGGCATTGTCACAGAATATGGTATGGCATACACCCCGTCTTCCTACAAACCGCTTCAAGCAGTTTATAAAGGCTTCAGTGGTAAGGTTGCTAACCACTTCAATATGCACAGCTTTGGTAGAAAAGCATACAAATACTGCAAGATATGATTTGGTTGGAGTTTTTCCTCGGACTTTATAATGTGTCCGTATTGGTCCACAAAAATCTACTCCTGAATAGTGGAATGGTCGAGAAGGAACGATTCTTTCTTTAGGTAGGTTTCCCATTAACTGATCGATGGAACTGGGTTTGGCACGGAAACATTGCATACATTTAGAAAGTACCTTGCGTGTTTCTCTTCCTACACTTAAAATCCAAAACTGTTGCCTCGAGATAGATATAAGTGTTCTATGGGAAACGTGTAGATGTTTTTCGTGTAAATGCTCTAAAAGTAGTGTTGTTACAATGTTATTTTTTGGGAGCAATATTTGGTTCTTTGATTGGGAAGGAATTTCAGCATTCTTAAGCCTTCCGCCTACATGTATCAACATTGTTGATTTATCAAAGTATGGGCTTAGTGATAATATTTTGGAATTATTGTGGAGAGGTTTTCCTGCCTGAAGTGCTTTATATTCTTCGGGAAAACCACTTATCTGTACGCTCCTCCACAAAAGAATTGTTCCCTTCTGGATGTCTTCCAAAGTTAAGGGACCAGTTCTTTTGTTTTCTTCGCAACGAAATTTAAAACTCATTATGAATCTACAACAATATGCAAAGATTTTTTGTAGCGTAAAAAATGAATTTTTATGATTAACTGAGGAAAGTAAATCATCTTGGAACGACACAGTCAGCACCGTCTTTTGCTTTCGACGCCCAGGAATTTGTTCTGGTATTAAATACTCCATTTTATTGCTTGACGTGTCAGTTTGTCTTAAAAAATCAGGACCATCAAACCAAATGCTCGATCTGATTAGATCTCGCATTCCTAATCCACGCGATATAAGGTCCGCAGGATTTAATTCTCCTCTAACATAATTCCAATGATTCAAATCAGAATTCGATTGAATTTTACCTACACGATTTGCAATGTATGTCTCCCATGTATAGGACGGTGCCTTTATCCATGCCAAAACAGTTGTAGAATCTGTATAATAACTAACGGATGAAATTGTTCGACATATTATTGGGAGTATTTTTTGTACCAAATCCACCAATAAAACAGCCGCCTGAAGTTCTAGTCGAGCTATGGTTGTCGCCTTTAAGGGAACGACACGAGATTTTGAACACAACAATTGAACAAAAACCTTTCCTTCATTGTCAATAGATTTTAAGTAAATGCATGCGCCATAGGCATTTTCACTGCTATCGGAAAATGCATGCAATTCTAATTTCGTTGCTGAATTTATTAAAACAAAGCGGGGTATATTAATTTCCTGCAAAGAAGAAAATTCCGACAAATAGTTTAGCCACGTAGAAGCCTGCTGCGGAGGCAGGTTTTCATCCCAAGCAATTTTGGTTTTCCAAAGTTCTTGGAGAAATATTTTTCCCAATAATGTTACTGGCCCTATAAGCCCCAAAGGATCAAAGAATTTTGCCAAGTCAGCAAGAACGCTTCGCTTTGTTACCTGTACATTACTGGGTGCTATATAATCGTAGCAAAATTTAAACGTGTCTTGGGCTGGGTCCCAAACTAAACCAAGTGTTTTAATCACCTCAGATTGATATATAGTCAACATTCTCTCTCGATTTTCAATAGGAATATTTTCAAGAACGCGTGGATCATTTGAGCAGAATTTTGTTAAATCAAAGTTTCCTTCTCTTAGCAATTTTATGGTTTCATCAAGAAGAGACTTGGCTTCATCAAGATTATCTGCCCCGGTAAGGCAGTCATCCACATATATGTTTTTTGTTATGATTTTTGATGCATTAGGGTATATATGCTGAAAGTCGTTTGCTAATTTCACTAAGCATCTAGTCGATAAATAGGAAGCAGAAGCCGTTCCATACGTAACTGTGTTCAGCTGGTATGTTCTTAACGTGCTCATGGGATCTGACCTCCATAGAATAAGCTGATACGCTCTATCCTTGGGATGAATTAGTATTTGACGATACATTTTGCTTATATCGCCAGTGAAAACATATTTGTAAAGTCTAAAGTTAGCAATTATTGAAAATAAGTCTGCTTGGACGGTTGGACCAACCATGAGGGTATCATTAAGTGAATACCCAGATGTCGTCTTTGCAGACGCATCGAAAACTACCCGGAGCTTCGTTGATGAACTCTCAGGTTTAAAAACGCAATGATGTGGAAGGACATAGTTCGATTTTGGTATGCACTTCTCGGGAAGCGGAGTCATATGACCTAGACGTTCATATTCCTCCATGAAACTTGTATAGCTTTCTTTCAACTCTAAGTTCTTCCCAAGCTTCCTTTCCAATGAATAAAAACGCTTTTTTGCCATTTCTATCGAACTTCCCAATGTTTCATTTGGTACCCTTTTAAAGGGGAGTCGTACTATGTACTGGCCACGACGTGTTCTTTCCACGTGCTTATTAAAGTGTTCTTCACACTTAAATTCTTCCTCACTGTACACCTTTGATTCACCTTCGACATTTTCAATTTCCCAAAAAGATCGAACTAATTTATCTAGAGAGCTCAGACTAGGTTTTGAGACCGAATGACAGAAAGAATTGTGATTAAAATCTATGCTGCTTCCTGCTAAAACCCAACCTAACCTTGTATTTCTTAATAATGGAAGGTTGCTTGAAACTTTAAATTCTCCTGGTAAAAGAAGCTCGAAAAATATTTCTGCTCCGATTAAAAGGTCTATTCGGCGAGAATTAATGGAATTAGGATCAGCTAGGAGAATGTTGGATGGCAAATTCCAAGTTTGAATGTCCATAGGTGCAGCTGCCAGATAGTCACTTATTTTTGGCATTATACTGGCCTCGATTGTCCTTTTGAATGAAGAGGTTCTGGATTCAAATGAAATATTCATAACATAATTAGCCTGACTTTCTTTGCCTCCGATTCCGCTAATTGGAATGTCCTTTCTTCGTTTTGGGTAACCTAATTGCTGAGCTAAAGAGGTAGTAATGAAATTTAGTTGTGAACCTGAGTCCAACATAGCACGACAAGGGATACGCGTACCGTTTGAACATAGAATGTTAACTATTGCAGTGGCCAGATAAACCTCACGACCTTTCAATACGACTCCTAACGATGTATTAACAAATGACCCTGAAGGAGCCTCACCCACCCGACCAATATGATTATCACACTTACCGGAAGCTGAGTTTTTTATTTCCTTCTTGGCCGGATAATGCAGTAAGGTGTTGTGTCTCCCGTTGCACTTTTTGCACCTGCTTTGCTGCTGACACGATGAAGAATGATGCCCTTGCAAACAGTTGGTGCATAATTGAAGTTTCCGCACCTTCTGATTGCGATCTTCAACTGAAAGAGAGATGAATTTTTTACAACTAAAGATTTTATGACTATTCGATTTACAAAATTGGCAAGAAACTTCCCTAGAATTGTCGGAAGCTGTGGTTACAACTTTCTTCCTTTCTTCTGGCTTCACCGCTTCCAGGGCTTGGAATCTGCACACCACAAAATGAAGTAGCTGCGTTAGCGTTGGACTGCTTCTCGGTGATTGTAATGATTCTTCGAATAGCATTCGGGTATCCTTGTCCATCCTGTCCAGCAAGAGGTGAACAACTACTGGATCCCATCCACTGGTGTCGAACCCAAGGTTGTTTATGGCTTGTATGACTTCTATAGTTGTATCATGAAGTCTTTTAAGGCTTTTCACGTTGTCGGCGATGATGTTGTGTTGAAACAATCGATTTAACTGTGCACTTAACAGCAATCTCTTGTTGTTGAATCTGTCAACTAGTGTATTCCATGCTAGCTCATAATTACTATCCGTTGCATGGAAATGTTGAATTAGATTATGGGCATCGCCAGTGACGTTGGTTTTCAGGAAATACAGTTTTTGTGCCGGCGCGATTGGTTGATTGTGTACCATTTGCTGATACAAGTCGAAGAACTGAGGCCAATTGAGATAACTACCGTCGAACTTCGGAATCTCAATTTTGGGTAGCTTTATTGCGGTTGACTTCACCTGAAGCGGTTGGCTGGTGGTTTCGTTAATCAAGCTGTTGTTGGGTAAACAGCTAATCCTCAAGTCCAATTCGTCCTGAAGCTCAAAATAAAGCTCTATGTCGGCTACAGCTGCATCGTCTCCAAGTCTTTTATATGCCGAGGTTATGTCCTCCCAGTTTAATATGAGTGTTTTAATTTTTTGATGAAACTGCTGCGGTGAAGTTTCTTTTAAATTCACTGGGCATTTGTTTAATGATGCTTGGAAGATTTTACCAAGCAGTCGGAATTTTCTCTCCATTGTCATCCTGTTAGATTCGGAGGTAGGGTTTACTTTTAGCCCTGTTGGGATATTTGAATCTGGTGATACGGTGAAGTGTTGCTTTGAAGGCCCTGCAAGGGGCCTGACTGCGGTTGGTCCTAGGTCCTCTTTTAGCTGCTTGGGCTGAGGATTGACTGCTGTTGGTCCTAGATCCCCTTTTAGCTGCTTGGGCTGAGGATTGACTGCTGTGGTCTCTAGATCCCCTTTTGTCTGCTTGGGCTGAGGGTTGACTGCTGTGGTCTCTTCTTCAGCCTCATCAGATTTTTTAGACTCCGCATCACTAAACCTCTTTATTATGTCATCTCTTGTTGTCTCATAAACCTTTTTCACCTCGTCATAATATCCTTTGGTGAAGTATTCATGCTCTGTTGCTTGCGGATAATTATCTCTTATCTCGCTGTCCACTCCATCAAAAGATTCCCACAATTCATTTAGTTTAGCCCAACGTGCATTTAAATACTGCATCGTCTTTCTACCCGGGCCATCTTTTCTGTAATTGCGGGCGAGATTGCAAATCTCCGTTCCTACCAACTCTTGATTGTTGGTTAATTCGTTGATGGAAGACATTTTAAACTTTTATTTATTTTTAGCTGCGTTTATTCAAATTAAAATAAAATTGTTTTTATTTTTCACTTTTATCGACTCACTTCACTTTTTATTAGCACAATTATTTGTTTAATTTACTACAGGCCACTAAACTTCTTTTAGTGTGTCCTGTCACGGTCGCCAATTGTTAACACAAATAAAGTCTTTAAAACACAAAATAATTATGGTAACAAATAGGTAATAATTTTTATTAAGTAAATTAAATACACAAGTGTTCACTTGGGAATAACAATGATGAGTGATTAGACTGACCAAAGGTTTGCAAAAGGCAAACTAAAAAGTGGTCAGTCTACATAAATATTAAATATCAAATATCAGCGCGTGAGGCAAAACATTGAACTTTTATTGAAGATCATATTTCGTCTGGCCTCACGCTGCTGAGGGAGTTGGGTGGAATATGGGTTGTGGAAAGGTAAAAATTTGGATAACAAAAATAGAATTAAAAATAGTGTATGGGAAATGATAAAGGCATAATTTCCCATCGTGTCAGCATTTATTTAAAATGTAGGTGTGATATTATGGTCGGGTGTTTTTGTGTTACTTAACAGAGCATGTTCAATCTTTCTTCCAGTTTGTCATAATTGTGAAAATGGTGTCATTGTGAGTTTACGCGATTTCATATTTATGACAACATTTTATGATAGTTTGATCGTCTCGGTCTCAGAATCGCCTTTTTCGTCTGGGTCTAGTCTCGGAAAAATACGATTTCAGGTTGATAATTTCAATAAAATATTCTCAATACGTCAAAATATAGTTTATCCCCCATATAGTTTCAATATTGTGCAGAAGAAAATAAATATTTAATTGAAATTGAATTTTTCAATCTACTAGCTTTTTTTTCTACCGAGACAACCCAAACCGACGAGACTTTCGGTATCGTCTAGGTCTAGTCTCGGATGTAAAAAAGGCAGTCTCGTCTCGTCAAGTGAGACCGAAACCGAGACTTTTCTTGTCTCGTGACCAGCCCTAGTCAAATTGTCACGGAACATGAAAAAAGCGAGCTGCACAGTATCAAATCTGTTTCTCAAATCTGTTTGAATTGTTTGATAATGTGTACCCCGCTTTAAAATCCACTCTATTCGTGAACAAAAAATCAGATTTTGTACCTTGCAATCTGAGCTTGCGATTTTTAAGCAAGATGTTGAGGGTCGTAGACAAAATGACTGGAGATTGACATATAAGGTTAGACCGCACTCGACGGAAATGAACTGCAGCGGAACTGCGATTCACAAGGATTTGTATGAAATTTTATGAAGTTTAGTTGCCGCTTTGTGCGATATTGCTCATACAAGTTCATACAAATAATGTTTTGGTACATCGTGAAGCTCAATTCCGATGAAGTTGAGTGCGGTCTTGCCCTTAGGTATCATCTTTCCCTGTTGTGCTTTGTGTAGTCTTTTCATTTGAACAAAGTTTATACTTTTGTTAAAAACAACAGCATTGTAAAAGCAAAGGGGCCAAAAGAGAATCAACGCTTAAAAATCTCAATCGTGTAAAAACACACATTATGAATTATTGGGCAACGATTTAGGGCTCTCCAACCAACGCGGAAGGGGCACATTCGCCAACGCGATAGTAGTTTTTGTTGTTATTTGGCATAGTAGTTTAGCCCTGCATAGCGCAGGTTCCACGTTGGTTTGAGAGATACTTTAGAAAAAGATTACATCGGATCATGTCTCGATCTCGTCCCATTTTCTCATCACATTGTGTTACGAGCTTTAAGTTCAACGATGGAAAATGGAGATAGACACGTGTAAAAAAAGAAATCGTTTGTAAGATTGTTGGCATAGACACACCATATTATGGTGTGTCTACTGTCTATCATTGTTGGTTTAGGCATTTGAGAAGAGATTCTGGTGGCGGTGGCGCTGCGGCTGCAAGCTGAAAGTCGAAATATGGCGGTTCATTGAAAGGAATGAGCATACAAACAATAAGAATTGGTATATTATGTACCTATAGTACAAATAAAAACTGTACTAGATACTATAACTAGATTGGATCTGTAAAAAGAGTCCAATTGTGGTGTAAAACTACTTTCAACACCTGCATTTTGTTTCCACAATAAGGCTTTTCTAGAAACAAAGTATGTACATAAATTTACAAACGCATAACTGCGCAAATAATGATTGAAAGCATTCATAAAATACATAAAACCCGCATCATTTTTTGTATGTGTTCAAGTTCATGGCTCTATAAAGATTGCGACTTTTCACTTCGATACAAGATTTGGTGTCAGTTTGAATGTTTGAGGTCACTAATTGCGCAGTGATGCGTTTGTAAACTTACACTGTACTAGATATATATAGGTACTTAAATATATAAAATAATGCACAAAAAATCTAAATTCAGAAAAAACTATGCAAAACAAACAAACACGGAAGGTACTATTGTTTGCTTTTCCTCGAACTAAAGCTAGGTATCAAACTATTGTTTTTTTGCATTTATTGTTTTTTTATTTTTGTGCAACGCAAGTTTTTTCTATGGCGGAAAGTCCGAATAATTTCTTTCATTGCCCATTTTCATATTTGATAAACTACATTTTGTTTGCCCTGTGTCTCCTACATACATAAAAGTATACATGATCAGAATTCGACTTCACATACAACTTGATTTAAAATCTTGCAGGTACCTATGTATGAGTCAGTTTTAAGTAAACAATAATAAATATGCGTTTAAGTCAATCAAAAATGGACGTAGGAGACACCGGACAAAAAAATGTGTTCTACCAAATATGGGGCCTGTTATGGAGGTACCTATATATAGTTGGTACATATTTTCTAACAATGGACGTATGCGACGTTTATTGCGATAATTAAAAAATTGTTTCTGTCCGTAAAAAAGTTTATTGAAATTAAATTTATTGCGCCAATAAACGAGTTTATCAATGTCAAAAATGTCAAAATTATTGTCCCAACAAACGGTTCCCTGGCGCAATGTATGAGTTTATTGTGACAATAAAAAAAACAAATAATATCAATAAAAAAGTTTATTGACCTTTAATAAATAGGTTACTGAGCCAATAAACGTATTTATCAAAGTGAAAAATGTCTTTTTATAAACAAATTGTTTGGCCCAATGTATCAGTTTACTGGTACAATAAAAACTTTTATTAATATAAGCAAAAGTTAATTGATATTAAAATTTCAATTTTCAATAAACGGCGATTACTTGAGCCAATAAATCGTTTATTGAAGACAAATTTTATAATCCAAAATTTTTTGTAATATGAAGAAAAAATTTATTGAGCCAATGAAAAACCAGCCAATAAACGCTGTTTATTGATATTATAAACGATTTTTTTTTCAGTGTATAAGATTGTGTCTCTAGTCTTGACGATATCACAATTCTTTCCAGAACGATTTTCAAGAAGTGCTCTTTTTTATCCATCTCAGAAGCAGGTGAGTTTAGTCAAATTATTTTAAAAAGTCAAACAACTATTTTTTCGAAAAGTCCATATTTCGCATTGCAACTGGATGAGTCTACAAATGTTTCAGACTGTTCCCAATTTGGTATCTGCCCGTTTGGAAGCAGATGAAAACTCGAAGAACTTTGAATTATTGACATTATACAAGATTCAAAATCTGAGAATTCTGTGACCCTCCGTGGCTTTTAAAATTATCATTTCTCAATGATCTTTTTGACCACTTAAAAATTCTGAAGAGCTTCTGTATATTCCTCTCTTGTTAAAGAGTTTATTAAAATTGAAGATAAAACTATTGAGTTACATTCCGAAAGTGGATTCTGAATTTGAAAATGAACAAAGATGAATTTTAAATCCTTTTTTGAATAATTCGGTTGAACTTGTTAATCTACTTGTAAAACTGAAAGAAAACCTTATAGATTTAACTACAGATGCACATTCTCTTCAATGCGGGACATTCAAATTAAGTAGGGAAACAGACGTTTCTTGGAAAATCAATCAATCAATCCAAGATTTCAGCATTTATTAATAAACATACAAGCACTTTTGTCGCACTGAAAAATGTTCTGTTTCTTATTTTTTGTTTGCATTATTTATATTTTGTATCAATATTTGGCTTGGGGCCGCGACCCACACTTTGAAACATACTACTCAAATTTGTTAATTGTCTACTTCAAAATATAATGCTTCATTGAATACTTTAATTATCATTTTTGTGGTGGAATATTATTATTTTGGTTTGATAAACATGCCTTACAATAAATTCTCTGTATTTTTGGAAATCGGCAAGATCCAAATAGAAACGTTTCTTTGTTTTTGATGGTGACACATAAGTTTTTCCCTAATTTCGGGTCTGTTCTTTAATTTTTGTTCTTTTCAGACTCAAAAGAACTATCTGCACTGTTGGAAAAACGAGTTGAGTTGGTAGAAGAATTGTGAAAATGAGATCTGCGTTTTATAACTGGGAAACTGCAATATTTTTGTTTGGAATTGGTTAGATGAATTTTGGTTGAGACTTCTGGAAATTTTATATAAATTATTCAAAACAAGCTCTGATGTGGTTGACATTTCATCAAAACCTCCAGTTGTCTCTTGCATCTGGTCACCGGTATGAATTTCGAAAGTCTAACTTTATGAAATTTGTATTGGCGGGCGCTTCGCCTTTGTTTTTGGTAGAATTAAATTGTTAAAATTCGTTCTTTCAGGAATGATTAAGTGTATTGAGAAGCTGAGAACATCTTCAGGTGTCAAAGTTATTAATTCAGATTCAGTTGGCTCGTTTTGAATGCATTCAGAAAATGTTGAAATATCTTCAACTTGAAGATTTTTTAAGTAGCTAATTGAATTATTAATCTTGAGCAACTCCTTGAAATTGGAGGTCAAACTGACTTCCAATAGACATAGGGTAAGCCTGTTGAGTTTAACTATGATCTGGAAGATAGAAGTACTTACTTGCACCTCCTCGCGGTGGCCTCTGGACACAAGTTTGAGACTTCAGTGTAGTTTGTTGAAGAATGATGCTGTTACAATTAATTATATCGGGTGATTTTTTTGAGGTTAGGATTTTCATGCATTAGTATTTGACAGATCACGCGGGATTTCAGACATGGTGTCAAAGAGAAAGATGCTCAGTATGCTTTGACATTTCATCATGAATGGACTTACTAACGAGCAACGCTTGCAAATCATTGAATTTTATTACCAAAATCAGTGTTCGGTTCGAAATGTGTTTCGCGCTTTACGCAAATTTTATGCGTTTTTTTTTTTTAAAGTTCTCAAGCTCTTAAAAAATCACCCATTATGTATTTATTGTCCTCCATTGAAAAGGGGACATTGTTTAATATAATGGGTGATTTTTTAAGAGCTTGAGAACTTTTTTTTTTAAAAAAACGCATAAAATTTGCGTAAAGCGCGAAACACATTTCGAACCGAACACTGATTTTGGTAATAAAATTCAATGATTTGCAAGCGTTGCTCGTTAGTAAGTCTATTCATGATGACATGTCAAAGCATACTAAGCATCTTTCTCTTTGACACCATGTCTGAAATCCCGCGTGATCTGTCAAATACTAATGCATGAAAATTAACCTCAAAAAAATCACCCGATAATTGATAAAGGCACTCTGAGAATTACACTGTATAAAGGTCTCTGCTTGTGAACGAACGCAAGAAGTTATAGTTTCTTACATCCTAAGATTGAAAAATCTTAAGATGGCGGAAACGAGGGACCGTCGTCCTTTGCCTCAAGGGTTCTGAGGTAGACTTACTGATAAAAAATTATAAAGAAACCATAAAAATCAGTAAAACATAAAAATCGACCTCTTCCAAGTGTAAGTCGATGTTTAAAAGAAGATTAGTATTTGTAGTGGCTCCAGTAAAAATCATTTTATAAAAGAATGACGTTCATGAAAAGATAAAGCTGGTTGATTGTGGTCTCAAACATGAAACCGAGCGGCCACTTCTAGGGTTATCTTCCCTAGATCCTCTTCCTATCAAAGAACGAAAGTTGAGCCGACCAGGCTATAAGTGGTACCACGGGGTATGGTAGAGCCCCACGGTTAAACCGTGACCATACATGGGACGGCCTCTTCGGAGGGTTTCGTGGTGGCTGTGGTTTATCCTATAATGCTTAGGGTTTGGTTTCTTCGTACCCTAGACAAATCAAATTTGGATAGAAAAAACCATGACCAAAGGTTAACAAATGAGGGCGGCATTTGTTAGGTCTTGGTAGCTTAGAAAGAGGAACTCACTCAAAGTAGATTTTGGCAAAGAGTAAGGGTAACTCTTATGAAATGTGTTTTAAGCGAATTTCAAAAACTAAGCGTCAAAGCAATGTCAAGGGACAACAAGTTTATGAAAAGTAAGCTTGCCGGTAAATAAGGGCTAACCGCTAGGTGTTACTGTTGCGGGCTAACCTATCTTAAACTCCTTGAACTCATTATAAAACACCTACTGAAAACAGCACAAGTAAACAAAAGTAAAACTGAAGAACAAAATCACATTTTCTAAAGATTTTGGCTAAGTGTCAAAATTATACTTTTTCTTAACAAGTGTAATTTATTCATCTCAAGTGTCATAACTCAAAAAAAAAAAACACAAACAAATGTATATGTATATGCGAAACGGCTTTTTTCGAAATAAAGTGTTTGTAAAATGTCTGCCGTGACAAAATAACCGTTTTATATAAAATTGGATGTGTATGGCATTGAAATGAGTTTTTTACTTCAGTTAACTTAAGCGTCACAGCTTAAAATGAATTAAATATTTTGCACAGAAAAGACAGCAAAAATGTTCCAATACTTAATTTCCAAATGTAACCACCAAAATGATACAATTCAAATTAAGACACTGGATATTGTTTGCACAAGTTTTTACAGCACGAATCGCGTCACAACTTAATATATGTACGTGTACGTCATTTTTGTTAAAGCACCTTATTGATTTTAACTTAAACGACATCTTACCTTTTGAAAAAAAAAACTATATCACTTGTACCATATGGCAACTAGATAGAAAGGTCTCTGAAACTCAAAAAATGTGTGTTTTAAGTTGTGACACTTTTGAGATACATGTGCCATATATAAATCACGATTTCATTGATCCATATGTCATAAAGTTCAATCATCAAAGTGGATTCAAGGAAATTCAAAATGATTGAAATAAAAATTGAATCAAAAAATATGTATGTGCACATAGAAAACGGTTGCTCCTTTTTACTCCTGACTTCGTATGCTTACATAAAAACATCACTATAACACAATTAGAATATAGAAAAAAAACAGACAGAAATCTACATCTTTCTTTTCTCCAACAAAAATTAACTTTCCTAGAATGCATTCAGTAGTTTTTCATTCAAGTTTTGAACTTTTTTTAAATGATGGCTGCATGAAAAACACACAGAATATCACTCAATTTCTGTATTTTTTTCCGAAAAAAAAACTTCTGTGTGCTTTTGGGGTATCCTTTCAAATGGCTTTCTTTGAACATGGGAATCACCTTGAGCTATACCAAGGCATTCAAAATTTAATGTGGGGTTTTTGTACAAAGATAGGATATACAAAACCAAATAAAAATAAAAATACGTACGTAAATAAATTATGTGCAAACTTAAAACAACGTTTTAGAATTTTTCATTTGGAAAAAAATACAGCTTTTACTTCGCTTAATTCCTAAAATATTAAAATCTTAGAATGTGTTGTCGAGTTGGCATTCTTAGAAATACTAAACCTCGTTGGTTAGAACAACAATAAATGCATAAATATAAATATGATATCCCAAAATATGTTAAAGACAAATGTTTGGAAAATTTACAAAATGTCAAATAAGTTTTTGATCCTTTTTAAAACTATCATGCTTGAAAGAAATAAATACAACAATATCACTGTAACTCTAAATTTATTTTGGAATAAAACTTACACCGAATTTTGTTTTCATTTGGAAATGATTTACTTTTACCCCTATGTTTATTTTCTAATTGAAAATGTTTCTGAAGAATTTGTAATAAATTGTTTCTATGATTCTTTATTATTCACCTGCTTTATATGGACGTGAGAAAATCATGAATTATTTTAAAGGTCAGTGCCTAATTAAAAAATGAAGCGTATTCTGGGGAATGATTTTTGGTCCTACCACCTCTAAAGATTGAGCGCCTAGAAAATATCAAATTCATTATAATTCAAAATTTCTTAAACGATTCGTGAAAATTAATTATTCGAAATTTAAAATTTAATGGTTGATTTTTTAGAGACGTTATGGTAAGAACTAGTTGAAAACACCAAATCCGGTATACAATTAAGTTGTTTAAATATTGTAATAATTACTTAATCGCTATTTTCATTTAATATTTACATTTTTTTTAATATTTCTTGAAAAATATGGCCGTCGTCTAAGAAACAGGGTGTCTTAAAGTAACCTAGTTCCTATTTTCAAGTCGGAAAGTCGTTTTCACTTCCTTTTTGACTTTAAATATGTTTTATGGTTTTTTTGAGTAATTTCTTTTAAACCCATTTTTGCTGATTTTAAGTTGTAGCTTATTTAGCTACAAACAAGGAATTCATTTAGGAATTATTTTATTTATAATTTTATAAATGTAATCCATTTTTGAAACCGATATTTAGCTGTCTCTATAACTTGACAAAACTAAAGCCGATCATTTTTAATTTTGTCTTTCCATCATACAGGTTTTCTATGCGACACGCTTAAACGGTTTTCCCAAAATTAAAAATCGAACGTGTTATTTTGCTAAATTAAAATTAATGGTTTTCGTCTGCGGTGGCGGTCAGAGTAGGGCACGCTCACACAAAATATTGTTTTTAACATTTTGTTAAAATTTTAGACAAATCGACACTTGCAAGGTCGCATCCATGCCTTTTTTTAACTTCCCATAGAAAGTTATTGTAATCAGTCCGATTTGTCGAATTGAAAATTTTGACATTTCTCGACGTTTCAAGGACCCTAGAGTCGAAATAAAAGATTTTTAGAGAGATGTCTGAGCATGAGCATGCGTGTGTGTACGTACGTTCGTATGTCCGTAGGTCTGCGACGTTTTTTTCGTCGTCCATAGCTCAAGAACCAGTAAAGATATCGACTTCAAATAAATTTTGTTATACAGATAAAAGACTCTTATAAATTGCGTGGGAGGTTTTTTTACCATAGCAATTTATTTTAGCCGTTTTTTATAAAAAAATAACTTCCTATGGGAAGTTAAATATACATACATTCGGTAAATCTGAGAATAGGTTTTTATCTATATTTTATATTCCTAAGTGCTATGGTTTAATTGCATCAACATCCTATACGGTGCAACGATCTTACGATAGTATTCAGTTACGCTATGTACAATGAAGCATTGATTGCTATTGAGAATCTTTGCATTATCAGTGCCAACTTACCACTCAGTCAAATCGGTATGCATTCACCGAAATGCATCTGATTTAATAGACACTGAATTAAATCGTGAACCACAATACAAAACTGTAGAAATGGCAGCGATTGTTGCTCGCAATGTCCCACTAATGAATGAAGAACAAAGAACCATTTATGGCCACATCATGCTCGCAATTTCGGCAGGACAAGGTGGATTTTTTTTTTGATGCACCAGGTGGAACTGACAAAACATTCCTTATTTCGCTAATTCTTGCTCAAATAATGGTATCGCATTGGCTGTTGCGACAACTTTATTAGATGGAGGTAGATGAATGCACTACGCCACACAAATATTCGCTTGAGGCGTTGAACAGGACATTAAAAAATATATACAAAACAGCGACACACTATTTGCCGGCACTACCCGTTAATCCGCGTTCCACGTACGCTGATGAGATCAACGAGTGCCACTGCGGTGTAATGTGGAAAGAGTACAACTGAAAGTAAATATGCGTGTTCAAATGCTTCAAGATCCATCCGCTGAAACATTCTCAAAACAACTGTTAGATATAGGCGACGGAAATGTTAATTCAGATGAAACTGGATGCATAAAATTACCGGTCGATTTCTGCACGTTTATTGATTCACAAGATGCTCTCATTGACTAGATATTTCCCGATGTACACAGACAATATACAAACCATGAGTGGCTGGCAGAAAGAGCAATTTTAGCAGCAAAAAATGTGGATGTCAACGAATTAAATCTCAAGATACAACATTTGTTACCAGGAGACTTGGTGTCATACAAATCTATTGATACAGTTTTTGATGCTACCGAAACTGTAATCTATCCAACTGAGTTTTTGAACTCATTAGATTTACCAGGTATGCCACCGCATAATTCACAATTGGACCTCCGGTAATTTTGTTTCGTAATTTGAACCCACCACGGTTGTGCAACGGCACGCGATTAGTAATTAAAAATTGATGAAAAATGTTATCGAAATCATATTTCTAAATGGAAAATTCTGAGGTGAAAATATATTATTACGGAGAATCCCTATTATACCCACAGATGTGCCAATTCAATTCAAACGCCTTCAATTTCCAATTAGATTGGCATTTGCAATGACTATCTATCAATAAGTTTCAAGGCCAAACGATGTCTGTCTGCGGTTTAGATTTGAGCACTTCATGTATTTCACACGGACAATTATACGTGGCATGCTCTCGAGTGCGCAAACCATCCAGTTTGTTTGTATTGGCGAAAGATGGGATCACAAAAAATATTGTAGTTACACTCTTTTGCATTAACACTTTTACTGCGGCATGGTTTGACCTGAGCGCTTCCTCTATGCTCACATTTTTTTTTGTCAAAAAGGTTCCTTTTACTCTACTTTACTTATATCAGTGCTTAATTTTACTAATATTTTGTTTTTAACTATAAAACGATTGTCGCGTAGTCGACGTCAGTATCATAGTATGGCGTTTTTCCCGGATGCGGGGTGTGCGGAAGCATTGGAAGTGGTCAGTAATAAACATGTTGTCGACGATGAGTCGACATCCGCCGCATAGAACAAATACGATTTGTCGACATCCACAGTCAAAGTGTTAAGGGATTAATATTGTTTTTTTTTTTTTTTTTTTTTTTTGAAGTATTGTCATAATTAGCGATTAGTACATAATTTTAAAGAATTAATTTTAACAAAGTAAAAAAATTTGTTTGGTGATTTGTTATTTTAATATTTTGTCACCGTTTACAGTGCTCTATACCTCTCCCACTTATAAACCACATCCTTACACACTTACAATAAGTTATTTGTTTCTAGCAAAATATTCTCTAGAAATTATTTATATGACGAAGCAACGTTTGTCGGGTCAGCTAGTATTACTATAAATTATATTTTAATATTAACTTTTTTGAAAAGTATTTTATAACTATATAGCTATGGTATGACTTTCAGCAAAAATGTTGGCCCAAAATATAACTAGCGACAAGGAAAGACCCACTTCTCGACTTTTAACGGTCCATAACTTACGTTGTGCACACAGTATTTTTTGAAACTTCTTGCGCAATTTTAACAAGATGTTAACAAACTTCTAGCTCACTATCTCGCGATTTGACGTGAAACCCTTATTTTACTGGAATATAATGTGTTTAAGACAATATGTTTCCGCTTCCGGTTTTTAATCCAAAATACGTAGTTTGAGAATTCTATTTGGGTGAGTTTAAATTAAATTAATTAAATCAAAAAAATAATCTCTGATACTATTATTCTAGATGGCTTACCCATTTTTTGACGTTTTATGAGAGAGGCATGAAGTGAGAGAAGCCAATACAAAAGAATAACTTTTCTTTTGTTTTTTAAAAGAGTCACGTTTCAGAATAATTTTCCGCTAAATAAATTATTTAAACTCTCATACCTTTCCCGTAGCTATATAGAACTATGTATATAAAATATAAATTTGTACATTTTTTCATCTTGTGGCTTGTATGTCTGTGGGCTTTCTTTGTTTTTGAGTTTGAGTTTGAGTTTTGTTTTTATGTTATCCTTGTAGTGTGCTGTGTTATGTTATCCTTTAGTGTTCTGAATTAATTTGCATGTTGAATGTCGAACGTGATGTTGGGTGTTTTGTTTGCGATTTATATTTATATATACATAAAGCTGCTGTGTAGCTTACCTATGCACTATACAAACCATCATCATAGATCTGAATTTTGTTTCTTTTTTTGATTTTCTGTTTTATTTTAAAGGATAACATTTTTTTAAATAATTATTCCGCGATATTTATTGGAGATATTCATAACAAAAAAAAAGAGGCTGGGATGCGACCCACACTGATAACTTCCCATCCCGTCTGTCGATTTGTCTTGCTTAAAAGTTTGTAGGTTTTCGTGTTGTGTTAAAAAAGTCGTCAGTTGAATTATTCTTAAAAATTTTAAAGTAAATTTTTACCAAGTTTAAGTATTTTTTTTTAGGTTTTTATTTTTTGTAAAAAAACTGTCAATTCGATTTTTCTCAATTTTTTTCAGAATGTTGTAAACAATATTTCTTATAAGTTAAAATTAGCTGGAAGCCAAAATCTCAAATTTTTGAAAGATTTTGGACTCGAAAATCAATTTTTACAAACTTTTGTTAAATTTTGTTAGGTTTTTATTTTTTTGTGAAAAGACTGTCTATTCGATTTTTCTCAAAATTTTACTGAATGTTTACAACAATAATTATTAAAAGATAAAAGTAGTTAAGAGCCAATATCTCAAAGTTTTAAAAATATATTTGAGTCGAAAATCAATTTTTACCAACTTTTATTAATTTTTTTGTTTAGGTTTTTATTTTTTTTTAAAAAAACTGTCAATTCGATTTTTCTCAAAATTTTTCTGAATGTTGAAAACAATATTTTTTATAAGTTAAAATAAGATAGGAGCCATAATCTCAAATTTTTGAGAAGATATTTGTGCCGACAATCAATTTTTACCAACTTTTGTTAAATTTTCTTTTAAGTTTTTATTTTTTTTGTTAAGAAACTGTCAATTCGATTTTTCTCAAAATTTTACCGAATGAAAACAATATTTCTTATTAAATAAAATAAGTTTGAAGCCATAATCTCAAGTTTTTGAAAAGATATTTGAGTCGAATTTAATTTTTACCAACTTTGAGTAATGTTTTTTTTTAGGTGGCCATTCCTGGAAGTTATCCGATTTTAATTTGAGACTCAGCAGGCTTGAATCCGCTAACAACACATGGTTCGTGCTGAATAATTGTCCCGGATATGCTGATGCTACATGGATTCGCTCCTATTTTAAACGAGAATTCTGTGTCAATATATGCGAATGTCTTCAATTGTCTGGAAGAAGATTCAAGTTCCTGATTCCCTCCAAATATAACTGGATGTTTTGTCACCAAAGAGGATATATGCGACTTGGTCGAATGCGGCTTTCCAGAATGAGTAGCACTAATAATATAATTAAGTCTAAAACCCAAACCTAATCCCAAACCTATTCCCAAACCTAATCCCAAACCTAATCCCAAAAAAAAATATTGAAACCAACTGGACTCTTAAAACACAAATCTTGCCAAACTTTTCTCTCTCTAACCAACTTTTGTCCCTTAAACGGAAAACTTCTCCTGAGATATTTAGGGTTATCCAAAATGTTCACCTTTTTTTAAACTGTTATAGTAAAAAAAACCACCCACGCAATTTTCTTGAGAGCCCTTTCTGCATCTTTCTGCATTATTATCTGTATAACAAAATTTATTTGAAGTCGATATCTCATCTGGTTCTTGAGCTATGGACGACGAAAAAACGTCGCGAACGTACGGACTTACGAACGTACGTACACACGCACGCACAGACATCTTTCTAAAAATCTTTTATTTTGACCTTGAAACGTCGAGAAAAGTCTAAATTTTCAATTCGACAAATCGGACCCATTACATAACTTTATATGGGAAGTTAAAAAACGTAAACGTAAAAATACAGATTAGATTTTTCCAAGACCACTATCTTACTTTAACAACAAAACAAAATTTAGCATAGAATGAAATCATTTTGAAGTCAATTCATTCATTTATTCACTTAATATCGAGAATTTTTTTTATAAATAAAACTGACTTTTAGTTTGAAGCCAACATCTTTAATTTTTGCAAAGCTTTTCGAGTAGAAAATCAGTTCTTACCAATGTAATGTTTTTTTAGGTTTTTATTTTTTGTATAAAAATGTTACTTCGATTTTTCTCCAAATTTTACCAGAAGTCAAAAACGTTATTCTTCGTTGCATAAAATTAGTTTGGAGGTAAAACAATGTTTTGTTTGTGAAATATTCGAGGTGCCAAATATTTTTTTAATTTGTTTTATTTATAAAAAAAACCGTTAATTGTTTTTTTAAAAATTGTTCAAAGGTCTTCTACTTTTCAAGCTATACTACCTTCGATCCAGGGTTGAATTTATGTGTTTCATTTAGTTGTTAAGAAAAATAATGTTTGTTTAAGAACTTCACACTTCACTTAATTTTATTGTCATGGAGAATAATTCTTTTGCAGATTATTACGTACAGAATATATTATTTTTGTTATGATTTGTTGTATTGACCACTTTTAGTGTTATATTGAGGGTGGAAAATTTAGTTTTTCCGTCGGCTATTTGGTCACTTTATTTTGGTAAAGAAAACAAATTCTTTAACTTGTCCCGACGTTTCGGCAAGGATTGTTGCCTTCTTCAGGGGAAATTCAAGTTTGAAGTTATGTCATTAAATCAAAATAGGATATAATTAATGACATAACTTCAAACTTGAATTTCCCCTGAAGAAGGCAACAATCCTTGCCGAAACGTCGGGACAAGTTAAAGAATTTGTTTTCTTTACCAAAATAAAGTGACCAAATAGCCGACGGAAAAACTAAATTTTCCACCCTCAATATATATTATTTTTGGAATAAGCTACGTTTCAACACAATTTATATATCATTTCTGTGTGAAATGCACCAAAAACCCTCTACACTGCTGTATTTTAATTTCTAAATATGGCATATTATTTAGAATCTTGTTGGTACCTTGGAATGGTTCGATACGTAGGAAGTCGTCCAAATTAAATAGTTATACCATATCTTGCTGAATAAGAGTGTTCTAAGATAATCTAATAACTAAAGTTGTCAATTTAACCCTTGGAATATGTAAATGTAAGATTAAGATACACAATTTGATATATAAATTTTGTCAGCCTCCTTTAGAGAACCTTAAAGAATATTTTTAAGCGGTGCTCAAAAACTCCTCGTTATGTTAAGTGTGTGGAAATCACCCCCAACCCCCTAGATTTAAAAGTCTGGATACGCCCTTGGAAATATATTATGCATATGTATTTGAAATATTCTCACACGAAACCAATAATTGCTGAACCAAATCAATTTGCCTTAAAAAGTACGACAATGAATTTTTAATTTGCTACGAGTCAATGACATCTAATTTTGATATCATTATACGATACTACGATTTAGAGCAACCACGAAATTTTTGTCCATCAAACTAGTCAAATTAATAATAAGGAAGAAATAACAACAACAATAGAAAATCAAACCAATGAACCTTTGCGAAATTGTTTTTATTTGAAAATGTTCACCCAAAACTAAAAACCGTTTGTAGATACATTTATTATTCATATATTTAACTTTCGTCTGTGATGCCTTCATTGATTCGAAATAATTAAAATCAAATTTTATAATAGAATCAGCAACTGCAATTCAACTGGAACTTTTCAACCCCGCATCGCACACGCATTGTCTACATTTGTCAAATAATCAAATTATTTACACATTAAAATTTTCAAATAGCTCTAACTGTGACATCAGTTAAGTTTGTATGCCTAGCCTATGCATGGCGACTGCACAAAACGCTTTCAACAATATTCTCCATTAAATGATACCCCAAATATCATAACAAAAAACAAACAAAAAATACCCTTACTACCAAATGAACGTTTGTAATAATGTTTTGTTCCATCAGACTCCAGTCCTCATCCTTATTCCCATCGTCGTTCGTCCTGTAGTCCTGATGATGATGGTAGTATTATATGGCGTTGGCGGAGTGGCAGTTTTCTTTCTAATGAGTTAATTACTTCCTGTAAATAATAAATTCCTATGAAGCCGTCATGAATATTTTATGCAGTTTTTAGTCACTGAACATTGAGTGTGTGTGTGGTAGCGGTATTAGGGCCTCCTTCTTAGTAAAATCCTCTTTATATTTTTATTGCAAAAACAAACAATGTAGCAAGACGATATGGTAACGAGGAGGTGACGATGGTGATGACGATAACGACGATGATGATGATGATGATTCTTATTCCCATAATAGGTTTGCCGTTTAGTATTGTTGTGTTTCCTGCAGCAATCTAAGGGAAAACTTTGAGGATGAGTAGTGTCTCTGCCTGCATATGTATATGTGTTTGAGGTTCCGAGTTTTGAATAAAATGAAAACAAAACAAAACAAAAAAAGAGGCTGGGATGCGACCCACACTGATAACTTCCCATTCCGTCTATCGATTTGTCTTGCTTAAAAGTTTGTCTAAATGTATCAATTCTTACCAAATTTGCGTTCTATTTGTTAAAACTATATTTTGTATTTTTACTTAAATGGCAACACAAACATTTGTTAATATTTCATTTTGTCAGTTCCTTCAGTTGCTACAATCGTGTATTCTTTTTCATTTCGTTCACTTGTTAATAAACCTTCGCCTAATACAAACGTCTTCGCCTTTTATTTCCTTAAGTCTAAATTCTAACAGGTCATGGGCCCAGGCCAAACCATTTGCTTTTTCTTAATTGATATATTTAACTAGTGCGTTATTTGATTAAAGTAAATCTGAGATTTATTTCCTTTAAAGTAATTATAATAAGCTGATTAAAATGAGTATTCCGGGTTTATTTTCCATCGAGAAATTGGATGACTCCAATTACGCCTCGTGGTCTGTCCACATGAAGAGCGTTTTAATTCACTCCGATTATTGGAATATAACTTCTGGAAGAGTTGTAAAACGAGAAGGCATGACTGTAGCCGAGAATGCATTGTTTGATGCAAAAGACTAGAAGGCGCTAGCGAGCATTATACTCTGCATCAGACCTACTCAGCTGAACCACGTGCGGCATTGTCTTACTGCGAAATCAGCGTGTGACACAATTAAGGAAATTTATCAGCCTTCTGGTCCTGCTCGCAAAGTAACCTTATTTAAAAAGCTTATGAATCTAAAATTGTCTGAGGGATCAAGTATGTTGGAGCACGTGAATGAGTTTTGCGAAACTATAGATAAGCTAGCTGAAATCGAGGTAAATGTGGCCGATGAGTTAATGGTTATTATTCTTCTTTCCAGTTTGCCGGAATCTTTTGAGAATTTCGTTGTAGCCATTGAAACTCGTGATACTTTACCAACTTTAAGTAAGCTCAAGGTTAAATTGCTCGAAGAAGGGGCAAGGAGACGAAAGAGAATTGATAAGACGTCAAGTGTTGGCGAGGGTCATCAAGCATATGTAGCTTGTTCGAATGCAAAAAAGAATTTCAGTTCTAAGAATAATTTTGGATCGAACGATTATACTAATACTGGTGGGTCTGGTGGAGCTAAAAGAAAGAAAAAGATCACAGGCAAGTGTTATAAATGTGGCCGTCGTGGACATTACGCTTCTAATTGTAAAGACAATAAAAGCGAGACACATATGCAACAATCGTTTTCAATTCTCGCTTCTGCTTCTACGAGTTATGACTTAGACAAAGATTCCTGGTGCGTTGACAGTGGAGCTACGTCGCACTTATGTTGTGATAAAAGTTTGTTTCTTCCATCATATGTTGAGCGAAGAGAAAAAATTGTTCTTGCAGGAGATAACTTTATAGAAGCAGAGGGGCGAGGAGATGTGTGCTTGAATTATAATGGTAGGCAAGTTAGATTGAAAAACGTGCTTTACGTCCCATCAATGAAATTTCATTTCTGTGAGCAAGGCTGTAAGCAACGACTTATCTGTTGTTTTTACCCGTGAATGCGCTTATATAAAAGACAAACGAGCTAACGTCATCATTAAAGCTTTCTTGTGCGGTGGCTTGTTTATATTTAAAACTAGTGTCAATAAGTGCATGCTAGCAAAAAATGATATCAATAATGCTTTTGAATGGCACAGCCGGTTTGGACATCTCAATTTCAACAGTTTAAGAGAGATGTCAGAGAAGCGATTAGTTCTTGGTTTAAAAATCGATGGTATTCCTCGAGAAAATAGTTGTCTCACCTGTGCGAAGAGCAAAATTTGCGTAAAATCGTTTCCGAGAATGTCCGTAAACCGCGCCGAAGGTCTTTTAGGCATTGTGCACAGTGACGTCTGTGGACCAATGAATACAACATCAATTGGAGGTGCCAGGTATTTTGCGACATTTATCGATGATTTGTCTCGATTTATTTTCGTCTATTTTCTTAAGACAAAAGATGAAGTTTTCACCGTATTTAAATCTTTTAAGGCATTGGTTGAGAAGCAGACGGGTACAAAAATAAAGATTCTTCGAAGTGACAACGGGGGCGAATATCTTTCGAAGGATTTTAACATATTCCTTGAAAAGGAGGGTATACAGCGTCAGTTGACTGTCCCCCACACTCCGCAACAAAACGGCGTAGCCGAACGAGCCAATCGTACGTTGGTTGAGATGGCTCGCAGTATGATGGTGCATAGCGGGGTCTATGCAGCTTTTTGGGCAGAAGCGGTTGCAACTGCAGCATATATACGCAACAGAGCCGCAACGAAATCTGTCATTGAAAAAACTCCTTTCGAATTTTGGACTGGTAAGAAACCAGTTGTATCTCATTTCCAAATTTTCGGTAGTTTAGCTATAGCCATTGATAAGACACAACGAAAAAAATTTCAACAAAAGGGTAAAAAAATGATAATGGTTGGGTATTCAGAGGTTTCCAAGGCCTACAGATTATATGACCCAGAATCAAGAAAAATAGTTGTGAGTAGAGATGCAATATTTATGCAAAATCCGTATGTCGATAAAAATTTTAATGAACACGCCGCTGGCCGAGCAGTGTTTGCGAACCCTGAAAAGGAAGACGATGTTGTTGGTGTTGATGTCTTTGGAACGGTTGATGACCGGGAAACTGCCGAAGCTGCTGAGATTGTTGACGTTGCTGGTGATGCCAATGCTAGCTCTTATGATGTTGAGGAAGATATTGTTGATGCTCCTGTTGAAGAAGGTGTAGCTGCTGATGGTGATGTTCCTATTCCAATGAATTCTGGAATTCGTAGTGGCAAGCGTGAACGTGAGGTCGAAGAAGAAGACGAAACCTTGATTGAAGACTGTCCTGAAAAAATTAGAGGTGGCAGAGGTAGACCTAGAATAATTCGCAACGGAAAAAGAGGACGCCCAAGAAAAGAATTTCCTCATGCACTTAATAAAATGGAAGAACACAAAATCCCAACTCCGGAGACGATTGAAGAAGCTCTTAACGGCATACATGGCAAAGAATGGAAGGCATCAATGCAGAAGGAGTATGATTGCTTGGTGAAGAATGGAACGTGGTCGTTAGTTGATCTTCCTGTTGGAGAAAAAGTAATAGGAAACAAATGGGTCTTTAACATTAAAAGAAGAGCAGATGGCAGTGTTGAGAAATTTAAATCGCGTTTGGTCGCAAAAGGTTGTAGCCAACAGTTTGGTGTCAATTTTGAAGAAACCTTTTCACCTGTTGTAAGGTACTCAACAATTCGAATGATTCTTGCGTTGGCATGTGAGAACGATTTACATCTGCATCAAATGGATGTTTCTTCGGCGTACTTAAATAGTGAACTTCATGACAATGTCTATATGAGACAACCCAAAGCGTTCGTCGATGAAAAATTCCCAAACAAAGTTCTGAAGCTTAATAAGGCGCTTTACGGCTTGAAGCAAAGCGGGCGTGAGTGGAATGAAAAATTAGATTCCGTCCTTAAGAAAATTGGGTTTACACCGTGTGCTAGTGAGCCGTGTGTGTACACAAAAAATCTGAAAGGTAACCTTAATATAATAGTTGTTTATGTAGACGATCTTATTCTAGGAAGTTCCGATCTAAATGATCTTAAAGAGATCAAAACGCAAATTTCTAATGAGTTTGAAGTCGTCGATGGCGGTCAACTTAAGTTTTTCTTGGGAATCGAAATAAATCGTCAAGGTGAAACCGGTCCAATCACAGCCTGTCAACGACAGTATATTTCAAATCTCTTGGACCAATATGGAATGAATAACTGCCGCCCAGTTTCCACACCATTAGATGCAGGATACCAAGTAAGCTGTTATGATGAAAGCTGTGAAAGGATTGACCCAACAAAATACCAGTCTTTGATTGGCGCTCTTATGTACCTCGCTTTCTCCACTCGACAGATATACTACATTCAGTTTGTAAGCTTTCGCAACGAAATATGGATCCCCATGTCGAGCATAAAGCTGGTGTTTGGCACATCCTCAGGTACCTTAAGAAAACTATTGACTTTAAATTACATTACTTTAAAACAGGAAAGCCAATTGAGTGTTTTGTTGATGCGGATTGGGGTGGTGATTCAAGTGACCGAAAATCTTTCACTGGAAGCAGTTTCGTTGCAGCAGGAGGCGTATTTTACTGGGAGTCTAAAAAACAAAATTTGGTAGCCTTATCCAGCACAGAGGCAGAGTACGTAGCTCTTTCAACCGCTGCTAAGGAGGCCGTCTTCATCAAAAAACTTCTCAATGAAATGGGTTTCCCAGATCGTGATCCTATGGTTCTTAACTGTGATAATCAGAGTGCTCAGCATTTGGTAAAAAACCCTGTTTACCATGCTCGCAGCAAACATATAGATATCAAGTACCACCATATTCGTGAATTGTATAAAAACAATTTAATTAAATTGAATTATGTTAGTACCAATGAAATGATGTCAGATATATTGACTAAAAATTTACCTAAAGTCAAGCATTGTAGATTTACCCAAGCAATGGGATTATATTAATAATAATTTATTATTGTTTATGATTATTTAATATTCCTTTTAATGTATGTAAACAAATATTTGAGTTGAGAAGGAGTGTTAAAACTATATTTTGTATTTTTACTTAAATGGCAACACAAACATTTGTTAATATTTCATTTTGTCAGTTCCTTCAGTTGCTACAATCGTGTATTCTTTTTCATTTCGTTCACTTGTTAATAAACCTTCGCCTAATACAAACGTCTTCGCCTTTTATTTCCTTAAGTCTAAATTCTAACACTATTTTTTGTAGATTTTATTTTTTTTTATGAAAAAACGGACTGTTGGATTTTTATAAAAAAATTACTGAATATAAAAAACAATATTTTCTGTGAAATAAAATAAGTTTGAAGCCAATATTTTTAATTTTTGAAAAGCTATTTGAGCCGAAAATCAATTTTTACCAACTTTTATTAATTTTTTTGTTTAGGTTTTTATTTTTTGTAAAAAAACTGTCAATTCGATTTTTCTCAAAATTTGTCCTAATGTTGAAAACAATATTTCTTATAAGTTAAAATTAGTTAGAAGCCATAATCTCAAATTTTTGAAAAGATATTTAAGTCGAAAATCAATTTTTACCAACTTTTGTAAAATTTTTTTTTCGGTTTTTAATTTTTTGTAAAAAAACTGTCAATTCTATTTTTTTCAAAATATTACTGAATGTTGAAAACAATATTTTTTGAAAGATAAAAGTAGTTTAAAGCCAATATCTCAAAGTCTTGAAAAGATATTTGAGTCAAAACTCAATTTTTACCAACTTTTTTTTATTTTTTTTTTTTAGGTTATTATTTTTTGTAAAAAAACTGTCAATTCGATTTTTCTCAAAATTTTTCCTACTGTTGAAAACAATATTTCTTATAAGATAAAATTAGTTAGAAGCCATAATCTCAAATTTTTGAAAAGATATTTAAGTCGAAAATCAATTTTTACCAACTTTTGTTAATTTTTTTTTTCGGTTTTTATTTTTTGTAAAAAAACTGTCAATTCTATTTTTTTCAAAATTTTACTGAATGTTGAAACCAATATTTTTTGAAAGATAAAAGTAGTTTAAAGCCAATATCTCAAAGTTTTGAAAAGATATTTGAGTCAAAACTCAATTTTTACCAACTTTTTTTTATTTTTTTTTAGGTTTTTATTTTTTGTAAAAAAACTGTCAATTCGATTTTTCTCAAAATTTTATCAGATGTCAAAAACATTATTCTTCGTTGCACAAAATTGTTTTGGAGATGAAATCATATTTTAGTCGTAAAATTTTCGAAGTGACAAATTTTTTTTTTCAGTTTTTTTGATTTATAAAAAAAACCGTTAATTGAATTTTTTTCCAAAAATATAATTATTTTGTATCACGTTACAATATATAATACAAAATTTAATTCAAGTCTCTAGCGTCATTGGTTCATGAGATATTTAGGGTTAACCAAAATTTTCACCTTTTTTTTAAACTGCTATGGTAAAAAAACCACCCACGCAATTTTCTTGAGAGCCCTTTCTGCATCTTTCTGCCTTATTATCTGTATAACAAAATTTATTTGAAGTCGATATCTCTTCTGGTTCTTGAGCTATGGACGACGAAAAAAACGTCGCGAACGTACGGACGTACGGACGTACGGACGTACGGACGTACGGACGTACAGACGTACGGACGTACGGACGTACGTACACACGCACGCACAGACATCTTTCTAAAAATCTTTTATTTCGACTCTAGGGACCTTGAAACGTCGAGAAATGTCAAAATTTTCAATTTGTCAAATCGGACCCATTACAATAACTTCCTATGGGAAGTTAATAAAAGTAAAATGGTAGAAATAACAAAATCTTCATTCATGAATTTCTGGTCCTAAGAGTTCTTCTTCTTTTGTTGCCTAAGTTAATGCCATAATAAGACTTTAAGGATCACTAGACGCGTATGTTTTAAATTTCATAGTTACTATATGTATACTAGTATGTCAAGGTTTATGTTTTCGGTCGAAAACTTAAGTTATGAATTTGAATTGTTTAGCATAATATCTTATGAGTAAAGCACGTGCAGATATCGCAGATGCAGAAAAAAAAATTAAGGAACTCGTAATAATTGGTCCTTGGTATATACTCGTTTATATAGAATGTATGTATGTATACATATTTGTTGGGGTTGGCTTATGAATTTTTGTTTTTATTTTATGTGCATATATTTTTGAAGTTTTTAATGTATTATTTATGATTTAAACATCGAAATGAGGTATTAGAAATTCATCTCATTGATATTTATGAGTTTTGAAATGAAAGTGTTTATATTTTAGTTATTCTTTAAGTTCTTATACAATTTATATATTATTAAACCAAATGTGCGAATGTGTGGTAGTGGGTTGCTCTTATTATGTTTTTGGCGTAAATAAATAAATTGGGTGGCGCAACAGTCCGTTGAGAACTAGGGCCTATTGACTTACAATTCTCAACCAATCCTGTGTGCGAGTATTGTTGTCAGGGATGGAGGGGACCTACAGTTTAAAGCCGAATCCAAACGGCTAATTTAAGAAAGCTCTTTTCATGACAAGAATTACTCTTGGAGAATTTATCAATTCCTCTCAAGAGGTAGTACTGGTAAAAAAAACTTTAGATGGCATAGGCAAGGATCGAACCCAAAACCTCTGGCATGACAGTCCAACGCATTTTTTTTTTAAATTCATTGTTATTACTTTTTTTTATAATAAGCACACACTTAAGGGGATATTACTACCCTTATTATGCAAAGGCACAGTGTGAACACTAGGAAGAGAAGAGAGGGTTTAAAAGGAGATGTCGGTGCACATTGGTTTTGAATTCCTGAATATTGCAATGAATAGGAAAGACAGAGTGTGGTAAGGCATTCCACATTCGCATAGTACGGCTAAAGAACGAATCTCTGTATTTGACAGTACGGCCGAAGTTGGGCTCGAGGGTATATACTGATGAGCATTCCTAGAAGCGCGAGTATTACGGTTGAACTGTTTAAGGGGAGGAATGCAACTAGCTATTTCACTAAAGCATAAGCCGTTAAAATAACGGTAAAAAAGGGTCAGACAAGAGACCTTACGACGATGTTCAAGCGAAGTAAATGAACTTATGATGATATTATCATCTATCAATTTAAATGCTCTACGTTCAATACTATCCAAGAGGCGTATGTAAGTTGCAGGAGCACCAGCCCAGAGATGGGAGTTATACTCAAGCTTTGGACGTATGTAAGTAAGTCTTGTAGATAAAAACCAGATCAGAAGGGCTGAGATATTTCTTGCATCGCCTAAGGAAAACCAAACACCTTGCGGCATTTTTGGCGACATCGCGTATGTGATCATTCCACAAGAGGTGGTTGGGGACACACATACTGAGAATATCGAGGTGTTCAGTCTCATTGATGCAAGTGCCATCCATGGATAATGGCAATGCGGGTATTTCTCGCTTTAACGATACAAGACAGCATTGCGTTTTAGAAGCATCAAATTCCACGCGGTTTTTTAATCCCCATTGAACAATGCTGTTTAGGTCGGAATATAATGAGCTTATCATATGTATTTTGTCGTTGCAGTTCCACATCCGAAGAAGAGGGATGTGAGTTTGAAAACGAATATGAAAAGCTAAGAGTACTATCGTCAGCGAAACAATGTATTGGATTAGATGTTGCAGACAGGAGATCATTAATAAAAATGAGAAAGAGTGTTGGAGATAGAACAGACTTGAATCCATCCAATACTACTTGTATTGAACGATCCGAAAGGTAATTACTAATCCAATGAAGCAGGGATTCATGAAAACCGAAAGCACGCATTTTCGATAAGAGAGCCTGATGCTTTGAAATATCAAGTGCAATAATCTTACATTCTCCAAAGCGATGTAAAGATTTGCTCCACTGTTCGGTGAGATGAACCATGAGATCACTAGTGGACCTATTGCTTCGAAAGCCGTACTGCCGGTCATTAAGAAGCTTTCGATCTTCAAGATATTTCTTGAGCTGATAATTTATCAGCGTTTCCTTGACCTTGGAAAGAAGGGACGTAAGTGCAATCGGTCGGTAATTAGAGGGTGAGGAAGATTCGACTTTTTTGGGGATGGGCTGGACAAATGCAGTTTTCCATCCTCTCGGAACGAGACCTGAGGAGTAGGACAGATGAAAAAGCTTATACACAGTGGTTTTGCCAGCGTTGAAGAACACTTCTTCAGAACAATGGCGGGGATACAATCCGGACCAGCGGATTTATGTGTGTTTAGATCTCTAAGGACTCTTGCCACAGTACGAGTGCGAAAAAAGATTGGTCCCATAGAATCACTAACTCGCTCAAGTACAGGCGGAGTCATAACACTCACTGGCAGCGTTGAATTGGCGGCGAACTGCCTCGCAAAGAGATTAGCTTTCTCTAAAGAGCTAACAAATGGAGTGTCATTGACAACGAGCGTAGGAACCGATGAAGAGGAAGAATTCCTCATCTTTTTTACAAATGACCAAAAATTTTTACTGCCTTTGGGACATTGCAGTATTTTTTGCCGTAATTTTTGGTCATGTAAAAATTTTGTCCGTCGAATATGGGCGTTGCAGGCTTTCCTGGCTTGTTTGAACTTTTTCCGGCTTTCCTCAGTACGGTTGGCTTTATAGCAACGGAAAATTACCTCTTTTGCCCTAATAACCTCTTTACAGCTCGCATCAAGCCATGCGTTTTCCTTAGGTCTGATACTTTTAACCCTGTTCGGTATAAAAGCTCTCATTCCCAGGAGAATTAAACTTGAAGCATAGTGACCAGTTAAAGATCCTGAAGTAAATATTGAGACCGTCCCAGTTGGCTTTCTCGTATTGCCAAACGGCTCTTTCTTTAACTGAACAGTTTTGACACGAGAAATTTGCTGATATAACACAATGGTCAGATGTGCCTAGAGAAGATAGAACACTAACAGTGTACTTATCAGGGTCAGAGGTAAGAAACAAGTCAAGAGTGTTTTCTACTCGACCTTCAACGTCCGATATTCGGGTGGGCTCGTTGACCAGCTGAGTTAGGTGGTTCAATTCAGCGAAGATTTCTGCACACACTTCATCGGGTGTTGTCTGGCCTGGATGTTGAAGCCATGAAGAATTGTGTACATTGAAATCGCCCGTAACAACGATTTCAGTGCGAGGATAGGGCGAAACAATTCTTTGGATGGAATCAAACAAAGCATCAAATTCACGAGAGTTGATACTCTGTCTAAATTTGGGCTTCGATAAAGGAAGCAGTAGTGAATGATTGTCTTATTTACGGAGAATTTAAACCACATATAATTACAAAATTAATTGATACAAAGACCATATTGTGGTAAGAGCTGATAAGCAACATCATTTCTGTATGTATGTATATGGCGAGGCCATGGTGGGAAAAGAATAAAGGCACCAAGCTATACCCATGAATAAAAAATTCAGCAGGATCGGAATCCTCACCTACTTGGGTTTCACTTAGTGCCAAAACAGCTGGCCTTAATGAAACAGTATGGCTGTATGCCAACAAAAAATTTGCCCTTAGCCCACGAATATTACAATAATCTACTCTGAATTGTCCAGTCATTGCAAATAAAAAAAATGTCTAAAACCAATACAGATAGAGATGAGAAATAAAATTCACTGAATTGAAACACAGAATAATAAATTATCAATACCCTTCACTGCTAGTGTTATGCCTTAGCAGTGACGAGAACCGATCCAACCCTGTGATTACCATATGCACCAATTCCAATTGTCATTGGTACATAAACTTGGCTGTGCAACTGTGAAAGAAGGGGAAAGTAAGGATGGGATGGTACTCACTGTGATGTGCTGTGCTCATCATTTTTTGTTATTGGTGTTGTTTTGTTGTTCTTGAGTGGCTTGATTTCTTTATTGTTGTTTTATTTGGGGATGCACTATTGTTTTTTTGGAATCACTTGTTAATTAATGTGTGATTTTTTGTTGTCGTAAATTATTGTTTTTTGTTTGCTTATTAAACTTTTTGTGTATGTATAATTCAATCTTAAACCTATCTTAAAGCTAGACAAAAATTCATAAAACAACCTAATTAACCATAACTTACAACTAACTTACTGGTCCCATACGGACACTCTAAGTTAAGCTATAACACTTAATACTAATGCCTTTCGATCTATTTTACTTCAATTAAATTTTATTTATTTTTGTATTTATTAGAAAATTTAAAAAAAAAACTAATACCTATCAATATCCTTTTTGATTTTTACTTAAAAACTACTTAAAATTAGGTCCTTAAATAAAACTTAAAACTAACTTAAACTACCTATTCTACCTACTTAAACTAGAACAACCACAGCAGCAAATCTAACTATCTAACATTTTTTGTTTTTCATTTTTTATTTTTATTTTTTTTTTCTTATTCCATGTTTTTTGTATCTATACTATATATACTTATATATATATATATATTTATACATATATTATATATAATATTATATATTTATATATTTATATATTTATATATTTATATATATTTATATATTTATATATTATATATTATATATTATATATATATATAATATTATAAATGCGAAAGTAACTCTGTCTGTCTGTCTGTTACTCAATCACGCCTAAACTATTGAACCAATTTGCATGAAATTTGGTATGGAGATATTTTGATACCCGAGAAAGAACATAGGCTACTTTTTACCCCGGGAAAATGACGCATTCCCATGGGAAAATTCAGGTGGGCCGATTGCTTTTACACCTAAACTACTAAACAGATTTAAATTAAATTTGGTAAGGAGATAGTTTGAGACATAAGAAAGAACATAAGTTACTTTTGACTTCGGGAAAACAACGAATTCCCATGGGAAAAATTATTTTCCAGGGAATGTGATCCCTTTCACTCCTAAATTATTAAAGATTTGAATAATATTTGAATAAAATTGGTATTACGGGAAAACAACGCATTCCCAACCCTATTCTCATATGTTGAGATTGAAGGTTGGTGTTCCAGTTCTGTTAATGAGAAATCTTGACGAATCAAAGTTATGTAATGGTACACGGCTACAGATTACTCACCTAAGACCAAATATTATAAAAGCTATAATCATGACTGGAATAGCAAAAGGAAAAAATGTTTTAATTCCCCGCATTCCGAAAATTCCAACTTATTGCCCGTTTCAGTTTAAAAGATTGCAGTTTCCTCTGAAAGCAGCATTTGCAATAACAATAAATAAAGCTCAGGGGCAAACGCTGAAAGTTGCAGGTGTAAACTTGGAAAAAATCAGTTTTTCCCATGAACAATTATATGTAGCGTGCTCACGAGTCTCAAACCCCCAAAATATTTACGTTCTGGCCAAGGAAGGAAAAACAAAAAACGTCGTATATAAAAATGTATTGCAGTAAACTATCTTCTTCTTAAAATGTATTAACCTAACCTAACCTAACCTATGACATTCGCACTTAGTATGGCCTCACCCCATCTCGGCACAACTCAAACATACGTACAAAAAGTATAGCTCAGGTTTTTTCATACTACTATCCTGCGAAGAGTATTAATGATAGGACAAAAAAATTTTCGACAATATCTACATCTACACTAATATTATAAAGAGGAAAGATTTGTATTTTTGTATATTTTTGCATGTAACGAATAAACTCAAAAAGTATTGGACCGATTTTAATAATTCTTTTTTTTATTTTTTATTTTTACTAAGCTACATTATCTGTACCTATTTATGTCTACCCGTGCGAAGCCGGGACGGGCCGCTAGTATATTATATATTATTTTTTTTTTTTGTAATTATTTTTTTTTGTCCCACCATGCCTATTCTACATAAAACTAAACCCTAAAACTTTAAAACAAGTATGTAACCCGGCCAAGGCTTAAAACCCCATCGCGACCACCCACTATCAAGTGCCGATTGAAGCCACCAAAACTGGTTCTCCTGCTTCACCCTATCAGTTCGGTCCCGAAGGAGCTCTGCTCCGCCTTGTGCCATAACGTCCCGATTGTACAGGAGTCGCCTATCCACGGTTCGTCGTCTGACGTGGTAGATTAGCGGAACTGCCAATCTATCCTGTATCAGACCGCATCTATCTAAAAAGAGGAATGCCTCTGGTGGAATGAAGCCGCTCAAGCGTGCACTCTCAAAATACTCGTCGTTCGGATAGAACGCCCGAAAATTAAATTGTTGGTCGAAGACATAGCTCTTACAATGTGACCTCGAACGAGTTTCATGACGAAATTGTCAATTCTGTTGATTCGAGCGCCGTTGTATAGGACCTTGTCGGGATAGTAATGCACGTAAGAAGATTCGGCTGTTCGATTTAAGCCGGTACGGCGGCGTCGTAAACACTGCCGCTCGAACACCCGAAACTTCTCCATCTGGGAAGGGGCAACGTTGAACCACACAGGACAACCATAAACGATCATCGGCCGTATGAGGGCCATGTAGCAAATTACCTTCACTCTGGGGTCAAGCCGACTGCTTTAAAACAGCCGTTTCGTCAGAGCGAAGGCTCCCCTGGCCCTGGTCAGAGCAGCATTTATATGTCTGTCGAAATATAAAATACTGATCTAACCAGATACCTACCGAGGTACTTCACTACACTTTTGGTCGCTAATCGCTGCCCGTGAAGATCAACGATGACCATCTTGCGCCAATTCTTGCACGTATCTTTCGTGGCCCTAGCCAACGGAGTCCGGAACAGAATTGTCTCCGACTGCTGGACATTTATTTTCAGTTTCCAGTCGTCGCAATATCGCTGAATCTTGTCGAAATCACGCTGCAAGAGAATTCTAATAACCTCAACCTTTCGGGCCGTTCTGTACGCAATTAGATCGTCGGCGTACGCAATTGCCTTTGTAAGACTACCTATCAAATCGCTGGTGTAAATGTTGAAGAGAATCGGCGAATTCACCGCTCCCTGTTGAAGACCATTTTTAATTAAGAATGTTGTGGTAGAAGTTACATTGCCACTTTTGACAACAAACTTTCTACCGTTAAGCATATCATAAAGTATATACAACAATGGCTTGCTTATGCCAAGCCTGCTCAGTTTTAGGTAAGGACCCTCTAACCATACGGTGTCAAAGGCCTTTTCCAAATCAACCAGAACAGCACCTGTACATTGTTGTTTTGCTTTATTCCATTGGATATCAGAAACGAGACGCAGCATGAATTGTGTCATTGTGCCTTGAACCCGAACTGTTTATCCGAAATTATTTTGTTGTCGGCAGCCCACTTAGTCAGAGCCCTATTGATGATCTTTTCGAAAATTTTGCTGATGCTCGGAAGAAGACTTATCGACCGAAGATTTGACGGGTTGGAGTTGTCCTTTCCCTTTTTCGGGAGAGGATGAACCACAGCGGTCTTCCAATGCACTGGATAATATGCATTATTCAGTGCATTATTGAAAAGTGTGGTGTAAATGTCAATTGCCTCCATCGGTAAATGTCTTAGTACAACGTTGGATATACCATCGCATCGACACCTGCTGACTTTTTATTTTTTATTGAGTTGAAGATGAGCTGTAGCTCAACCTTCGTCACTAACAAGGGACTTGGTCCCGTTTGCTCGGCGATTATGGCATTTGCCAAGGAATCGTCATCGAACCGCATAAAACCGCGGTTCTCAGATCGCCAATGTGTCATATCATTTCGAAGGTAAAAGTGATTAAGTAGGGCTCTGTTTTCTAGGTCGTGGTTTGGGCGAATGCTAACATTCACCTTGTACACTTGCTGGAAAGCAGCTCCCACCGCCTCCACTTTTTCCTTCGGATCTTCAATTATATAAAAGTCATCGTCAAAGATGGCTTCTTCTGGATCTATTTCCGCTGTCATGAGTACGTCTCTGTTCTCTTCAGTTCTTTGGAGTTTTAGACACGGAAGGTCATTGTCGTTCTATTTCCTGAATATCTTGTTGATTTTAGGGAACATACTAGGGTCACTGGAATTAACTGACCGGATCTTGGGGTCCCAGTACTTGTTAATTGATAACCTGTAGTTTTCCTTAATCAACAGATTGACATTTTTTATTGACGACTTCAGTGTCCTAACCTCCAAGTCGTGCGGGTCTGTAAGTCGTCTGTACAAGTTTTTGAGTCTTGTCAGTAATCCACTCTTGTGCCTACGTAGTGCATCAATAGTCGGGTTTCTGTAAGCGTCCATTTGGTCCCGTTCTTTGTACTTTGGTATTGTCCTCTCTATCGTTCGTTTTATTGCTTCGTCCATCTGTTGTAAATGTTGGTCAATTTCTGTATTTGTCAAGTTTCTGTTGTTTGGTGGGGCTATGTCACTCGAACGAAGTTCTCTCGCTGGTGAAACGAGGCCAACGCATCTTACTGTAATTGTAAGAGTGCGTTGCAACGTATTCCTCCAACTCCACGCGTTCGTTTTTGGCTCATCATAAGTGCATGTGTTCGTTTTTAGTAAGAAAATAATACAATTATAGCCTAACACACGCACAAAATACAAAACATAATTAACATTTAACATGAATTATTATAGAACAAAAAATAAAATAATTAGAATTTGAATTAGAAATACATTTTATTCATTAATTTACGTTTTACAACTAGTTCATAAATTTTTTACAATAAATAAAGAATAAATAATAGTTATCATCCTTTAGCTTTAAAGCTAGTGTTGAATGATACATAGCGAATTTAAATTTACATACATAAACTAAAAACTGATGTGGGGTGACAATCAGTGCTGCAATAATAATAAATAATAATAAAAATAAGTTTTTTTTGTTTTTATCTCAAATATTACATACAAAATAGAAAAAGAATTAGAATTAGAACATATTCATATAAATTAAGAGAAAAAGAAATATAATAAATAAATAAATAAACACGTTTACCATAGTGGAGCACTGGTTCTAAACAATGATATTAATCCCACCTTATTTAGATTTAAATCTATCGATGAACAGTTTAAGTTAATTATATAAAGTGCTCATTCGACTTAAAGCTTCATTCTTCCCATAGAGTTAGTTCTATGGAAGTCAATATGTATAAAATCAATTATACGCAGGTGATGAGTTCCGCCTCGGTAAATCAAATGTACACTAGATAGCAAATACGGTGCACCTATTTCACCATTAATGAGTTGGTGAAGAAATATTACACCTTTGATGGAGAGATTGCATGTGAAGAAGCAGAAAACGATGTTCATAGGGAGGCAGATCATATGGATCATCGCAAGGAAGACCCTTTAGGGCAAAGCAAATGAAATTATGATGAATTGATTCAATACGTTGTCTATGAATTTCGTAAGAGGGAGTCCATACCTGCGAAGCATATTCAAGATGAGGACGAACATGGCAATTATACAAAAAAAGAGTAACATAGGGATCATCGAACTCCTTTGCCCAGCGTTTTATAAAACCAAGCATAGAACTTGCCTTATTGACAATCAAATTAATGCGATGTGTAAATATTCTAAATTGGAACAGAAATGAACACATAAATCTTTAAATTTAGAGACGCGGCATAGTTTTTTCTGTGATATATGTACAATAATCAAATACAATACCGATTCGTTTTTTAGTAAAAGTTATCGTCTGGCATCTGGCATCGTCTGGCTATTTTTCCCACACCAAAATGTGAAACTGTCAAAGAATACGATCATGGGTGGACTTTATTATTTTAAAAATGTTCATGTCGTCAGCAAAAATGAGAACTTCATTTGAGCGTAGACATGACGATACATCGTTAATAGACAGCATGAACAGAAAAGGGCCAAGATGGCTTCCCTGGGGAACACCACTTGAGCAACAAAAGGTTCCGAATGACAATTTCTAAATTTTAATTTTACCTCATAAGATCTGTTTTCAAGGTATGTTTCGATCCAAGCTAAGAAAAATGGTGGAAAATTAAGAGCTTTGAGTTTAAATAAAATAATTCCGTGGCTAAAGTTGGTCAAAAGCTTTAGAAAAGTCAGTGTATACACACTACACAGTCCACTTCATTACCTTGTTCTAAAGCGTTTGAATATATATTTGAGAATGTGAGGAGATTTGTAACGGTTGATCTTCTTTTCACAAAACCATGTTGCTGTTCGCAAATGAGATTCTTACTAAAAAATGCTACACTTTCACAAACAGCTTGTTTAAACAATTTAGGAATGCAAGAAAGCTTTGCAATAGGCCAGTAGTTTGTTTTACCCGTCTTGTTTCCTTTTTTGAAAATTGGTGTTAGAAATGACTTCTTCCATATACTGGGAAATTTGCCTGTTTTTAGAAAAAGATTGAACAAGAACGTAAGGGGTTCAAATAAAGCATTACTTCACTTTTTTAATACTATCGGGAAATACCATCGGGACCGGCTGAGCAGTCATCATTCAACGCGGATAAAAGATCAAGGACCGTACTCTGTAGCACAGTGATGTGACTACAGCTAGATTGCGAAAAGGAGTGAAGATTATAAAAATATACTTCAACAACTTCTTCAGGGCTATTAACAAATGACTCACGGAAATTTGTTGCGAAAGCGTTACGGATATCAACAGTTTTATCTAATGAAAGGTTCTTGTAAGTGAATTGCAGAGTAAACACCAATGCCTAGCTAGATGAATTCTTTAATCACCTCGAAATTATACTTATCAATGGTGATTTTCTGACCAAGTCTGCGATGGGAAACGACACTCTTCGATGATAGTATATATTTTGTTTCATCATTAATAACAAGACCCATTTTGTTCGCTTCAGGCTCAATACTGGAAAATGCACCCGTAACTGCTTGTATGGTTTTAACCATAATGTCGAAGACATTGTGTGGATTATTAAAAGATGGTGTCATTTGTATTGCCCGTAGAGCTACACACGACTTCCACAACAACAATATTGAAATAATTATACATGACAAGTCAACACCTTGTCATAATCCTCTGAAGGCTCTGAAGATATCTGTTGACGTTGAGTAATTAGTATCGATGTATTATTCTTGGGTCTTCTCCAGGATTTGGCGTAAAGGGAAGATTTAGTAGATGGTAAATTTGTCAGGCTAGGGCCTAGTGAGTTACAACTCTCAATGTAATGTTGTCAGGGATGGATCTTGAATGCGATGTTTAAAATTATTTGTATGTTTTTTAGGTTTAGCTGACAGGAATGAGATACAGTGTTATCTAAAAACAGCTAAATGTTCCTCTTCTGTATTCCGATTTTTCTATCAAACTACAATAGCCTGTCTGTCATTTAGTGCACCCAATTACTCGTAGTTTCACGACTTCCATTGTTTTTGCTTTTAAAAGCGGACAGGAGATCGGAATCTTTTGACTTCTTGCTCTGGAAAACTATTTATTTATGCACAATTGGTCAATTTTGCAACCCTCCGATCTTAAAAATGTCTTTTTCTGGTTAAATTTGAACCCGGCCTAACAATTTTTCATAATATTTATAAATCTCGTAAGATTGTGTTTTTTCCTATATTAAAACTAAAATATGAAACGTTGCAAAAATAAACGCTTTTCGTTAATATTTATATCTAAAGAAAAACTGGGAATATCCTTTTTAACTAAGAACGAAGCTCAGCGTTCTTTCAAAACCTAACTCGTTTTCTCATTTGGTAAGAGAATAGCAAGCTAAAGAACTGGGGAATACTGTTCTAAGCTTATAAGAAAAATGTTCTGTCCGTATATCAAAGCTTCGCGTCCGGTGTATAAATGCATCAAAATGTCTGTTTTAATCTTCGGGGAGTATGCGGTGGTATGCGGTGATGATATTCGACGACGCGACGCCAGCATGATTTAATTAAAATCCCTGAAATAATTTCTGTCATATGGTTTATATTTTCGCAAATACAAATCAACATTTTCGGTAACCATAATCATGACAAAACGTATTTGTTTTCTGTATTACAAAAAGAACACGCTTTTTTCATCCTTTGTATTTTTTCTTTAGCCTTTAAACTAATAGCTATCCTTATCAAGCAAAACTTTTTTTGATATTTTTCTTTTTGCTATAGAAAACTGAATTCCTGCGAAAACTGCTCAAAAACATCTGTTTGTCAATTAACTTGAAGATACAGTTTATTTAATTTAAGAACTTTATAAAAGTTGAAATTATTCATATTATTTTTTTTTCTGTACACAAGAACCATTATTAAATTATAAATTAAGCGAATTTTTAAACATATGTATTCAAACGAAAAAAAAAATAACCGTCTGCAAAATTAAATTCAACTATGACATAGAAATATCTTGTACCTACTATCTACACTCTCGTCAACTCACACAAAAATTAATTACATTTACAAGAGAAAAACTTTATTTTATTTCAAATATTTGGCTCTTCGTGTTTCAACAGAAACATTTTGAACTTCTCTTTTTGTCTCTTAATGGCAATGCCAAACTTATCCTTTTATTCTCACAAAAAAAAAGGATATCATCATATCTATGCCCGTATATTTTCGACTGTTCTGTGAAGCTTTCATTACAACTGTAGAAGTGTAGATACTATAGATTCTTTCTACTTAAGTTCTAGATAAATGAAACATATTTTGCAACAAGAAGCGATATAGAGGAAGTGGTAGCAGCAACCATCTATAAGTGCGGGCATAAAAAGTCATCTATTTTGAAAGCGAATTGAGATAGTGTACAATTCACTGAAAACTCATGAGCCTATATCTACATACATACTATATATTTATATCCAACTTCGTAGAGAAAAAGATTATAATTCATTTACACACTCCACTGTGCTTTGGAATTTTAAATGAAAATCCTTACACTGTAGCTAATCTCCTTCCGAAAATTAAACCACATCAGGCGACAAAAGGCACAATTTTCTTACTTCAAACGTACACATAACAAATAAAAAAAAAAGAAAGTATCTAGTCTACTATAGGCTTTGCTGGTTCTTAACTATTTTCGGGATCAGAAAAAGTTTCCTTACGACCCGCGTCATTTTGTCTCTTGACAATTGGAGTTGGAGGAGAATGGAAAATTCAATGACAATGAAATAAATTGAATTAATCTAGCATTAGAAAATGCCAGATGAAAATCATTGTAAGTCTCCTAGGCACATATATAAGAAAGAGCATTTACTTAAGGATCTTTCTAGGAGTACGTATTCGTACTATATGCACAGTGTCCTTGTAGCGTACTTTACATTTACATTCCCTACCATTCGAGTCACTTGCCTGCCATCCTGCCATTCTGCTTGTGCCTTACATTGGGTGCTATAATAATAAAATGGTTTCTAATAGCATATCCTTACTGCGAAATTCCAGAATGGATTTTCCGAGTTATATTTTTAACAAGAAACACCAAGCGACAGTTGGAAATGGAAACTTTATTTTTTCTTATCTGTTGATCCTTTTTTCGAGACAAAGTCAACACACAAAAAAGTTCAATATAACTTATCAATTGAGAGATAATTGAAATTTTTGTTTAATAAAATGCAAAGTTTTCAACTCGAAGACCAAATATGGAGAAAGCTTTTGGTTGTTCTGTTCTGTTTTTTTTTTTTTTTTTGTAAGTTTCAAAGAGTGTGCTAAGGTCCCAAAACCACGAGGAATTTTGTATGTAACTTAAGTCACTTTTATCATACACGGAAAGAATTCTTAGATCAGATCAAGAAAAATAAGCTACAAATCACGAAAAATGAATCCAGTTTTGTACCTTGGCTTAGAAATAAATAAATTGCGCCTTTTTGTTTGCAATTTCATAAAATGATACTTATATATCTTTAAATTGAAACTTTTGAGTCGTAATTTGAAACAGTTTCTTCGGCAATTTGTAGCTTTTAAAGATTATTTACTTTAAATTTTCGAGCAACCATGTACAGATTCAAGAACAATTTTTTGCAAAATCAACAATCTTCATTAGTGATTTACAACATAAACTTATTGGTTTTCGTATTCTCAGGGATATTTTTTCAGTTGATGGAGCTCCGAATTACAAGTTCTTATATGCAAATTGCAACGAATAATAATTTATAAAATCCAAAATATATAAAATAAAGACACATTTGAATAATTTCTATTTTTTTTATTGCTTTTAACTTATCTAGAAATACAAATTTAGAAACTTAAAATTAAAATATATTATACTAGTTTTATTAATTTTTAGTAGGTATTACCAATCGTGGTCCTTCTGAGATTTTATAAGCTGGTCATTCTTGAGTTAAACCTGAAATGTCCTTTGTTTTCAAGGCTATTTCTTCAGCAAGTTCTTTTTGTGTGGTCTTCCACTTGTTCTCCAATGTGGCAAATGGCGTGGAGTGTGTTTTTAACCAATTCTTGTCGTCAGATGGGGACAGGTCTAACGTATAAAAAAAATTTTGAAAAATTAAAAAAAAAAAAAAATTGCAACCTATAATTTAGCAATTAGTGATTTTTCAATTCTCTCCGTGTAAGATTAAATCAATACTTCTCTTTTCCTTTCCTTGCTTCAAGTTCACCAATTTATTTTTGTACATTATTGTTCGGTATATATTTTAATTGAGATTTTAATTTCTTTTGCCTCTAAGGACCTATATAAATGTGAATGAATTTTGTACGAAAAATTAATCTGTTCCTGAACGTTCGTTAATCTGTGCTTTTTTTTTCAAAATTTCTATTTGAATGCACAAAGCAACTTTGAACAAAAGGGTCCTGTTTCAATTGCTTTTGCAATTGAATCGTTAACACTCTAACAACGCAAACCTACGAGTTTCACACAGTATTTTATTTATTCGTTCATATCTTCTCTTGGGTTTTTCATGTGAAATCGAAATTTTATCTGTTGGATACTAAATGTATATATACTTTGTATTTTATATGTACATTCGAGTTTTTATATCTTTTTAACTTACAAAATGGAAAACAGAATATTCAGATAGACTTTCTATTTCGGGTCTATAAATTTGATCATTTAAGAGACTAAATTGAAAACATTATTTTAAGAAGACTTCATAAAACAATAAATCTTGAAAGTGTCTAAGAAAAGGCAACAAATAAAAAAGGAAATTTGAATTCTACAATTAGAAAAGGAGAAAGATAGAAATCGTTTGGTTAACTTTTTCGAAGCCTAAGCAAATAAATTAAAATTTTATGGGACTTTAGGTAAAGGCGTAATTGGGAATGTGATCAGTGCGCGATATGTTCTGAGTACGAATGGTAATAAAAGCTTGTTTAGAATTAATAACATCTTAATGAATAAAAAGACGCAAAAGATAAAATGCGAAATAAAAAATAAGTATTGTGACTCTTATAAATTTCTGTTGGGTTGGGGTCGAAATACTGTATGGAACATAATACTGTATTTAAAATACTGTATCTCAAAATAATGTATTTCCAAATACTGTATGTACAAAATACTGTATGATCAAAATACTGCATCTCAAAATTCTGTATTTCAAAATTCTGTATATCAAAATTCTGTACTTCAAAATGCTGCAAGTAAGGCTAAAAAATCGTTTTTTTTTTACATGTCAAAACGGACATTAAGAAAACATCATAATAATTTTTCATTAGCTTAATTTTCTAATAAACTTTCCTTGGAAAATAACATATGTACCTATGATAATAATTCATAAGCCTTTGAAATAATGAAAACAAAAACAACATAAATGGTACCTTCTTCTTATTTTCTCTTTCTCATTTTCTTCTTCTTAGTTATTTGTATCCCTCTCACAGTTTTACATGAATTGTTCCTATCATAATCTACAATTGCATAAACAATTGCACCAAACTAATTGATCTGTCAAAACTTCCAGTATTATACAGTATTATGAGATACAGTATTTTGACAATACAGCATTTGAGACACAGTATTTTAAATTTAGGTACAGTATTTTGAAATACAGAATATTAACCATACAGTATTATGACCATACTGTATCGTACAGCATCATACAAAATTTTGACCATACAGTATTTTAAAATACAGCATTTCGACCCGCTCCCATTTCTGTTTAAATTTAAATAAAAATAAGGAAAGATAGATTTCTGGCCCGCTTTTATGTATATCTAATGATACAAATTATATAACTCACTTTTGAATTGTTTCAAAATTTAAGTAATATTTTTATTTGTATTAAATTGTATTTGAAATTTTACACTATTGATATTTTTGTGCCTTAAACGAAGAGGTGTAAAAGTTGAGGTTTTTCTACTATTTCATTTATTCTGTTAAAATCTATTTAAAGCTGTGTATTATACAAAAATAAACCAAAGTTTTTAAAAACTCAAAAATGTGCCTTTATCTTTGTTTGGTGTTCTCAACAAATCTCACAAAATTGTGTATCACTGCGGAATTTCTGGCCTGTATCTCTGAAACAGTTGGTTTTGTGAACTATAATTTGGAGTAAACAAAACTGTAACCAAATTGTGCGCTTGATCATTTTGGCAAAAGTGTAAACTGTTATTTGGAACGAATCTTCTTTCGCCCTATTATAGCTGTCAGAGTTTAAAAAGATCTTGACACATTATACCTATTGTTGTTTTGCACACACATATGTTCCTCAAAGCTCGCAAAATCGACTTTGAAAGTTATTCAATCTGTAATATTCTACAGAAAACAACACTTCCATAGAAAACAACATTTTTCCAGCCGGTCCCTAATACTGACGTATCTCCTTCGTCTGTTACTGTCATCTAATAACACTTACGTCCTTTGTTTACAAGGTCATGGAAAGGCTGATCACTGATAACTTTAAGAAATATCGAAGTAACTAAGGCTTCTTAATGACCGACAGTAAGGCTTCCGTTGGTCTATTTCACCGAATAGTGAATCAAATTTGTTCATTATTTTGGAGAGAGTAAGATTGTAGAACTTTCTATTTAAAAGACGTTTGATAGAGATCAACATCAAGTTCTCTTATCAAAAATGAGTTAGTTTCGGTGAATCTCTTTTTGTTTTAATTCAAAATTACCTTTCGGACCGTTTACACGAGTTCAAAACTGATATCCACAAAATAATCGCAAGTGTCACCTACATAGGTCTCCGTTTCGCCTCGGACGCTCTTGCTTATTTTTATAAATGTTCTTCTATCTGAAACTTCTAACCCACAAAACTGTTTTGAAGATGATATTACCCTCATCTTTTCATATTCATTTTTGGATTCTCATCCTTGTTCTACGGATATGGAAAGCGTATTATAAGCTCATTAAATTCTGATCTTGATAGCATTGCCCAATAAGGATAAGGATAAGGAATCAAAACCCGTATAGAATTGAATGCTTCGAAAACTCAATGCTCTCTAATGTCGCAAAAGCGTAACGCTCTCCCAATGCCACAATCCATGGGTGGCACTTCCATATGTTCATCATAAACAAATCTCTTGTGGAGAGATCATTTTTGAAGTCGCCAAACTTAGTGTTTGGCTATATAATTTACAAAGCCTTTAGTACAATTCCTTTACTTAGACAGGTTCTTTTCTTAACCGCACTACACGAATGTGGAATATTGCAATATGCAGACATTCAAAAATAATGTGTATTAGTTTCAAAATTACTCCCTTTGGTCTTTAACACCACAAGAGTATTCATAGCCCTTGAGTTGCACTCATGAAAAAGGAAAGTATTAAATTCTTAAAAATTAACCATCATATTTTTTTTTAATAATATATAGTAAATCTCAGGAGTCTTACTTTAACACCTCTCCGGAGAAAACAGCTCCGAACTAAAACAACAGTGGTATTTAAGTTGAGAAAAAAAAAGAACTTTAATCTCCAGATGATGTTTTTATATTTTTATTATCATTATGCGTCAGTACCTTTTTCACATTGTTGTTGAAACAACTTTTTAACATCTTTATGGAGAAGGAATTTGCTTGTTCCCTCTGTTTCCTTTGTTTATTTTGTTTTCCAGAAGATGCCCGCATTAAAACAAAGTAAATTTGACATCGCATATAAAATATAAACCCTTTTCTAAATGTTTTCTTGGGATGTTTGTTTTTTCTTAGATTTTATTTTGTTCGTTTTTATTGTTGACAAAAAAACATTACATAAAGGACAGTTTTTAAAGTACAGATTTTTTGACATTAAACATTAAACATATATATTTATATATATATATATATATGTTCCTATACAAACCTAATATATACTTTAAGTATGTTTGAAATGAATTCTTGGTCAAGGACAAGAACAATCGTTTATAGTTAAATATTTTTTATCAATTCGAAATGGAAGTTTTAGAGAGTAACTTAACAGTCACATAATCGCTTGGGAATATAATTTCTTTCAATTTGTTGGTTAGTCATGAAGTGTAAGGAAGCTTCAGTCTGCAGATCATCTGCTATTAAGTTCTTTGTTATGCGTCGATAACACATCAAAACAAAATAAAAAGTCTGTCATGCCAGTGTATTTGGGTTCAATCCCTGCCTGTGACACCTAAAGTGTTTTTTTTTACGTGTAGTACATCTTGCTAGGATTTGTTGGTATATTTTTTAGACGTGCGGTTTTCAATCTGGTAATACTTTTTTCGGAGCTGGTTTTTATGACAGCTGTCACTTGATTTATGTTTAGGTTAGTTTACCATTTAAAAACAAATACACTAACTTTTAAACAACGTTTAATAATCCTGCAATTGAAATATTGATACTTGCAACACGTTATGCAGCCAACGAATCAATGAATTTAATCAGGACACTTTTGGTGAGTGCATTATCTCGCGTGGCATCGTGTGCCTGACACTTTCGAAGAGAATATTCGGCACGTTATTACTGGCACACGACTCAGTAAAAGTTGATCGAGTTTCAGGCCAATTGGTTTGAATTTATATAAGTCAGTCACTTGCACAAAATAATAATTTTTAAAAAATATTTACAAACCCTTGTCTGGGCCATAACAATAAAATATATGCAGAAAGAGTATAGTCTTGTTTCTTGCTTAAGTAAAATATACAAGTGATTACCTAACCCAAAGGATGGATAAGGATAATGCTTTTATGATTGTTGAAGTTTGTATCTTTGATGTAGCTTAGTGCGTTTCCTAAAGTTGGATGTTGTAGTTTGAAGTTTCTCTAATTAAAAGTTCAGGAAATTATGTGTTGACTTTTTAGTCAGTATGAGAGAGAAAATAAAATTTCTTTAGCTACTAGTATGCATGTACAATTTCCATTTATACAATTTCTAAAGTGTTTTTGAAATGTAATTAGTTTCAAATCAATAATTCTTGAATTATAAATCATTTTAACGTTTTATTTTCTTTAGTTTGTATGTTTATAATTGAGTTTACTATTAAAGGTTTGACTTTGTCTAGAAAACAAAATACAAATTTTCAAACAGGATTGGTTTCTCATATATAAAATTAGAACCATAGGGCTGGATTTCCATAAGTTTTTATATATTTTATTAAAATCTTTACACAAATTTTTAAGGATATAAAAATATGCGTAAATAACACCTCAAATATAAGAGTTTTTTAAAATTTTAAATTAATTAAAAAAATAAAATCCACAGCTGGTTGGTATTAAACATCATTTTTTAAATTGAAGTCTTGATGAAAATTTAAATTTTGTTTATTACCTAATGAAGTTACTTTGAATATAAATATCTGTTTTTGGAAGTTAAAATACATACTTGTACTTTTTATCTTAATTACACTAAACGGCTGTTTAAGAAGGTTTGTGTAAGAAGATAAACATGTTTGTTAAATTCCTATTTGATTGAGTTTAAAAAAAATTATGAGATTAATCTCCAGACGATTATGGTTTGTATCACAAGAATTAGGCAGTTTTGAGTATTAAGTGCGTTTTTTTCGTATTCCATATATAGTAAAGTGAGAAATTGCCAACAAAACGATCCGCAGTAGTCCGGTTTTTATATTTGATAGTTGATACAACTGAATATTTGCCAGAATAATTTATCAAAAAATTCCAAAAAAAAATAGCGAAATTCAGACCAGGGGTGAAATCGTGTAAGCTGATTTTTGATAGTTGACTATCAAAATCAAGAAAATACGTCTGTGTAATGTGATATTCGATTTCAAAGTTTTAACCAAACAATTTGACATAAAATAAAAACTTCAAGAAGGGGGTTTGTTCGTAGACTACTACATTAACATGTGTTGTTGAAGCGAGCTTGAAGCTCGCCTAAATTCTTTATATACCTGAATCGAGTTGAAATGAGCTTGATTTGCTCGATTCCGGTCTTGGATCGGAAATTTGTGAAGAAAAATCTGTGTGGAGGAGTTGGTTTTACAGATATTGCGTTATGGTCTGTTTATTTGCATGTTTGTGTACAAAAAATATAGTTTTGTTTTAATCAAATTAAAAAAAAATTGCACATGGAGTAGGTAGCATATTCCTATATGGTGCTGAACTATTCAGCTTTTCATTGTTTAACACGAATCAAACTATCTCACTTGCACTTCATAAGAAACATCGAAACACCATTTGCATTTTAGAAAGTACTGTCAAACTTAATCATTTTTAAATCTTCTTGTGCGGTGTAAACACCACAAAAGAATTATTTAATCTAAACTGAGATAAACCTTTGGTGGAAACATAGCAAAACATAAATATCTTTTCTATTGTTTTCTCTTGCAAAATAAGACCAGTTAGTCCATTTTCAATAACAAAACTAAATATTATCAACAGTAATAGATTGATTTTTTCCCCAATGGAAAACACACATGATTGCAAATGCATAACTACTCAACGAACACAGCCATCGAGATACAAAAACAATATCAATCGTAACAACATTTGAGAACGAAATCACAGAAGATCCATTCGAGGCTCGTATAAATGTCAAAAACCTATCCATAGTGAGATTCTACTCCAAATTTTATCGGTGTTATTCATACTATGGATATTGTTTTTGTTATTCGTTTAAAATCCTACTATACTATCGATAGATTTGCCAACAAAACACGGGGATTGTCTTCTTTACTCTTAAAAATTTTAAAATTTTATAACACTCCTTAGTAAATTTCTATCTATATACCGATATTCCAATGGTACGTTATTAAGGAAATCCAAATTTATGGGATAAGTTTGTTCCTGTGTTTCTAACTTCAAGTAGATCCTATGTTGAGAAAACTTACTTTTTATATGGATGTGTGGCTCACTTTATATATACATTTTGAAGCTGAACATTAGTCGCGTTTTATTATCACCATGATCTGATCCGGATCAGATCATGATAATAAAACAGCATTGGATCATCATATTTTTTTGTTATTTAAAGTTTGGTAGCTTTGTCAAATTCGTTCTTTCAAAAGTGACATTACGAAGCAAAAAAAAAAACAAGCACATACCAAAAATGGAAGCTCCACAACTTTTGAAAATGTTTCTGCAAATCACCATTGCACTCTCAAACTCAAAGCATCCAGGAACGCTTTTGTCTCACATGTAGTCCAGATACTTTTTGACCTTTTAATAAATGTGAAACTTAAATAATTTAATATAGAAATTACTTAAAATTTATTTGAACATCTTTTCTCCCATTTGTGCTGCAGCTTTTTCGATTTTATTTATATTTTTTGACATTTAAAGCAGGGTTGCCCAAAGAACATTTTGCTCAATGATTTTTTTTGTTCCTTTTTTTTCGGGGAAAATGATACCCATAAATTATGTCAAATATACATTTTTTGGGCTTAATTATCTTAATTTCACCAATTATTATCTAGTTTTGTTAAAATATCTAATTATTTCATGGATTATATACCAAATAAATAAAAATAAAGCTTCTCGCTTTCTATTTAAAAAATATTTTATTTCAGTCAAATGGAAATGTTTATATGGCAATACAGGTTTTATTTAATTTGTTTGCAATGATACCAACATTTACATGTGAAATAACAATGATAAAGCGCTCCTTGTTGTGAAAAAAAGAATTAAATTTTGGATGTCAAATTGAGATCCAAACACAAAGCAGGATCTTGTGTTGTTGTTGTAATGCATGTAAGTTCAAGATCCGGATCAGATCATGGTGATAATAAAACGCGGCTATTATTGGCAAACCCTTTGACCTTGATCTACCTTATTCTCATTTTGTCTTTTTCTTATTCAATTTATTCTGGAAATTTTAACAGTTGTTAAAAATATCCTACACCGTTGCCGTCCATCTAAGGGAAACATAACTGTATTAGCAGCACTAAGCAGGTAAATCAATTTTCCCAAAAACAAAGCATTTAACCGGAATATCGGTGTATAATTTTGATTCTTAGTTCGCATGAACAATTAAATAGTTTAACTAACTTAAACAGCTTTTCATATCTCTCAGAAACAAAAAATAAAACGATTTCACATCAGACATTTGAATGCACTCTTTTCATTCTTTCATTTTCTACGACAAATTGAACCTAGTTATTGAGGGTTTTTTTTTTAGCCGTGTGGTTAATAATCTGGCAATACTTTTTGATATAATAAAAATAAAAATATAATTTTTTTAATATAAAATTTAATTGAAGTCGCTTGCGTTATTGGTCCGTGAGATATTTAGGCTCAACCAAAATGTTCACTTTTTATAAATTGCTTTACTAAAAAATCACCCACTCAAATTTTTTTGGAAAGTCCTTTCTTAAAGTCGATATCTGTACCGGTTTTTGAGATATGGTTAACAAAAATGGTATCAAAAACGTAAACACGTGTGGACGTACGGACGCAAGAATCTTTGATTTAGATTCTATGGACCTTGAAACGTCGATAAATGTCAAAATTTTCAATTCGACAAATTGGACCGTTTACAATAATTTCCTTTGGGATGTTAAAAAGTCACTATTTGCAGAAAAATGAAGATGGCCATAATGTTACAGTCAATGGGGACCGCTATAGAGCTATGATTAATTACTTCATCACAATTACGCATAATTCATTTATTTAAAAATAAGAAAATTGTTTGCAAGCTTTTGTATGAAAGCGAAACTTTTTCAATCTTTAAACTTCAGTCTATAAACTTATTTTCATTGAAGGAAAAAAAGTTAAGTATACATGTTTTGAAATATTTAAAATTATACAAATCTTCTTCATGAAATATTAAGTATACCTTCATAGATCGTACCTATAGACATATATATACAAACATATTTCGGGACACAATAGTTAGGAAATATTTAATTTTTCATGAAAAACAAACAGACCAATTGAAAGCAAAATATATAATTAGGTACTTTATTCCACGAACACTGTATTTTTGTCGTTTTTTAAAATAAATCATATTGTGGACAACAAAGAGATAAGCTTAGGATATCATTTTATTTGTATCACTGTGGGCAGTTAACCACAATTCTCATGTTTTGATTCAAATGAAAGATGTTTCTGATGCTGTGAATCCTGATCCGACTCTCGCATCTTTTTTGTTGTTGTATTTGTCTTCCTTTCGTCAAATGAGGTGCCATTCGTAAATAATCTTCTTTTCTTGCTCTAAAGGTCCCTATTCGTGTTGTGCTAGAATTTACTAAGATTTTATATTGAAGAAGGTACACGCAAAACGTCAAGCAGCATATTATTTGCTAGTACTTTAAAAAGGCTATAAAGTTTGACATTACTTGTTATTACAGGCCAATCTCTAAATTGTGCTGTATTCCCAAACTTTTTGAACAAGTTGTTTGTAATAGTTTTAATTTCAACTGCGAGAATATTATATGTAATCAATAACATGGTCTTATGTGAAAACGTTCCAGAGTTACTAATTTACTCACATTTTTACACAACGGCTCACTGATTATTCTAAAAATTCTTACCAACTTTCTCATAATATCATCGCATTTAAACTAAAGGCAATTAGGTTTCCTCCTGAGTTTATAACATGGGTTTCTTCTCATATTCAAAATAGGTCTTATAAAGTTAAATTAAGAAGTTCTTTCTTCATCATTCTTTCATTGCCAAATCAGGAGTTTCCCAGGGTAGTCACTTAGGACCTCTATACTCTTTATCTTAGCTATCAATGATGTAAATCTGATATGTAATTATTCAAAAACATAAAACATCTAAACGATCGATTACAACTCCAAGAGTATTGTGTGTCCTTATATTCTTTGCATTTCGTCCAGAAAGGCAGATAGAGAATGTCTTTCAAAAACTTATGGTATTCCTTTCTAAACCATTTCATGCGACCGATTAATGTAGCCTAAATATTTTTCCAGAATATATAGAATGATTTCTCAAACGATATTCTAATAGTGGAAAACACCATCTCATAGCTCGTAGAGCATCAAACAACAACAACAAAACGAAGATTTTCTTTTGCAAATAACCCCAGGTTGATATTTGTATAGCGTTATCTACCAAGGATATCAGACCAGAAAATAAGAATGAATACCGAAGGCATAACGCGTTTGACAAGTTTTTTATTTTTCATCGTCCTTTTTTTGTACATTTTTCTTTTTCCTTTCTATAGTTATGCTTTTCTTTAACAATATCTTGTCTTCGTTTTTCTTTATATTTCAATTCAACCGAATAAAGAATAAAATTGTTCAAAGAAAATATTCGCCTTTTTTTTATTTTTTTTATTCACGCAAAAAGCACATTTTTGCGATGATTTCTTTAAGGATTGTTGTACAGAAGAACATTTTATCACATCCTAACTTCGTTTGAATATCCGTTATTTTTTGATATTATTAAGGAAAATTGTCGGTTTAGCTAAGATTTAGAAATTTTGTACGTTTTAGTGTTTGTCAGATATTGGAACTTTTGAAATTGGAGCTTTTGAAAATATTATGTTAACGTTTACCACATTGTGTAACAAGTATCGTAAAAGGAAAATAATTTTGTGCTTTATTGAGTAAGTACAGTAAGGAAACTTTCAATTCTATATATAAGCAAAAATATATATATAACTAGATGACTTGCTTAAATAGAAGCCCAGAATATAAACCTTTGAAATACTATGTTGAACTCAATACAAATGATAAATATTTGAACAATCAGATTATTATGCAAAATTAGTTAAAAACGTCTAAGGTAAAAACCCCAACAAAATTTTTCAGATTTAAGCCAAAATAATATTTCTGTCACTTTTTGAAATGGATAACGGTTTAAAGAATATCGATCAACATACAAACTTAAAGATAAATATAATTTAACACATTTTTCACATAACATAACTTAATTATTAACTTTTCATAGGAAGTTATTGTAATCGATCCGATTTGTCGAATTTAAAATGTTGACATTTCTCAATGTTTCAAGGTGTCTAGAACCTAAATCAAAGATTTTTAGAGAGATGACCTTTGTACGTCCGTACGTTCGGGATAACATTTTTCGTCATCCATATCTCAAGAACAAGTAGAGATATCGACAGATACGTTATACAGATAATAACACAGAAATATGCAGAAAGGACTTTCGAAAAATTGAATATGTCGTTTGTTTTACTATTGCAATAAAAAAAGTGAACATTTTGGTTGACCTTAAATATTTCACGAACAAATTACACTAGCGACTTCAATTGAATTGTATGTTATATTGTGACGTGCTAATAAATAAGTTAAAAAAATATCAATGAATGTGAATGTTTTTTTTATAAATCAAAAAAAAAAAACTGAACAAAAATATTTGTCACCTCGAATAATTCACGAACAAAAAATATTATTGCCTCCAAAATAATAATGTCCAATGAAAAATAATGTTTTTGACATCTGTAAAATTTTGAAAAAAATCAAAGTAACGGTTACTAAAAGTTGTTAAAAATTGATATTCGACTATCTAGGCAAAAAAAGTCCAACAGTCAAGTTTTTCATACAAATTAATATCTTCAAAAAATACTACACAAAATTTTTAAAAATTGATCTTCGAATCTTGATATCTCGTGAATAAATGAAGGTGTAGACTTCAAAAAATGATTTCATTCATTATGTAATTGTAATGTAATGTAATAGTCGTATAATGGTTTTAGAAACATCCAATCTGTATTTTTTGAATATAAGAAAAAAAACTTAAAAAATGCTATTAACATTGGCAAAAAGTGATTTTCGACAAAAAATGCTTTTCGACTTAGGTATCTTGAGGACAAAGACAAAAAATGTTTTTCGACTTAAGTATCGACTTTTTCCATTTCTCACAAAATGTTGTCATTAATATTGTGAATGGGAAGTTATTATGAATATAAACTGAGTTAATTTATTGACCAATTTGTTTATAGTTTTCCGTCGGCTTTTTTGGTCACTAGTTTTTGCAATGAAACAATTACGTTACATTAACTTTCCCAACGTTTTGGCAGGGGTTGCTGCCTTCTTCAGGGGAACTTTATTAACACAAACAAATATATAAATAATCTTAGTTAGAACAATGGGATACAAATACAATAAAGTTTACCCACTGAAGAAAGATATGAAAAGCAAAATTTAATATTAATTACATTAATTAATATAAATTAAAAATAAAACTATAAATATAATTAGCACTTCGAAGAATGGAGTTAAGTCTAAATTGAATAAAGCACAATTTACATTTAAGAACAAAGAAATGTTTTGTGTGTCTTGTTTTCGGTTCATGTTGTTTTTGTTATTGAGAATATGTAATTTTTCTAACGTGTATCGCTTCGAAAAATGTTTCTCTGTCTGTAGAACTTCCACGCCTTCAAAGTTTGGAGAATGACCGCTTACAATGCAGTGACTGGCCAGGGCTGTCTTCTCAGATTTTTTTAGTTTTATGTCGGACTTATGATTCGAGATGCGTTGTCTAGAAGTTGTTTTGTGGTCCCAATATAACACAGGTTGCATGGTTCAATTTATTTACCATTGCAGTTAATTTTGTAGATCACATCTGTTTGTTTGTCCTTATCAGGTTTCGTCTTGAGTTTAGTAAAACATTGGTCAAGTTTTTTGTTTGATTTAAAAGCAAGGCGAACCTCTGTCAATTTTTTGGAAATAGATTTTTTAAAGTTGTCGGATAAAGTTGGGACGTAAACCATGGTTTTGTGGTGCATTCTAACGGGTTCATCAATGTTTACTGGTGGAATTTGCATTTTGTGTTTTAAAAGGAGGCTTCGAATTATGGTAGAAGGATAACCATTATCACTTAAAATTTTGATGACATTTTTCTCGTTGGCGACGTGGAATCGTACATCACTTATTTTGAAAATTTTATTCACGAGGTTGGACGCAGTATTGATGATAATATGCCTTGCTTGGTTTGATCGGAAATTAACCAGTCTTCCAGATGCTGTTGGTTTTGATACCAGTCGAAAAGCAAACGATTTTCTTCACGGTAGATTTTTACATCTAAGAACGATATTGTTTTGTTGAACTCATTTTCAATTGTGAATTGAATTTTTGGGTGGAATCCGTTTAGAATTTTTAGTACTTTGTCTATGTTTTTTTATATATTATTGCAAATATGTCGTCAACATATTTTGCTATGAACACAGGTTTTTCTTCAATGTTATTTAAACATTCGTCTAAAACGTGGTCCAAAACCAGATCTGCAATAGTCGGAGATAGTGGGTTGCCCATTGGCATCCCAAAAATTTGTTTGTAAATAGTGTCTTTATATTGAAAAAAAGAAGGCAGCAACCCCTGCCGAAACGTTGGGAAAGTTAATGTAACGTAATTGTTTCATTGCAAAACTATAGTGGCCAAAAAAGCCGACGGAAAACTATATTTTCACTAATCACTATGAATATAAACGTCCTTCTCCTCAAACTCCAACTCCGACGAAATGTATGTATATAGCTTGCGCTTTCAGTATAGATACTTTGTTTGTCTTCAAAACATTAGAAGATAATATATATACATATGTATATGTGAGATGTAATGACTTCTACACCAAAAACTAATATACACTAAATATATCTAGCTACCCATGGTCTTTAGTACATTGTTCAATCAAGCTTCAAATGACTTGACTTCTCTCATTTCAATGCAAGTAAATCTTGTTAGCAGTTCTCAATTTCTGCTTTCAACCTTGATGATTTTAGTTATTTCCTGAAGTTCATTGAAAACCACTTGTTCACGTGAGTGAATGTTAATTAAAATCGAATTAAACTTAAAACAATTTCCGAAAACCGCATGAAACATATCAATTACTTTATCCAGCAGCATTCTAAAAGCAAAACCAATGAAAAAAAAAATAATAATGGGTTTCTCTTTTTCACTTAAATTGAAGCACGTGTCCTGTTCAAATACTCAACACACTTCTGCTAAGTCCATTTTAAAATCGTTTGCACTTAACTATGAGCTCAATAGATATATGTAGCCGCTGATTAATTGTTTCAACTCAGTTTCATCTAAAACACACGAATGTGTATTTATATAAAATCGTATATGTGCAGCACGAACAGATAATATAACTCCCCATAGCTTGAACACGCTCATTTAAAATCCCAAATAACGTTATTCGCATTGCAATTAACTTAAGTCGCACTTTGTGTTTGCCCACACTGCTCCACGCTCAACGTTCCATGCTCCACACACCTCTTCTCTGTTCCCCTGAGTGGCATGTGCAATTTCAATTTGTTTAAATTGCATTCGCGGCGCAGTGTTGGCTGGCTATGGCTCGCTTGAAAATTCAGTGGGATTTCCTCCAACCAGCAATCCAATCATATAATTTTTTATTTCCCACACCTCCTGGCCTTTTGCCGCCGCAGCGCACAACCACGACTACAACAACTGGACCAACAACGCCAAGGACGAGAGGAAAGGAACATTTTTTTAACTCGCTTGAAAAAAATACACCATTTTCATTTTAAAAAGTAAAAAATAAAAAATAAAACTACGCCCAAATTTGAATCGCATCGCAGAACCCACAAAGTGATGGTGAAAAACTGTGAAAAGTGGTAGTGGGCTTCGGTGGTCTGGCCAGCTTCCTTCAGTCACTCACAGTGGGTGGTCACTGAAATAAAGGACGAGAACGACTCTTAACATCAAACTGTCCTGACGGCCGCCTCAAAGTGCAGAGCTATAAAACGACCCCACAAAACTAGCCCTCAGGACGTCAACGATAGGAGCAGGGAATGGGGATGGTGACGGTGGCGGTGGCGACGAGAACGAGAACGGGGAGAGATGCAGCGAGATATATTGGTTACGGTTGGCATGCTGTGAAAGTACCTACCAACCTGAACACTGTACACTTAACTGGTGTGGCTCGAGTGGTACAACGCTTTCTCATTTTTGCTTTTCATAGCAAAAGACCAAAGCACTTTTGCACATTTCCAGGAATGCAATTGAAAAGACTAGTCATTCTGTAACTATATATAAATACATTTATATGTACCCTGAGAGTGAGAGAAAGTTGAAAGTGAAGTGGTCATGTCCTTTTTTTCCAGGATACTATACCTAGTACCTACTCATACGGCCTCCTGCCTTGTCTGGCACGTGTGTTTTATAAAATGACAGATGGACCAAATTTCATGAAAGGAATATTTTTTTAAAAATTAAAAATAGTTTTTTGTGACGATGATGCCTTGAAGGTTGAAAACTACCACCTACACTACTTGAAGTATGTACCTACATATGCACTTGTGAATGCAAGACGAATGAAGTAGATTATATTCCATGTGAAAGGATTTGCTTGATATTTGCAAGAACCCTCTTGCTTTGAACCACATTTCATGTATTTAGAACATGATTGGGAATATACTCGAGAGTGTCCATTGAAATTTGCATGCATAGAACATTTTGTGGATGCTACTTATCGTTTTGAGTTTGCATTTCTGCATTCTGAAGACTTTTCATTGTTAATAAAAAATAAAAATATCTTCATATATACTGCTACTCCTATACTTGTACTTTATGTAAATAACCTAGTGTGACAATTTGTATTTGTTTTTTTTTTTGTTTTTTAATTTAAAGTGACACAAAAGAGTTTGCTTTCAATATTTAAACTAGTTGTTTAATTTTAGACTTTTGCTCTAAGTCTACGCTGCCTTGCCTATGTATTGAAACGAATTTAATGCAGAAATGTTTTTTTATATTTTTTACAAAATGTAAAATTTTAAAGCCCGCTGTTCAATAGCAAGGTCTTAGAAAGATTATTATTGTCAAGACATTAACTGTCTAATTGCAAACATTAGAACTATACAACTCCATTTAAAAAAAGGAAGTTTTGAGATGACATTTAGAAATATCTTCGCCCATTTTACGGTCGCCAAATCGTCCTACAGGGAGGATACATTTTAGCTTACTGTTTCAGTTAACGATCAACTAATACCTGATAGTCCTGATACGTATATGTCATATAAACTAAACATCATTACCTTGTTTTTTTGGCATTCGTTAAATAGTATAGTAGAAAATTCCCAAGAAAACCCATCGGCAGTAGCCAGATTTTTGTATTTACAAATTGGTACAACTGAAAGAGGACCTGTCAAAATAATGAATTCTTTTTGTTTCTAAAGAATATTTAATTATTTAATCATATAGTTTATGAGCTAAAATTAGTTTTTGTTTACCTTATTAAACTATCTCATTTGCACTTCAAAAGAAACATCGAAAAACCATTTGCATCTTAGAAAGTGCTGTCAAACTTAATCATTTTTAAATCTTCTTGTGCGGTGGAAACACCAAAAAGATTTATTTAATCTAAAATGAGATAAACCTTTGGTGGAAACATAGCAAGACTTAATTATCTTTTCTATTGTTTTCTCTTGCAAAATAAGCTCAGTTAGTCCATTTTCATTAACAAAACTAAATAATATCAAATTATTGTAAAAGAGAGCGTGAAGAATAATCCGTTGTAACCAAATCCACACGGCCTTCGTTCACAAGAACTCGACCTTTTGAAAACCAGAACTTTTTGACTTTCGCCGTGATTTGCACTTGCTACTTTACAAAATGCACTTCCAGGAACTGAAGGTAAATGATCATGGTGGACAACGGCTTGCAATTGGAGCTGTTGAAAACTCACCCTAAGTATCATCGGAATACACGATAAGGCTCAAACTGTTTAATTTGGGAATATATCAATTAACAAGTGATTCAAGATCGCCCAATGCCACCCGAACAACTTCGGGTCAGTGTCACTTGTAGCTTGCATAATTGCCTAAAGAACAGTTATTGTATTTTGTTTTTTAAATTTTAAATTGACGAAAGTTTAATATCAATTTATTTTTCGAAAGGTTATATCAAAGCAACTTTTGAAAAAGAGAATGGATGTTAGGTTTTCGTGTTGTGTAAAAAAGTTTTCAAATAATTTTTTCTAAGAAAATAACTAAAAGTTTGCAACAATATTTTGCATTTAATAAAATAAGTTTGATTTCAAAATCTGTTTTAGTTACCGAGCATTTTTTGAAAGTTTTCATTTCTTCTGTAATAAATACAGATTTCATTCTTTTAAAGACTTATCTTATAATAAAAACAAAATTAAGCACAGAATAAAATCATTTTAAAGTCAATACTTTCATTTATTCACTAGATATCAAAAATCGAACATTATTTCTTACCAATTTTGTGCAGTATTTGTTGTAGATTTTAGTTTTGAAAAAAACCCGACTGTTGGATTTTTACAAGAAATTTACTGAATGTTGAAAAGTTTATTTTTAAAAGATGCAATTAGTCTAAAGCCAATATCTATGTATATTTTTTGCCAAGATATAGTCGAGTTGAAAATCAATTTTCAACAACTTTTGAGAAATGTGTTTTTTATTTGTGTAAAAAAACGTTATTTTGATTTTTCTCAAAATTTAAGTTGATTGATTGTTTTTCTAAATTATACTAATTTGGTATTACGTCGCATTTTATAATACAAAATTTAATTGAAATCGATAGCGTGATTGGTTCGTGAGATATTTCAAAAGTTAAAAGCATTTGAAAAAAGGTTGCATACCAAAACTTAATTTAAAAAAGCGCTCTAAGTATTTTTGAGAAGTTAGATTGCATTTAAATTTTTAAAGATACAATTTGTGCATTTTACTTGGCTTATATTAAAAGAAAAACAGCGCTTAATAAAAGTCCCTCTTTCAATTTGTTTGTTCTATTTTTCTGTTTTGGAAATATCATTTTGTTTTTGGTTATTATTATTGATGACAAGCAAAACCAGAAAAAAGTTAAAACAATCTGTTTTTGAACTCCTATAAAATTCTAACTCTTCTATCTGCAATTCTTGAATTTATTATTTTTAAAATTTGTAAAAAACATATACATTTTTTTTTTCTTTTTTTGGAGTTTTCTGAGAAAATTGTATTATACTTCGTATAAATGTTTTCTTCTTTATGGTAAATAAGGAAAATATTTCATATTGTTTTGTAAATAAAGTAAAATAAAATAAAATAAAATTTGTATTTCTAAGTTCTCGCTGCAAAAACTTTTCTAACAACAATTTTCTTTGCAATTTAGTCATCATAGTGATTGTCGTGAATTTTGAAGTTTTTGTTCTTTTGTATTTTTCTCTTCCAGAACTTTGTTTTTCTCTTATTCTCACTCGTTCTTTTCGTCCTTTTTTTTTCTCGGGAGCATAGAAATATAACCGGGAACTTAGCCCGAATGTATTTGAAACTATTTACAGTCTAGCACAGAATAATTTCTTTGCAAATTTTATTTTCCAAAAAAGGAATTCTCTACAAATTGTTGCTCAACAAATAAAGGAATAAAATGTGTATATGTATGTATGTATGTATGAAGTATCCTATTATTTTGTTCTGTTGTCTTCAAAACTGCAAGCATATCCACATCCAATTCATATACGTACTGAGCAGGCTACCATTGGAATCCCTTTCAGAGTTGCTTGATCCTTGTTGTGTGAGCCATTTGTGGGTTTGGGATATTTTCTGATGTCTGGAATATTGAACGAACGAATTGCAGTGCTTTTGAGCTTGCAGCTATACCTGTTTCTATGTACGAATTTAGTTGCAGGTTTTTGTTCTATTGTCCTTTTTTGCTTGAGTAAAATGTTTCTTGAAATGCTATGTGAAGGTACAGTGTGTTGTTAGGTTGTGCGCTCAGCAGGATACGATTCCGATTTATGTGGGTTAACGATTCTTTTCTCGGGACTTTTTTTTTTATTTTTGAAGGCAAAATCATTTAAATTGCTTGTTATGCTGCAGGGAACGCGTATATAATAATGGTTCTTTTTGAAATAAAATTAGAAACTGGATCATATGAAATTTCTTTTATGGCAAAAGCTTGTTGAAAGTAATAAGGTGGCTGTATTGTATAATTGCGAACATGGTTGCTCGTATGGTGTATCGGTTTCTTAATAATTATAGAACGACAAAGTTATGGTTTAAATGTGCGAAAATAGAATAAGTAGGTAGCTTTTAGGTCGTATAATCAAATTAATTTATTTTTTCTTTTGAAAAAAGAAGGATTATGTAAATTAATACCTATCAAGTCATATAGGTAATTTCTATTACAATGGTGACGTTAAGGTCCCAATTAACAGTGATATAATGTTTCAAGTATAACGTGGGTTCCAATTACGCGTTTTCTGTTACTGCCACTGGATTCATACATGTTTTATTTTCGGATTCAAATATTTAATACGACACGAGTCGTAAGGCAAGGTCACCCACTTTCATCAGGACTTTTTTCCGCAACCTTCTAAGAAATTTTCATTTTGTTGAAAATAAACGGAAAATATTTATCAAATCTAAGATTTGAAGACTTTCGAAAGAAAACCAAATAATGTCAAAGGCCAATCACTCGGGATAAAAAATGAAGGTATCATTTTAGATTACGTGGAAGACTATAACTTGGGTCAAATAATATTATATACAAAATGTAAAATAAATAATAATAAACATTTGGCGATAATTTTGGAATGTGAAGAATCCATATTCTTAACTCAAACAAGAGAATGCCTTTTTTACTCGACTATTCTTCCAGTCTTAACATATGGCTGCCAAACAGGGCAATCCAAGAGAATGCTCCAAAAACTAAACTTCAAACCTGTCAAAAAGCCATGGAAAGATCGATTCTCTAGATGAGATTTTCTCAACGGCAATCTATGAGCCCAGACGAAATTTGAAGACGAAGATACTATTCACAAAACGACAAAACTTAAACGGGATTATTTTTTGTAAAAAACCCTTTACTTCGATTTTTCTCAAAATTTTACCAGTTTTCAAGAATTTTCTTCGTTCAATACAATTATTTTGGAGGCAATAATATTTTTTTGTGTGAAATTATCGAGTTGACAAACTTTTGACGTGACCAAAAACCACTAATTCCATTTATTTTTCAAAATTATACTACTTTTGTATTACGTCACAGTTATAACAAATATTTAACTATCATTATAAGTGTTATTGGTTCGGGAGATATTTTCACTTTTTTAATTGGGCGACCGAAAAAGTCAATTGAAGAATTAAGTGAAGGAACCAAAAGAAGGAAAACAGAAGATATCCGCGAAAACTTCAAGCTGTCGAACTTACTTTTGCAACTCAGATGAAGTTAAGTGAAACTGGAAAGGGTGTTGTTTCAAAAGTCTTCAGGGGCATTTTTAATTATGCTGGAAGAGCGCTAAAGTACAAAGAAGTATGTATATTCCTTAAGTCTTATAGATAAAAAACTGAATAAGTTTTGACAGTAAAAGTAAGTATGCTTTGCTTTCTACCATGGTCGATGGAAAAATATGTTACGCACTCACTGAAATAACGTTAACTCAGAAATGCCATGTTTTTGTGCTAACATCAAAGACTTTAACAAATGAAATACAAGCATGAATGAAATTAGAAAAAACTCCATTAAATTTGGTTTATCGATACTACAAGCGAGAATCAAACTTTTTGAGAGAAAGGGAAATTTGGAGATAAGCTTGGACTCATTGTGGATCAACCGCAAACAGGTTTCTCGAATACAAATGACGGGAAAGCAAGTCGAACATTTTTTAATAATCCTAAAATTGATTTTACTTTGATTTATCGATTTAAAATCATTTTAGAACAAATTTCAAGCGGTTATAAAATTGATTCCAACAAACTTGTATTTTATGCAATGCAAACAGCGAGACTTTATTATGTCAAGTTATACCCATCGCATCCTATGACTCCGAATTAGCATAAAATTAATGCACGGGTCTATTATCATAGAAAATGCACTTCTTCCAATTGAACAATTTTCCGAAAAAGCAACAGAAACCAGTAATAAACACTTTAAATAAGAATTTCTAAATTAATACAAATAAAAAAAAGAGGCTAGGATGCGACCCACACTGATAACTTCCCTTCCCGTCTGCCGATTTGTTTTGCTTAGAAGGTTTATAGCTTTTCGTGTTTTGTTAAAAAAGTTGTCAATTCTCTTTTGTTGTTTAACTCTCTGTTGATGAGCCAATCCAAATATTTTGTGTCAACCAATATCCCAATAAATGGACATGGTACGACACCTGTCAAACGCAGTGGCGCCCGGTAGTGTATATGTTGTATATGTTGAAATAGTTAAATTTCAAAATCTATTTTTGTTAACGAGATTTTTAGTCGAAAAAAAATTTTGCAATTTTAGTAGCATTTGCGTACTTTTTTTTGAAGATTTTTATTTTGTATGAAAAATCTTACTGTTGGATTTTAATAAAAAAAATTACTGAATGTCAAAAACATTTTTTTCTGTGAGATGAAATTAGTTTGAAGCCCATATTTTTTAATTTTTGTTAAAAATATTTAAGTCGAAAGTAAATTTTTACCAGGTTCTAGTATTGTTTTTGTTTAGGTTTTTATTTTTTGTAAAAAAAACGGTCAATTTTATTTTTCTTAAAATTTTACTGAATGTTGAAAACAATATTTTTTATAAGATAAAATTAGTTTGAAGCCTATATCTCGAATTTGGTAAAAATAGGACTTAAATAATTTTTATTTTATAAGAAATATTGCTTTCAACATTCGGTAAAAAATTGAGAAAAATTGAATTGAAAGTTTTTTTTACAAAAAATAATAAACTATAAAAAACAATACTAAAATTTTGTAAACATTTACTTTCGACTCAAATGTCTTATCAAAATCTAAAAATATTGGCTTCAAATTACTTTAATCTCACACAAAATATTTTTTTTTGACATTCAATACATTTTTTATAAAAACCCAACAATAATCTACAAAAAAAGTACGCAAAATTGTTAAAAATTGATGTTCGGTTTTCGATATCTCGTGAATAATAGAAGATATTGACTTCAAATTAATTTTAGTCATCCAGTTTGTATTTGTTTATATAAAAAATATAATTTTTTTTAAGAAATGCTACTAAAATTGGTAAAATTTGCTTTCGACTAAAAATCTCGTTAACAAAAATAGATTTTAAAATCAAACTATGTATTTCATCATATCCAAAATATTTTTGTAATTTAATTTTTTTTTAAATAATTCAACTGACACCCTTTTTAACAAAACACGAAAATCTACAAACCTTTTAAGCAAGACAAATCGACAGACGGGATGGAAAGTTATCAGTTTGGGTCGCACCCAGCCTCTTTTTTTAAATTGTTTTGGTAAGAAAACCACCCACTAAATTTTTTTAAGAGTCCTTTCTGCATATTTCTGTATTATTATCTGTATAACAACATTTATTTGAAGTCGATATCTCTACTGGTTCTTAAATTATGGACGACGAAACAAAACTTTCCCAAATTACGAACGTACGTACACAGACACACGCACGAATTTTGTATTTTAAATCCTCCGGGATTTTTTTAAAAAGATTTTAAATAAAACGCTAGATTAAAATTTTAAACAAGTATTTTATTTATTAATTTGAGCATCGGATCCCTTACCACTGGTGGGGGGAAATCTTCTGCTATACGTAGGAGTGTCAAGATGGAACTGAACTTACTGTCAGGAAAAACCCTGCTTATTTATACCATTTTGATATTCTTAATTTCTTCTTACAGACTATAAATATGTGTGTATTGGTACACATGCATTATCATCATATTTTATGATGATTCAATTTTATTGTTTTTGATCGTTGACGATTTTTGTTTACATTATTTTGAATTTTATATTTATGTTTGGATATCTGTATCTGTGGAAGATTCTTTGTTCGATATTCTTTGTTTACATTACTTTTAATATTTTATGTCTATTCACATAAATTATGTTCAACGAAATATGCTTGGTGGGCATTTAATATTTAATGGTATTTTTACTTAGCGATATGGAATACGCTTGGTTTGGTTGTTATGATTGGGACGCAATTCTATAACTCACGCAGAGACATCTCTCTAAAAAACTTTTATTTAGACTCTAGGGACCTTTAAACGTCGAGAAATGTCAAAATTTTCAATTTGACAAATTGTACCGATTACAATAATTTCCTATGGGAAGCTAATAAGTTAAACAAAAACATTCATATTTTAAACTTTTAGATTATATCGGCTTAATTATGAAAGAAAGTTTTCGAGGAGGGATTGTAACCGAGATTTCTTAAATCGTTTATTGCTCAGTTCTGATCCTTTAATCAGTGTTTTTAGAAAATCGCAACCGAAAACAACAATGCCATTTTTCAAAGATACACTAGAAATGCTTCTTTCAGAAGGTTCAAATCTGTTTAGTGAAAAGCTAGAGTATAATTCTAGCGATTAGTTTTTTAGTAGTAATTTTAATTTTAATTCTAAAGACCTTGAAACGTCGAGAAATGTCGGACCAATTAGGCAATAATGGAAAGTTTAAAACAGTTTAGTTCTTGCTACAAATGAAAAGAAACAATCAATTTATTGAAGGCAACTTTTGGTGGAACTTTAATCGCACTGCGGTGGCCACTTTCCCGCTATCATTTTTAAAACATTATGCCAAACCTTTATCTTTATAATAAAGTTAGTTTATACTGCAGAATAGAAATATATGTAATTTAATTTAATTTTAAATCTTTATTTCAATTATAACAAAAATATATACTACTTTTGCTGTTTGAACATTGTCGTTAAGTTCAATTAGCTACGAGTATAAATTTAACTAAAAGTAACGAACTGGATCTTATTTTAGTTATATGAACTTTCAGAAGCTAATGCAAAGCCAGACCAAGTCTAGGGGTAAGATTAGGTTAGCTGAAAAAGCTAACATTCTTAGACAAGCAATTGGTCCGTGGTCATACAACATGGATCGGAGGGTCTTGCATACTAGTTAATAATAAAGCAGTTCATACAATAAATGTTATAGTTAAAGTCTCCTACGTGGAGTCTCCCTCTAGGCCTAGGAGACTTAATAATTCTTAAATTAATATTTTTGAATCAGTACCTTACCTAACTGCTGTCTGAAATATATTTGTAATTTGAGGTATTTGTCAAGTCTTGATTCAACAGATATGATTCGATAGTAATAAATTTCAAAAAAAAAGTTAAAAAAGCGGTATTCAAAAATAATACAAAGTTTTTGTACCCGCATAGACTCAGCAAACAAAAATGCTATTTTTACAAAATATAAGCAACCGAAAGAACCCGCCTATAAATAATTATTGACCATCTAAAAGCAGATCAAGAGATATATTTATTAAATATGTTAAAAAAATTACTTTTGAGTCTAGTTCAACACAAAGGTCAGAAAAACTGGATTCCTATACAAACTTGAAGAATGCAACATTTCAACATCTTGTCATAATTTATAATATAAGGATTGCTTGTAAAACACATTTGCATTTGCCAAAATCTCAAATAAAACGATTTTTATTGCCCATACCCAAAATTGATTTAGATCTTCTTGTAGCTCTTTACAATCTTTAAGGAAGTAATAATTTAAAAAAAAATGTAACATCATCTTCATCATCATCATCAGGTTATCTCATCATAGATAACCGATTTTAATTATTTAAAACAGAAGGCAAATCATTAGCAATGGACCAAGGTGACTCTCTTGAAGTTCACCGGAATTGACTTTAAATGACATAAAGGGTTACTCCTGAACATGACGCTAGAATATTTATCTTTAACATATAACGAAATCTACATAATGAAACCGTGGTTAAAACAAAAAAGAAGAGACTTGTAATAAGTTGTAGATTTTTTTTCAGGAATCCATGTTGATTTTCACATAGTAACAAAAGAATAATTCAAAGAAATTATGTCACAGACCACTGATTCAAACAATTTAGGAATAGCATACAATTTCGCTATAGTACGATAATTCTACATCATAATTAAAAACGTAAAAATTATTCGAAAGCAAATAAGTTTTCCAATATTTTCAACTTAGTTTTAAAATATTTAGATACGCAATTATTGAAAATTTGAATTTAATAGATTTTTGCATACTAAAGAATTATGTTCGTCAATTAATCAAACGAAATGAAATAAAATCTCTTATTTAAGTTCATAAAATTCAATTAACCGTGATTGCAATCAATTAATTTCCTCACAAAACATTAATTAAAAATCTAAATTCCTATTTCTCTGTATACAAGTATCCGTATCTGTGTATAAGAAAAATAAAGTTTCGCCACATCAAATGTTGGCTTTTCAAAATATTGAGATATATACACACTACACACTTTTAATTACAAAGTTTAAGCCATCCAAGTAACCACCATTTAGAGAAGACATTAACAACATCACTCTAGTTTTGGCTTTATTTGTCATTGTAATATAGCATTAAGTACAATCAAGCATTGTAAAACACTCCCTGTTGTATCAGCATTTCAGCATTCTATGGCTTGTTTTTAATTACAAATTAATTGCAGGCTTCTGCTCGTTCCGTTCACGCTCCCCTATACTCAGTTCACTTTATAAGTATATTTTTACTTGTAAAAAAGAACTCTCATAAAACTCAAATAAATCAACAAATCTCAGCGCTATCTGGCTCGAAGGACCAAAACCAACAACGATGTTATTTATAGTGAGTCTGAGTGAAAATGAAGGAGATGGAGATAGTGAAATTTTTGTCGTATAATCGTAATACCAATTAAAGATTTGTCCGTTAGCACGTTTGCCTTTTTCACTAATTTACTCTACATTACAGTCACAGTCCAACCAACCGCTTTCTCTCTGAGGACACAAAAAAGGAAGAAAAAATAAATAAATACCAAACACTGCTGTAGAGCACCTAATGATGTCTTGTGTTGGGACTAGGACTTGAGAATTCATTTCACCGTGAGAACTAAACTTAAGATTCAGCAGGGATTTTGATGGTAGCTTTTTGTATACAGATACTTAATTCTCTCAAGGGCTGATGCTTGTGAAAAATTGGTGCCACAATTCAAAAAATAAAGTCTATGATTATCTATATTTTATTTGTGTTTGCAAGTTGTCCTTTTTAGGTTGTTGCAAGGCACAACCTACTTTTAGAAAAGAGAAAGGTTAGTACATTCGCACAGATATTCAAATTCACACAAAAGGGCAATTTTTTCTAGGTTCTTGCTGTTCTGTGACTGAAACAACAAAGGATGAAAAATCATTTCTTTTCTTAAAGCTGAGCCTGAGCATTAAAATGAGTTCATCTTGGAGGGAAAAAAAATAAGAGGAGGTTTCTAGTATTGACCACAAATTCCTATATTTTTGGTATCTATTTGTCTAATTCAAAATGCGCTTACTGCATTCAAATGTGACTTTATTGCATTTAGTATACCCATATCCTGTCCCGTTACAGCTTACGGATGCATATTATACTCTTGCAGAATGAAGATTGCAAAATCAACGAGTTCTTTCAACATCAAAACAAAACTAATTCAAATGTGGCTTTTGGATGAATATTTGTTTAAGGAACACGTTTGGTACATTCTGCGTCACTTGATTAAAACAATCTTTTTTTATACACATTTATTTTAGTATTTCGATGTAGGTTTATGTATACATTAAAATTCACCAATAAGTTCAGGTCAAAAAATTACTATTTTTTCTGGAGCACAAACAAACCAATACTTTCTTGAATGATTAAGATGTCTTTAATTCTAATCTCACCTTTAAATTGTTCAGATTTGAGTTAAGACTCAAAACATTTCGATGCTGATGATTTGATTAATGATTTTGCAAAGTACACATCTTTCTCTTCTTGATGCAGTTTAAATCATTTTACTATCTTACTTTGTTTCTGAAAATTCTCAATAAAGTTATGAGTCTTTATTTGATTCCATATAAAGACTTTTTGATGTCTGAGAAAACTTTAAATAAGATACTTTCATGATTTTGAAAAATGCGTTTTGGACTTAATTTTTAGTGTTGATTTGGAATCCAGACTTTAACTTTTTCCTCATGTTTTTAAAATACCCGTTTTCGGAATTACTTTTATATTTTTCAATATTTTTTAAAATACAATAGAATTTTTAAGACCGTTCAAATCATTCTGCCTTTTTCTGTTGAAAAATATTTAAGACATGTGAAATCCAACAGCTTATGAATATTTTTCGAATATTATATGAAATATTATAAATATTTCAACTGAATATTGAATAAAGGGATTTAAGATTTGGAAAACTATCACTGATCTGTTTGAAACAAAGCTACTTTATAAATTTAGATAGCCTCAAAGAGCCTTATATATGTATGTGTTTTTTTTCGAATTTTAAAAAGTAATATATCAAAAACCTGACGGGATAGATTCATTTTGAAGTCATATTTCAATTAAGAATCAGAACCCATTGGGAAAGGTGCAATTTTGTTGCCAGGAAGTAAACCTTGCCGAACAGTTTAGTTTTGTAGAAAGGAAGAAAATTATAGTTTTTTTTTAAGTGAACGGAGTTGTTTCTCTAATTTTTTTAAAAAAGGTGAATACATTTTCTCACAATTAGGTGTAGATTTTCATGTTGAATATGTTGTTAGAACGAGTGATAGTCCAGATAATAAAGGTTTTCACCTCAAAAAAAAAAAATCCAACAGTTTTGAAACTTGGCACACTTACTAAGGAATGTCTGGTGATGACCCAAAAAAAAGTCCCCAAGAATCCCACTTGAGTTCTAGCGGCAGTAAGGAGAAACATGGAGTTTGTTTCATTTTTCACGTTTATCTCGAAAACTATTTGTCGTACCAAAATTTTTGTTCCACAAAATTAAAGCTCATTAAATTTTATAAAAAAAAGCTTCAATGAATTTGTTCGTATCTCTTATAGTTTATAAAATAACTCTAGCGGCAGTGAAGAGAAACATCCGTTTTTTTCGGTTTTTCGGGTTTATCTTGAAAACTATTTGTCGTATCAAAAAATAATGTTGTTTATACTTGTTTAAGTTTTAACATAACTCTATCGACATTTAAGGAAAACATGTGATGATTTTTTCAAACACGTTGATGACCTAAAACCTTAAAAACGTTTCTGGAAACTCTTATATTTAAGAAAACGGACATTGAAAATAGAAAAAGGAAGTGCATCGCAATAGGGCTTATCATTATATCAGCTGTGTGCCCTAGATCATTTATGTCTCCAATACTAAGCAGCCTTGCCTTATTTATATACAAAAGCTTGGTTCTAAGAAGTTGGTAAACCTTAGGGTTTTGTTCTTCATATACTATGAAGCTCAGTTGTTGGAGATATCAGCTATTGTGGATTTTAAAACTGAAAAAACTACCTTGTGCTAAATCAACAGAAAAACTTGGAGTACTTCCTTTGGAAACATTTCAGAAAACAGATGGCGGATTAAAAAATTTAGTTTTTGAGAATGTGAATGCGTGTTCCGAAGAAATGTTAAAGCCAAAACCATATAACCATACACTCTTTGGTTTATCAAAGTTTATTGGTATTTACGATGTTCCAGGATGGAAAGGGTACATGCACTCTATAACAACAGGCTTGTTTAGTGCAAAAACTAAAATCATTCCTCTTCCGTTCATAAACTCTCCACCGTCCGACTATAATACACTTTACACTGCATTGCACTATGCTGGCAGTTTGTGTGACAAATTTGACCAAAAATGCCTGGTGGTAACATTTGACCAGCCTCTTTATATAAAAAGTAAAGAAATCGTTGCCGATGCTTCATTTAGTCCCGTCTATCAAAATGCGTAGTCAGATTGGGTTGATTTCACCTGTTAATGTCCTATATTGGTTCAATAGGTTTTCTGATGAGTGAAAGTGGCCTGCAAGAGTTAATGAGTACTATACAATATACATATACGCCCCGTTTTCTGCTGAAAAGATGCTGCAATATAATAATGGAACAAGTCGACATAAGCCAACATGAATTAGTGGAAATTCAAAATTTTCTTGATGAGTCTCATTCGTTATGTGCACTAAAACAAAACCCTCATTTGATCCATTTTACAAACAAATCTTAACAAACTCAAATCTAATGGACCAACAGCAGCCTTATGGATTCAGTTGTTTAGTATGATTACATTGCTTAAAGATTTTATTCACGCTGAGCGGTCTGGCGATTGGAATACCCATATTAACTGTGTGAAGAATATGATTCTATATTTCCATGCCGCCGGACACGTCTCGTACGCAAAATCATGTCACCTGTATTTGCAGGGGATTATAAAACTGCCTTCTGTGATGACCCCAGATGAATTTAAAAACTTTGTGCACGAGGATTACTTTACTATGAGAAGAACTGACCGATTTTGGACAGAGGTGTGGTCGGGCCAGACAATTGAACAAACTCTAATGCGTGGAATGAAGAGTATGGGTGGCATGACACGAGGGCGTGGAATCACTGATAGTGTATTTAGCAAATGGGTTCTAGGCCTGATTGCTACTCATGAAATTTGCTCATCATTCGAAGAATTCACAGGCGTTCTTTTTTCTATTAGGGAGCAACATGAAGATTTTGGGGAGGCACGTAATACAGACATTTCAAAGCTGTCAAATTGGTTCCAAAGTCATCCTCCATTTCCAGTTACAAATGAAATCATGTCAATAGCGAGTGGCATCGTTGGAGATGGTAAAGTAACTTGCTATACAATGATTATTCTCTAGGCATGCAGGCAATGAGCCATATAGTGGACCAACGAGTTTCAGAAGTAAGAAGGGACATTGAATACTAGTTTTTTTGTGGACAATTACAGAGACGAAAAAATGCATTCCATATTTTTTTACGAAATTTAATAAGCTTTCTTTTATTGTGAAAAAAACGTATGTTTTTCTTAAATGCCGATAGAGTTATTTTAAAAACTAAAGCAAGTACAAACAAATTTATATCATACTTTTTTAGCAAATTTAATAAGCTTTAATTGTGTAGAAGATTATTTTTTGATACGACAAATAGTTTTCAAGATAAACCCGAAACCCCGAAAAAACCGTATGTTTCTCTTCACTGCCGCTAGAGTTATTGTATAAACTATAAGAGATACGAAAAAATTGAAGCTTTTTTTATAAAATTTAATGAGCTTGAATTTTGTAGAACAAAATTTTTTGATACGACAAATAGTTTTCGAGATAAACGTGAAAAACTAAAACAAACTCCATGTTTCTCTTAACTGCTGCTAGAGCTCACGTCGCCGTCGGATTCTTGGGGACTTTTTTTTGGGTCATCACCAGACATTCCTTAGTAAGTGTGCCAAGTTTCAAAACTGTTGGATTTTTTTTGAGGTGAAGGCAATTTTTTTCGTTCATTGACTGGACTATGAGGGTAAGACTCAATTTCAATTTGCGGCTTTCAAAACCCAGTACTAGATTCACTATAGGCAAAAAATCCATTACCTCACCATTAAGGGAGGTCTTTTTGAAAGTTATATGTAAGTCCCAGTTTGATTTTTAATAATTTAATTGAAATATCAATGTTGTAAAAGAGCTTTTCAATAGAATGTTTCATTTTAAATAGCCTGCTATGCTTTGCAGTTGGCACATTTGAAGCCATGCGTCGGTTTTTGACTTATAACTAGATAAAAATACGTCATTAACTAAAATGGAACCATACATGTTTTAACAATTGTTAAAATTCACTTCAAAAATGCTTGAAATTCTACAGTCATCATCTTGCAAAACTAAATTACTTTAGGGACGCCAGCATAAGTAAAACTAGGTGATAAATTTGAGTTGTTGAAACAAGTATAGTGATACAAAGAATTATTGTGAGTCCCTAAAGAATATCTGAGAAAATTGTAGCTCTAGCCCAGGATTCTCAGTTCCTCGTTGATTTTTCAAAATAAAAAATTCCGAAAAATTACACTGTATTTCGCAAAAGGTCTTAATGCTTCTAAAGTTCAATTTACACCGGAATTCAAGTCGCTTGATAACCATCAACATCATATCTTTCCTAATTGGCTCCATGAAATGGCCCATTTTCTCCTCGGAGGCTACATTAATAAGTAGAATTGTCGCAGTTGGGCTCTAGAATAATTATTTTAAAACCTCTCTTTCCTCAACTTGTCACTGGGCTGGCGATGTAATTGGATCTTACATATTCAAAAATTAGGCTGATGCAACTGCAACTGTGAATGAATTGCACTACCGAGCTATAATAATTGATTTCTTATGCCCGGAACAGCACACAATAAATAAACAATCGCAATTTTGCAAAAAGAATAGTTTTCTGACCGCTGATATTTCTCGAAGAAGTGGTCACAGTTGAGATCTTCTGGTATTGTCCTTAATGTAATAGTGTAATGTTGGACCCAGGAAGGTCGTATTGCGTTAAATTATCCCCTTATATTTTAAATTATTCATTTGATATAGTTAAAAATAAAATTTGTCTTTTACGTTACAAAAAGTGCTACTATTAGCTGAGGACTGGACCATGAACACAACATGAATTGGAAATCCAGCCATATTCCAATTGCGCCACACAAATTCATCTAATTTTAGCCAATGGAGAATCCAGGGTGGACATATGAGCCATAAAGTTTACACAGTTCTGTTGAATACAACAGAACTGTGTAAACTTTAAATAAAAACAAAAACATTAAAGGTCTTAATAAATTAAAGAAATCTACTTTATGCTCTAAAATTGCGGTTTAAACATGAATTTCAAGAATAAAAATGTCCCAAAAGCAACAAAAGTGACACTTTCTTTAAACTTATGGCTAACTGAAATACATAATGTACTTTTTATATTAATTAAATATAAAAGCTTTGAATCTCTCGAGGATTGAGGTGAGAATGGATTCTGTCACGTGTAATTTGTGAGTTCCACACTATAGTTTCTTCCCAACTTATTTTTGTACCTTAGTTTGTTCGTTTTTAATTTTATATTTTGGATTTCAAATTTAAGAACTAAATATTTTTCTCTCTTCAATTTTTCAACGCAAAACAATACCTATACATTTTTACATTTTGTCTTCTAGCATGAACTCCAATCTACGAGACTGAAAATGATAATGAAAAAAGACTCCCAGAAATTGCGTCAGAAAAAAATACGCCAAAACAAGCCAGAAAATTTTTTATATTAACAGTTTTATTTTCCTAGGAAAAATATCAAATTTATCTGGCAAACTTTCTCATTTTCTAGCTTTTTGCATTTAGATTTTTGAAGCGTTTTTCCCATTTATAGAAATACATAAAACATCTTATGTTATTTATAAGTTTCAGTATTATCTGTTTTGTTAATTAAAAAAGCAGTAAACTTTTGTTTATTGGTGGACAAAAACAACGACCAACATTTCTGTATGAAACGCACCCAAAACTCCTCTTTAATAATAATTAATAATAAAACATATTTAGAAAACTGTTGGAACCTTCCAAAAAAGTAAGTACCATGCTTTGCTGGACAACAGCGTTCTAAAAAAATCTAATAACTCAAATTCTCATTTAAGCGCTTCAAATATGTAAATTAAGGTTAAGTTCTTGTAAATTTGACATTAAAGAACATTTTTAAGCATTGCCCACAAAACTCATCCTTATTTAAAGTCTGATAAAAATTTAGATCCGCCCTTGATAATTGCCTCATAATTAAAATGTGCAAAGTAATTGTTCACTTTAAAAGAAAATGTTTAAAAAAGTTTCACTATATACGTTTTTGAGTGGTAAGCTTTATCAAAACCGTTGTAGCCAATTTTTCAAGAAATGTTTTCTATATGAGGTAAAACTAAATTTCAACGACATCAATTGACATGCATAAGCATATGTCCAATACTTTTTCTATATTGAACAAGTAAAACCGTTAAGTGAACTAAAATGAATGACGGTGAGTGTAAATGCTTAAAGTCTCACCCAAACTAGATTACCTTTGTTAATTTTGCATTAAATGCGTCTTAAATCCTCATGTTAAATTCATATGAAATACATACATATACATACATATTTACCTGCAAATGTACATAAATAATTGTATGATGAATTGTATATGCAATAAATACATTTTATTGCATATAGCATATGCATATGCTTTTGCTATGAGCACTTAACTTAGTTACCACCCATTATAAGAGGGTGGTCAGAGTCTTGTCAAAATGAGAGATTATCCTTATCATTGTCATGGTGTTGTACAATATCCATATCCTCCCATTTCGAAAATAAGGAAATAAGACTATATTTTTCAAGGAATATGAAAGTGCAGAAGGAAGTATGGTTATTAAAATTTCACCAGGCTGTGTCGTCTATACGATGAAAAGCACTTGATTCATACTCCTTGTCCTAGGCAAAGCACTAAAGACTTTATAGCATATACAACACGTACGAGTATATGACAATTTACACAATAGTTAACTATTATTTTACCCGGAAGAGTTAACCACAAAGGTGCAGGACTAAAGGATCAAATAATTAAATCATCACTGATTCCATATTTTTATTCTTAACTAGGTTCATATACATATGTACATACGATTAGGTACCTTATTCCAGGACGTACATATATATACATAGTATACATTTTAACGGTTCTTGAGTGGAAAAGCTATTGTTTTGAGAATATGGTCCAAAACTTAAGGACTATTATAATTTTAAATTAAATGTTTGACACACCATTTTCTGGGTATGGCTGTGCCTGATGGTTGTGTTGTGTGCTGTTGGGCTGGGGATGTCAAAATGAGTACATATTTACATTTGTTAAGATTTAACGAGGAGACGGAATATACATTGTCGGGCGAATATTATACTCGACTCAAGTTGTATAGACTCTTGGGTCCTGTCGGCTTGGCATTGGGGCTTCGTTACCTATATAGACACAGAAATATATATACATATGTATAAGTACATAGTAGTAGACGAAAATAGGAAACCCTTGTTGTGAAAAGTAATGGAAGAATATATATATTGTGTTTTCAAGGGGCTTCAAATTGTTTATTGGTAGTTAACTAAAGAATCATAAATTAAGTAATTTAATTTTGCCATTGAGGATGAGGAGCCTTGTTATACCAGTCACAAGATTTTTATCCTTCGAGCTAAATCAGAATATATGTATGTATATGAGTATTATGTATGTTTTGTATTGTTATTTCAAGTCGGAAAACAATTTCTGATGTGTTTGTGTTATCCCATATATAAGTTACTCAACTGAGTAAAATGGGACTTTTTGATTGGATTATGTTTGTTATTGAAATTGAACGGTACAATAAATGAGCTTTATATAGAAATGTCTCTTTTAAAGGTTTCGATTTAATGACAAGGCGTGCATAGGTAAGTAAAATGAAATGAATTAAGGCGGAAACCTTTTCGAAGAAAAATCAATATTTAATATTGGAATACATGAATAGTTTTATGTAAGTATTTAAGATCTTCAGTAATGTTAAATTAGTAAAGTTTTGTGCTATAAAATTCAAAGCAGGAATTTATAACATGTGCTTTTCTTCAGAGAATTTTAGATACATATATGTAATTGTATTTTTATGTTTGCTTGAAATTCAATTTCATAAAAAATAAAATTGTATACGATTTACAGGCTGAGTAAAGGGAGATATACGTGAAAAGTTTTCATTTAAAAAATATTACTGATATGCTTCTGAGCTTGATAGATAAGAAAATCAGTTTACTGTAAGCCCGAACTTTGAACTTCTAAATGCATTAATTCAAAAGTAAGACATTCTAAGTGTAATTAAATTGTCTTAAAAACATGAGTTCTTGAGTGGTTCCAATTAATTAATTGCTGTTTTAATTTAGGACTTTGCAAAAGTCTTCCTTTTTTCTTGGAAATTTAAAACACTGATTTCACATAAAGGTCATTTCAGTTAGCTTCGTGAAATAACTCCCCAAGAATTAACGCCCCAAAATATAAATGAAAAAAAAGGCTGGGATGAGACCCACACTGATAACTTCCCATCCCGTCCGTCGATTTGTCTTGCTTAAAAGTTTGTAGAATTTCGTGTTTTGTTAAAAAAGTTGTCAATATTTTGCATAAACAAATAAAATGATATAGTTTGTTTTCAAAATCTATTTTTGTTAAAGAGATTTTTAGTTGAAAACCAATTTTTACCAGTTTTAGTAGCATTTCTTAAAAGTTTTTATTTCTCATATAAACAAATGCCTACAAATTGGATGAATGAAATTAACTTAAAGTCACTATCTTCGACTGTTCACGAGATATCGAGAACCGAACATCAATTTTTACCAAATTTTGCGTACTATTTTTTTGTAGATCTTATTTCTTTATGAAAAAACGGACTGTTGGATTTTTATAAAAAATATTATTGAATGTCGAAAACAATATTTTCTTTGAGATATAATAAGTTTGAAGCCAACCAACTTTTAGTAATGTTTTTTATTTGGTTTTTATTTTTTATACAAAAAAAAAACTGTCAATTCGATTTTTCTCAAAATTTTATAAGTTGTTAAAAACGTTATTCTTCGTTGCACAAAATTATGTTGGAGATAAAATCATTTTTTGTTCGTAAAATATTGGAGGTGACAAATATTTTTTGTTTTCAGTTTTTTTTGATTTATAAAAAACCGTTAATTGTATTTTTTTCCAAAAATATACTAGGGTCTATTAGATTTTAAGTTAAAACCCAAACACTTTTTAAACTCTTTTAATGTTGCTTCTACAACGGTTTAATTCAGAATGATAGAAAAGTAGGATACAAAAACATATACTATAGTACTTAAGAAGGGATTTCCCCGTTTAAAATTCAAATTCTTATGTTACTATATTTTCTGAATTGAGAAATGAAAAAGTATTTTATTTTAATCAGTGATGCCACATTAGATTTACGAGTATAAAGCAAATATTTTTTTTTGTTTAAATTCAATAGGGTCGTATCACGTTACAATATATAATTTAAAATTTAATTCAAGTCTCTAGCGTTATTGCTTATTGGTTCGTGATACATTTTGAGTTAACCAAAATGTTAACCTTTTTTTTTAAATTGCTATGATAAAAAAACAACCCACTCAATTTTTTTTAAAAGTCCTTTCGGTATTATTATCTGTATAAGCAAATTGATTTGAAGTCGATA